>JALBUN010000002.1:0-430604 GCA_025174535.1 Cantharellus purpuraceus | reverse complement strand
TCACCACTTGCTGCAGGTCGACTAATGACCACCTGGCACCACTATCCATTCTCCCACCCTTGGATGTCCGCTCGCAAGCGTAAGCTCTCAGACTCCCCTGACGACTCGGACCATGACTGCGCTCCTGCTCAGCCCTATGCTTCTCGCATTCTTCCTCAACCAAAAAGACGTCGTTTTGACCTGGCTCGCAACCTCTCACGGTTGTCTCTTTTTGAGCAGGCTCAGCCTCCAGTTCAGGCCCCAATCATTGAAGAGAAGACTGCTTTCCAAGGGTGTCCTCCACCTCAAGTCCTTGACACCATGCCCGAAATTCGCATGCGCCATTCCTCATCATATGAGCCAGAGAAGGACCGTAAGTTTCCATCCATCCCGTATCTCACTCCGCATGTGTACAAAAACCTGATCGAATACGCACCACCAGGCATTATCGTCACGGACCTCGATAGTTCCGAAGATGAGGCGGAGACACCCTCAGAGAGTTCTAGTGACAACAAATACTCAGTCTCACACGCCTTACTTTCACGTATCGAATCAGATCCTTCTCAAGCTCTAGTCCTATTCAAGCCCTCCCCTTGGTCCGCAAAAGATCCTCGTGAGCTAGAAGGAATCTACCGTGCCCGTGACGAGGAAAACCGTCATACCGATCGGACTGTTCCCAAGATAGAGGAACCAAACACTGATGCGATGGAAATCGAGTAGTTGCGACTTGTCTCCCAATTGCTGCTGGAGAATGTTGTATTATCGCCTCATATTGCTTCCTGCTTAAATTTAACCATTTGTGGTCTGTCAGTCGGAGGCGTATATCACTAACGCTGATGAGGCCAAATGACCTTCGCTTACATGGCACTAGTACACAATAATCTATTGCTACGATATTCCGTGGGTTTCGGGATATACCTTTCCGAAGAGCGAAACGAGAACGGGAACAACCGAGAAGCGACAGCTACGAAAACGACATACAAGCAGCACAACCAGTAATAGTGATAGATGCCTTACTCCAGGAAAACGGAGCAAAATGCAAATAAAGCATAAGAAAATATTCCCACGAGAACGGCTACTGCAGTCCTGGTCCGGAGAGTGATGGGACTGCGTTTAGATCCGAGTATTGCACATGTGCACCAGGTGACTGCGAGGGAGCACTCGTAGGATAGCCTCCCGAAACATCGCGTCCGCTACCAGGCACAGAGCTTCTCGGTGCATCCGTAAATGGACGGAACTCAGGTCCCGGACCTGTATTGACCTCACCATTGCCAGCTAGCATATCACCAAATGACGCCTCGTGTCTGCGGTTGGTCAACCCTGCTGCTGACTCTGAGGCCTTTAACGCCTTTCGCTCCTCGGCAGAAGGGTTTGGATTAGGATGGAAAGACGAGGGGTCAGAGGACTCTGCGGCCTTTTGCTGGGCTGCAATTTCTTCTGCTGTGAGAAATCGCCCGCCTGGACCGCGTGGACGACGCATAGCATGCTTGTGTCGAGACTCATGTAGATAAGGCTGATGAGCGAGTAAGTACTGTGACTGCACGGCGTGACGAGATAGCCTACCTTACGTTGCCGGGACAAGCGATGCAGCTCCTCCAGTCTCGCCCTCGCCACTCGTCTTTTAAGGATGCGATTATACTGCTTCGCATTGACATACAAAGGCTCCTCATCGATTGGCGCATCATCCTCACCATGAAGTGTATTGGGACCTTCACGATCATGAGACTCGGAAAGTGAACTATCGGCGTCGGCGGCTGCGCCGTTAGCGTATTCGTCTCCATCGTCTTCAGCAGACGAATGGGAGGGACCGGGAGTACTGTCACGTGGATCTGCTATTGACTGGGGTACAGGGAAGGGTCGACGCGGCAAGTGAGTATGGGGATGCACGTGGGCGTCGGGAAGGAAACGCTGGGGCTGATGTTGAGGAAATGGGAGGTGTGTGCGCCGGTATGAGTGATGATCCTCCAGTTGGATCTGAGATGATGGCGGGGCTCCTGGCTGGCTGCGTGTGAGTGAGCTGGGTGAGGGAGATTGACCTGGACTCAAATTTGAGGGGCGAGAGAGGAAGAGGAAAGAAGGTGACTTGCCTGTGAGGAGAAAGTTGGGCTGACCCTGAATCTGGTACTGCCGGGATAAGGGCGGGGACCACAATTGGTTTCGATCGAGAGAGTTGTCCATAAGACGTGGTTCAGATCACACGGACAGCGGAGTCCTCAAATTCAGTCACGTGACAGTAGCTAAGTACATTTTCCCCCCACTCCTTCACCGGCACCGTCTTGCCCTCTCTTACTTTTGATGTACCGTGCAGTCGCAGCAATACGAAAGCCCCACGGATGTACAGCATGCTAATATCCCGGTCAGTCTGTGTGACAGGAGCGATTGATGTTACCTACTTGATAGTACTCTTGGATCTCCGGCCCTTCCATTATGAGTACATCCCCATGTCGCAAGGTCAAAGTAAGTACGATCGGTGGGGACTTGCGCACAATACCCTCTACGGATTCTTCAGAATACCACCTACTCGGAATCGGACGGAACCGCATCGTAGCTGGTGATCCGAGACTGAGCGAGGCAATTACAGGTCCCAAGTCCTTCTCGCCGTCGCTGTGAACTGCGCCATGTATTCAGTAAAACGTATGGCTAAGCTTTCTGACCTACACTCCATCTTCTGCTCTGCCATATATGCCGCCGAGAGAATCTCATTGAACGCTGGAGCATTCCCCATGACCAGTGACACCTGTCTACGGATCAGGGCCATAGCCTGGCTCACGGATGAGTATTTCTCGAGCGGAACTGAATGTGCAGCTGAATACGTAGTTACTGTCAGACCGTTCCAATATACATACCAGTGTTATCTGTCCCTCCGACATACTGCAGAAGTGGAAAACTGACATGTTCGACCAAAGTTATCGTGGGCAAAATCCTCGTACCTCATAGGGTTCACCAGCTAAAAACCAGTCAGTCTCGCATAGACGTAGCCGAGTTCTCCTCACAGTTTTGGGAGAAATAGTGCGAAAGCATCCTTCCCTTCACTGTAGATCACGAATGATCGTAAGTTCTTGGCGTCAATCATCAGGAGAATTGGACGCATACGTTTATGCTGTTATATACCGTAAGTAATCCTTTCTGTCACCCGAAGACAGAAACGTACATTTTTCATACTATATCTTCGGAAGAAACCAGGTTGTTTTGCATCCTGTTGATATTGGTGCCAAATACCATCAACAAGAGTCTGCGCGCTCTTCTCTGCTTGAAGAAGATGAATCACACCCCTTGATGTAAGTTGAGCATAATATGGGAGAGGAGGAATTTGGATTGCACGAACCGATCCCAAGGTAGTCGAAAAGACTGGCATTTCAAGACCTCACCGGCGGGACCGTCACGAAGCGTGCGTACTTCTAAATAAATACCTGAAGCTTTAGATGGATGGATCAAAGTCTTTCCAACAACAGCTGGAGGCGGCTGTATTCTCGATTTAATCTGAAGCATGTGCTGCGCCAGACAATTAACTAAAGAACTTGAAGACTGGAGGATATAGTATACCCACATGGCAGTTGTGGCATTCCCAGTGAGTCCAGTATTCTCTAAAGTGCACATCAGATGATCGCACAGTCGATATGATTTGCATAGCTACCTGCATGACAGCCTGCCGCACTTATCGCAGCACCAACCTTTCCAAAAGTGACGAGACGTTGTAACCTGCCGATGCTCTTTGCCCCTAGACTCCTTTCGTTGCACTGGTGGCTTTGGGCGGATCTGGAAGGTCAAGCCCTGGAATTCGGATGGATCACCCTTATAAGTGAGAAATTTAGGATGGAATCCGCTGGCGTCCAGAGGCAGTGCAGTAGCATCGACCCGGCGGAAAAACAGACTGCAGTCTGAATTGGTACAGACCCAACCAAAATTATATATATTACGGCTGTGCTTAAAGCACTTCTGGCAAATTCTGGGAAGTGAAACGTTTGCCTCTGTATCTGATAATCGGTCTGTCTTACTGTAAAACGATTATTAGCGTTTTAGAGTGTAAATGATCAGATAAACATACGCGTCCCACGGGATCCACCAAGGCCTACCCTGAGACTGGATCCATTGAAACATAAACTTCCACCTTACAAAGTAACCGCGTGGGCTCGCCGCTGAAGGCTCTGGTTCCTCTGTACAAACAATTAAACCCGAAGGTTTGAGCAACTTACGACGTACGTACCCCAAGCATGGGTAATCCAATAGTATCCAAGTACCACGTAGCCACGGTTTCCGAGGTCATAAGGGAACAGATTGTATCCATTTCCTGCTATCAGGACAACCGATTGTTTGAATTTCCATGAACTGAGCAGAGCATTACATGATGCGCTCCGGACTGTTTGATCGTCAACGAGGACAGTCTGTCCTGTTACTCTATCTATCGCAGAGTTACCCCCTCTAACGTGTACGATGAGAAAAAGAGAATGAACAACAGGGGAAAGGCTCACGCATGCGAAATGATGCATGTCCCCTCTGCGTGCCACAGGTCTTGGCTACAACACACATTCAAGTTGAACTTCACACATCACCTCCACGCAGAACTAAGAACATACACTGCAGGGTGCCCATCGAGCAGATAACCACGAGCTCTTCTCTTTTGAGAATACACACCTCCTTGATATGAACGAAAATAGCTCAATGACTCACACAATTCCTGTCGAGACTGCATATCTCGTCAGATGAATAGCTTGCGACGGGGAGTTCACAATCACCTGTGCCCATACTGGCGGTACCATTGGCAAACGGGGCTTATGCCCTGTACTGTACGCGACAGGGGTATGTGGAGGTCGTGGGGGAAAATCAGGTAATATTAAGGGAATGAACTCAGGCTCCATCGGAAAGCGCGATGGAAGTGACCAAAATTGCGTGTCCTCGATGCTGGGTGGTCTCACATCATTCGGTGGAGTAGGCGGTTCAAGCAATGCAAGCCACGGGGTATCATACTCGAAGTCTGCAGGTCCCAGCCATGGCTCATTGAAGCCGTCATCAGCATGGATCGAGTCACTGAGATCCAGGTCTTCGGACACAAGGGTGTTGTCTGAGTCTATGCGCTCTGATGGAGACGGTGACCAAAACAATGGAAAGGCGGGTTGCTGAAGCTCCAAGGCGGGTTCCAAAGCAATCGACTCAAGATATTGAGAGCTGTTAACTTGAAAGCTTCGGGGAGGCATTCCCAAGAAGGTAGTAAAGTTATAGGCTCTCCTGAATGCATTCACTACTTGTAATGCATCTCTGAAATTGCCATGGTACGCATATTGTGCAGTTTCGAAGAACATGTGAATGACCTTCGACTCGCTCAGTGGATCGGAGGAGTATCCCTGTTCTTTTTCGTTTAATGCGACAAAACGCCATTGTCTAAGCCAATCCAACTAGCGACAATTTGACGGATGAGCTGGAAGTTCATAGACAAAGAAGAACACACATGACTTTGCATCGACTGCATCATTTCAGCGGCTATTGGCAGCCATGGTTGGTTCCTCAGATGCCTCTGGTCAAGAAGAGGATGGTAGCCTCCTTGCACCAAGAATTGACGCACATCATACCACTGCTCTGGAGGCGACGCAACCATCACACCTCCCTGCACTGCAGGTTATGCACCAAGTTCACAGTAGCTCACAACAGGTCTTTAGATCGCAGATGATTTAAAATTTTTAGCTCGTGAGTGCTTACAAAATAGATGCGCGTCTAGGTACTTCGACCGACCGTAATTAATTGAAACCCGCAAGACCTAGAACCTCTCAATGTTGCGAGAAATGCAGTACCACAAAAAAAACATGCATAAATCCCGTGCAAAAAGCAAGCCAGTTATAGCGAGATATGGTTAGAACGGTAATATCTGGCACTCAGACTTGAGCTGTGGGTAAATATTACACATGCGTCTATGATCCTTTATCATAAGACTTCGCTACTTGCTCGCAACAGCATGCTGCAATGCCTCGTAAACTTCCGCCTCGATACGCGCCTCAACCTTGTCCACTTCCGAGCCGTTTCCAGCGGCAACCTTTTGCGCCTCCGCTAGGTTCGTACGGATCGCCTAAAAAAAGAGCAATTCTGTAAAGGTGTCTAGAATGTACGAATGAACAGTGAGTGACCTCCGGAGAAAACTCTTCCAAGGGAGCCGCTTCAACCACATTAATCGTCAGCTTGTTGTTCGGGTGGACAGTTGCAAACCCTCCACTAGCTGTCAAGGGAAAAACAGTGTCAATATAATCATCTAGATAGTACATCATCTTCATGCACACCAAACCACTTCTTCGAGCCGCTGCCCGACTCTATGACTTCTATTACACCCGGTCGAAGGGGCTCAATAGAAGGTACGTGGTTGGCAAGAATACCCATATCTCCCGTTTGCGCCGCAATGTTTACTTGAACTACATCCGTGGAGTCGAAGAGTGACTAGATGCGTGAGGTCAGTCCAGTGGGTTTGCGGTGGAAACTATTCGCGCCATTACTTGGTGAGGAATTACCATAGAGAACTTGATCTTATCAGTGGCTTCAGCATATCCCCGTCGACCCAGAGTAAGTTTTGCTGCTGCACGTCGAGACGCAGAGCTTACAAGTCGCAACGCAGCCATGGTATATGGAAACAGTAGCTTGATGGCGGCGCCCACAAGTACAAACATCTGCTGCTAGACGGCCTCCTCACCATGAACTCAACCGTTTGTACCCAATGCAAACAGCCATTGTTTTTGGATTCATCCTTAGTTGATCTTGCGCCATCTGCCTATGATATGATTGCAGGATCTCTACCTCCTTCCCATCACCAAATGAGTCCCACTGAGGCTGAGAAGTTGGCCCAACTTCCAGCCCCCAGTTCTGTTAAAACGGTGTGGCAGAGTTCTTCTCAGTCCACCTCCGATACCCCCTCTTCGCGTACTCAAGCTGCACCACGTGTTCCAGGGATTCAGGTCCCCGGAGAGTCTTTTGTATTGCTGCAGGATAGCGTCGTTCACAACATACCTTCACCGCCTAATATATCACCGTCGAGGCAGCAAAAGTCGTCATTCTCTTCTCGAAATCGCATCACACCAATGCTTAGCACCTCGAATAAACGCAGCAGCACATCTTTGAACCAACAACACCAGCCATCGACTCCTACTCCAGCGCCACCTAGCCCTTCACCTTTATCACACCATCTAGAGTCAACCGCACGCCTCTTCAAATTACTATCGAGTCGCACTGATCTTGATCACCCTCTCTGTGCTGAGTGTACACATCTTTTGATTGCTACTCTTAGCAAACAGCTCGAGGAGACGAAGAAGGAGCGTGATGGATACATTGCATTCGAGAAAGAGATTAGAAAAGAGAAGGAAAGAGAACGAGATGGTGCTACCCCGGAGGCTATTGAAAGGAAGATCCAAAGATTAAAAGAAGATGAAAGGACCGCTGTCGAAGAGCTGAAGGCTGCTGAATCGGAGCGAGAGAGGTTGAACAGTGAGTTGCAGGTCTTGGAACGCGAAGAAACAGAACTGGAAGAGGAGGAGGCAGGGTTAGTGTGTTTGTGGTGTATGTATTCGAATGGGCACTTATTGAAATATCCAGATTCTGGCGAATGCACAATGGAAACCTTTTGTCCTCTGCAGAACAAACTTCGCAATTGCGTTCTCTCAGAGCTGCCTACGCAGCGGATTCGCAGACTTTAGAGAAGCTGGAGCGGACGAACGTCTATTATGACGCATTCTGCATAGGGAACGTTGGCGTTTTCGGAACTATTAATGGTCTTCGTCTCGGGAGAGCTGGTGGTGTTGCGGTTTGGCAATCAATTTCTCAATTTTCTATCACTTCTAATGTATGCTTTGAGTAGGTCGAATGGTCAGAGATAAATGCTGCATGGGGTCAATGTACCTTACTCTTATATACGCTCGCTAGGAAGCTGGATGTGGCGTTTGAAAAGTGAGATACAGTTCCCTTCTGCTATTTACGATCTAACATCATTATAGTTACCGGCCTGTTCCGATGGGGTCTTTTTCACGCATGGAGAAGATATCTGGTAGTGACAAGGCCATGTATGAGTTATATGGCTCTGGTGATCTCCACATCGGTCGAATCTTGCACAATCGTCGGTTTGACTTTGGCATGGTTGCCTATCTGGATTGCCTGCGGCAACTTATTGAACATGCCAAGATACATTATCCAAGTGCTGACTTCCCACATCCGTGAGTGCAAAACACATCTCATCGAGTCTGTGTTCATGTGGGGGCATTAGCATTGTTAAGGACAAAATTGGCGACGTCTCAATTAAGCTACAGTTCAGCCAAGAAGAGAGCTGGACTAGAGCATTGCGCCATGTCTTACTTGCTCTGAAGCTACTTCTGAAGTCGGTCACCAACTCGAATCCTGGATAAAAATTCATGTTGAAGCACGCGGAGATATTCTTTATTTCTAATAAATGGCCAACAGAGCAATAGATCAGAAGCCATCAAGGTTACAACTATTCGGACATCTATGGTGGGATCCTACAGCTTTGTTGGAGATTACAGTCCATTCGGAAGTTCAGGCTCATCGTGTGGAAGCAGGTCTGGGACAGTCAGGACTCCACGTTCTCTAATAAAAGATTCTGAATAGTGTTAGATACACAAGCTGAGTTGACGTACATTTCATCAACCGCTTTGAGCAAGTCATAATTTATCTTGTCACTAACAACCGAATCGAATTTGTAGTCAGGGTGAGAGCGGATGAACATCCGCATCCAGGTCGCAGTGGTGATCAGTGAGCCTGATATCAGGGATATCAATGGAAGATCCACGCTTAGCGAAAGACACGCCTCACCGTCAGCTCTACGCTTGATCAGGTTTAGGTACTTCCGAAGCCTTTCTTTCGTAGCGAATTCAACGTTGAGTGAGTTCAAGTAGGCGTTGATAACACCCATGAGACCTGGAAAGTCCGCACCCTAGTGGATTAAGGGTGAAAAAGCGTTTGATTCGATGTTTCAAACTGAGAAGTACCTTGCCATTGATAATCTCATTGATTGTCATTTCTTCGTACTCTTCTTCGACTGGCATTCTCTCCAAGGTTATGGGCGGCTCGACATCGGGATAACAGTTCCTGAGTGCATTCTCTTTCCCCAACGGACCCGCGAGTGGGAAGGATGCACCATTAACCTTGGCTTCGCCACAAGGACTGGGCGATGCAGCTGCTTGCGCCTCCTTGCACGGTGTTGGTTGCAGGGTTGCGTCCGCCTCAGTGTGAGGACCGTCATGCCTGTCACCGGAGGGAGCAAAAGTCGGCTCTGTGCAAGGAAAATCTTCTCTGTGTCCAGCTGGAAACACGTCTCTTCGGAAATAAAATTTCTGCTGGTGTACGGCGTCTCTTTTCTGAGCTCGATTCATATTCTCATCGACCTTAGATTCGATCTTAAACATACGTAACCTAACAGTGAATAACACCACAAACCTTTGATATTGGGATGTAGAAATTCAACCCCAAGCGCAAGATGGCTCGCGACAACAACACGATGAATACAGAAAACGCGGCGTTTTCAAAATCGGTGATTTGCACCTCCATGCTTCGGAACTCGACGCGCCATCCAATAGATGAATTTGGCGGTGGTGGTTTAAAGCGTAGCGTTTGCCAATTTGTGGACTGTATGTTCTGCAAGGTAAATAAAACGAGGATCAATAATTCCAGGGGTCAATCACAACGTTCGAGGAACTGACTTCGAAATGGTCTGAGCTAACACTATCGTCTTGGTCAATCATCTCACTAAACACAACAAGAGGATCTCTTATAAATAAATGTGCGATGTGCTTGGCCAACAAATCGTCTATGCCTGTAGGGAACTCCGGGGTCAGGACACTTTGAACAAAATCCAACTAACAGCTAATGCATACCATGCTTACGCAGTCTGTCGTAAATTGCTTCATCGTAAGGGAATGGGTTATCATTGTACTCAGGCCTGTTCCTCCAGTCTTGTGATAGGTACGAATCAACACTATCATAACGAGATTTTGGGATACGGAACCTGCTTTCTTTGAGCGGCTGCTCAATTGATCGAGATTATCATGTCTGAAATTACAGAATTCAGAGGGAGGACAATCAATTACCTTTAGGCCTCTTTCCTCTTCGGTGCGGTCGTCAACGCTACCCGCTATGACGTTCCAGCGACAGTCGACGTCAGAGAGGTAGCCACGCCAGGCCGGGCTGGCAGCTGTCAAGGCCAGCTAAAAGACAACTTTGGTAAGAAGGCAGTACATGGTGAATAAAGGCACTAATTTTTACCATTATTGGGCCGATAGGGACAAACGCGTCGTAGAGCCTTCTTGCTTCAGAGACATTGCAGGCTTGGAACGTCAGCTGTAAACAACAACAGCCCATGCCGAACCCCATGGCATCCAAATAAATGTGATCTTGGAGCGCAGCGCCATTCTTTGCCTCTGTGTAAAGCCAATCCTTGAACACGATCGATCACACATGTGTAAATCGTCGCGCTAACCTGGATCTTCTGCATACACATCACGGTCCCAGGGAGTCGTTGGATCCACAAATGGGCGTAATGTCCTCTCATCAAAGAATATGGGTAAGTTGATAGCCACCTTTGAACCCCGCCTCATCCGAATGTTTGCCGTCAGGGTGCTGGTAGATCATTATTAACTGGGTTGAGAAGAAGTATATTTACATACGGAAAACGTGCATGCGGATTGGTAATTTCCTGGGGAAGAAACAAGCTATGACTTGCAACTGCGTCCACGGGGTTGAAATAGGGATCGGTAAAAATACCAGGCGCACCAAGGCGCGGGAATGAGGTGATCGTCAGAGGGACTTCATTAGCATTGAGGTATCGTCGTGCTAACTTCCGTCTACAGGAGGCACGATAGTGTTTTTACAAGCAGGTCTATGTTCAGCAAAGGCAGGAAAGGTAAAATATGAATTAATTACCGATAACGCATGTCCCTCTCAACAGAAAGGAGGTCTGGCAATGATCCTGTGTATGGAGCTCCGGGTGTAGCTTCCAGCATATAACGACCATACTCCGGATGGAAAACGGGGACAGCGCCGCTGATGACGATGTTAAGCGTCCAATAGCACGACCCAAACGCACCAGAACTCACATTCCATCGGGATCTTGCGAAAAGTTCTGAAGATCTGCTACTACGTTGGCCAATTTTTGCAATATTTCGGCCTGTCGTAATGATAGACGTGCGCTCTTCTCCTGATCATTGAAAGACACAACCATGTATTCAACCTGACGAAGAATCAGTGACGAGACCATATGCTGAGAGTTAAAAAGGATGCACCTCATCTCCCCAGAGCAATTCGTCGCCCTGCCTGTCCTTCAGCCTGTCCCATATATGTAGGAATTGGGTAATGCCATGGTCCCTAACATGGTCTGCATACTTCTTTCCCTCGTTCCAAGCGAGAGGGGTCCCCAGCGAAAGTAATCCCATGGCAAGATGGCGTCAGCGGGACTAATCGGCCGATCGGGTCCCTGTTAAAAACACTTGGAACTTGTGGCTTTGTAAGAAAGAGATGCAAGCTGCTGAGCAATCTTCTCCTGATGGGGCAATAACAAGTTCCTCTTTCCATAGTACGGGCATCGTAAGCACATAGGAACGATGCACAAGCGCTGATATAGCTCCAGTCGATGACGAAAGAACTTCGCCCTGGATTACACATGGTATGTTAGATCTGCTTACAGCCCCAACAAACTTCGAAGTGAGAATTTTGGCAGCAACCTATTAGAAGTGGGTTCGTGCGTCACGTTCATGTCTCTCAGCGCTGACTTGGGTACAATTTTAACGTCTTCTATCGCAGTAGAAGTTAGAACACTGAAGGCAGTTGACCCTGAACTGCTGCCACTAGTAGCCATGTCGTTCCAAGTATGGAGTAGCTAGTGGTTATCAGAGTTTGCAATGGAAGTTATACTAGTAGGTTGTGAGGTTGATCATGGAGGCTTCTCGGTTGCTCCTTATCGTGAGAGCCTTAAGGCTCTCAGGTCAAGATCTTCTGGCCACTGTAGATGCTCCTTATGGTGCGGTTCCAGTCACCCATTTCCTCTGCTGCTGATGTGACCAGGAATAGAAGCGGGGATGGTCTGACATGTGCTCTTGCCAGTGATTTTCATCATGGGCTATCAATGGCTGTGTTGTTATCACACAAGCTGGAAGTGGATTCAGGGAGAAAAAGAAGCAGACCCGCCCGCCCTGCGGCATATGGTGAGTAGTGCCTGATGCTATCCGAATAATTTCTTTTAGAGGAGGTCGACGTTTGCAACAGTTCCAATTATATATAGGCTTGTCTTGTTGCTGCCCAATGCCCACGGCTGGGATTGGCCGGTCCCGTCGCCTCCAGGTCGCTTTTAGATTATTCACCGACTATATTTGTATCAACTGTTGACTCGTGTCTAACTCACAGCCCTCTCCGACGCTGCTTCTCGCGCATTTGTTGTGCAGTGCTTTATATTTTCAGACGTCTGATGCACATAGCTCGTGTATCCTCCCCTGGGCCATTCTAGCTCCAAGTATGTGTCACATCAACTTCCGGTAGCTAACTGTTTGCTGACATGCTGCTTGGCAGAAGTGTAAACCATGTGTGTTAGGTTCTGTATGAGATAGCTGTCGACTGTCAAAGCGAACGCGTCTCGTCACGTGACTCACAACGGATTCCGGGGGCATCTCTGCCGTTGCCCTTCTATATGCCAATCACCAACCAAATGGATGAATCGTTCAGTTGATGAGCAGCCTTAGAGCGCTAGTATTTCCCAGCGCTCATCGGTTTTGCTCCCACTATCGCTAGCTCTGGCCCAGCTCTGGCTCTCGTATGACGCTCGTCCCTTCAATGAGGTCGCGTAGCACCGTGCAGGAACACACGAGAGCCGTTGGCTTTGCGTAAGTTGATGCCAAAGGTTACCCCTGTGGATCAATTTGACCCCACCCCCTTCACTTTACAGCGTGCGGATCGCCGCGTCGTCTCGAGGCGACGTCGTGGATAGTACAGCTCTTCGGCATGTTCACCTTGCCTCCCGCTCTTCTGTATCTGTGAGCCATAGGTACGCAATTGTGTTGAAGAAGCTGATGCCACAATTACTGATGTCGACGACGTGTAGAACTCTTGTATTGGCCAGCGTGTTCGGCTCTGTTGGATTTGTCGCACTAGTTGTTTTGGTATGCCTGCTGGTTTGGTATTGGAAGGATCGTAGAGACACTTCTGAAGACATGATACTTGAACGGCCCACACACACTTTACAAGATTCACAAGTCTCGTCCATCTATCAAGTCTGTAGTTGTCAATTTTGACCGATCATCCCTAATTGTTCGCTCACTTCCATATCCTGTTTACAGAATGCTGCGTTCTCCGCGCCGATCCAAAATTCTGCGGTATTCATTCCTGCGCCTGAGACGTCGAACTCTCCGGAACGAGCCTATATCCCCGACCACCCCTATGCCAAATCTTACACTCGCCATTCTATTCCCCCTACTCCTCCACCAGAGCACGTTACAGATTTACTAGCGCAGCCCCCGCGACTTCCTCCGCTAATCATGCCCCACCCATATACCCAGACTAGTCAGCAGCGGGACGAGCGTGTCGCCTCAGTACAACCTAGTACAGTCTACGAGTCCTTCATGAGCCGCGAGTCAGGGGCCCCGACACCTGAACCACAGGTCGAACCCATGGAGCCTAGCCCACTGGCAAGCACAGTAGGCGGTGCCCTGAGTCATCATGTCGCGCAGTTTGATACTGCGCTTTCAACGACGCTTTCCGAAGAGATGCCGTCTAGTATGTCGGCGTCATCTTCTGTACCGTTGCGACCTGGTGGTAAGCAGCCCCGCCGGTGACATATACTGGTGTAATATTTTCATAGACACATGACGCATTCATTCGCATTGTTTGGCGTGTATTCCTATCCTGCATGGACCAGTATCTCTCGTGTTATGTCTCCCGTAATTTACTTATTGCAGACCCCGCGAGACATCGGAAGTCTCGAAATAGAAAGCGTGCTTGAAGAAGCGCTCTTAGGGGAGGGTGTATAAGGTTGGCGTCAGTTTTGCAAATAGTTTCAATGATATGTAATGACGTTCAGTCTTCCGTTCGAGCATACTCCGTCTTACTGCTGGCAATCTAGAAGAGATTGAAAATCAAAATGTAATCGCATTCAAAATACGGCTTCTGTCAAAATCAATAACGCCGCATATCAAAGCTACAATATATTCAACACTATTAAGCACATTATCTACATAGTAGAACAACAATGGTTACGTCCCCAACATGATTCAAACAAGAAGATTCGAAAAAAATAGGTAACCTTGAATAATATTAAACGAACGCCATCAGAGCCTCGCCCGCTCTACGGCAAGGTCCTGGAACTCTAACTTCGCGCGCTCACGAAGTTCGCGGCGCAGGATCTTTCCCGAGGGACTTTTGGGGATCGAGTCACAGAAGATCACACCCCCCGTCAGCCGTTTGTAAGGTGCCATGCGCCTACTGACGAAGTTCTTAATATCGGTGTCTTTGACACCTGTGCGGGAGGGCACAACGTATGCACGAGGATATTCTTGGGCGTTTCTGTGCGGGACGTAAGCCGAGATGACGTGTAGAAGGAAAGGCTAGAACGTACACAGAAATACCGATCACAGCGGCGTCAGCCACGTCCTCGGACTTGAGAAGAAGGTCTTCGAGCTCCGCAGGCGCCACCTGGAAGCCATTCACTTTTATCAACTCCTATTACCAGAATTAATCATAGCGGAGGAGATAAGCAAGTGCGATACAGGCGCACCTTCTCTCGATCCACAATGTAGAACACGCCATTCGACTCAATGTAGCCTACATCACCTGTGTGCAACCATCCATCTGGCGTGATAGTGTTTCGTGTCGCTTTCGGGTTGCGCCAGTAGCCGCTGAAGACATTTGGGCCTCGGACAAGGAATTCACCACGCTCGCCAAAGCCGACTTCGCGGCCGTCGCTCTTGACGACTTTGGCTTCGACGTTGGGGCACAATTTCCCAACGCCAGTGGAGCATGGGTCATCCATTGTCCACCATGTGGCAGCCATGGTAGCTTCGCTTTGGCCTAAGTGGGGCTATGAGTTGCAGAAGTGTCAGAGGGTATCAATATGGCTTACCCCATGCCTGTCGAATCTTGACGGCACCGGACGGGTTGATGGCCAACTCAGCCTCAGCAGCTAACTTCTCCCCTAGCGGCGCCCCCCCTGCGAGAACATATTTTACAGAGGAAAGATCGTACTTCTTGACCACCGGCGACTTAGCAAGCAGCACAGCAATAGGTGGAACAAAGGAAAGTGAGGATACGCCGTATTTTTGGATGGTTGTAAGGTACTTTTCCAAATCGAATTTTGGCATGACATAGCATGTGTCACCCGTCTTGACAGAACGAATCAGATGGTGCTGTTGGCCGACTGAGACGTGAATATGTCAGCGCCGAAAATTGAACCGAATAAATCACTGACAGCCATGATAAAATGGAAGGAAGCAAATGAATGTTTCTGGCCAGACGCGCCCGCCATTCGCCTCTATTCGGCGGCTCCCCACATCTCGCAGAGCTAGCATCTGCTCGGTGTGTGAAACGATATTCCGATGAGAGATCATACATCCTTTAGGGAGGCCGGTGGTTCCACTGCTGTAATTAAGGGTGACAATGCTATAAATAGCCGGGGTGCAATGTTAGATGTCTGTTACGTCACAAATTGAATAGAAAGAATCACGTCTGAGAGACCTGTTCCAGGGTGGTCATACGCTTCCATTGCAGTTCTCCGTAGTTCAGTAGATCGTGGAAAGTAGAGAAGCCTGGAACGCTGCGGTTCTCGAAAAGAAAAATGTTCTCGGAGGGGATCCCAGCCTTGAGGGCGCAGGAGCGAACGAGGGGATAGGTGTCCTGAGATGCGAAGGCGGCTTTGGCCCCTGAATTGGACAACTGATGCATAAGCTCTGCATATAAATGGTCAACCTGGAAACATCTTGATCAGGGGTGCGGGCCTACCAAATTCCCCGTACGCCGGGTTAGCACCAGTGAAGATCGCGCCTGCACAGGTGGCGCCGAGGTAGAAGGCGGGGTAGTGGATCTGCAGATGACGTCGGCAGCTGCGATGCCAGCATACAACAGACGACGAACCGAGTTGGAAGAACTAATCAAGACGACATCGCCTTCACAGATGCCAGCACGGTCTCGGAGACCCCTGGCAAGGCGTTTGGCAATCGATCGAAGCTGCAAGCCCGTGAGGAACCGGGAGGGATCCGCTGCGTCAACAAAGACGGGTTTGCGAAGATCATAGGTTGGCTTGTCTAGAAAGGGCGGACGATGAGAATAGAGCGAGGGAAGAGATTGGACAAGGACATGCCAAAGAGCCAGGAAAGAAGGTCGACGTTTGGGATGGGAATGGAGTACTCTGCTTTGAAGATCATGGTATGGAGCGGGGGGGAGAGGGAGGGAGAGAGCTTCCAGGAAGCATGGGAAGGAGGGGCAGATAAATAGTCTGAGAGAGGGTTCGCCAAAAGAGGCGAGCAGGGACTCAAGAGTCCGACGGGCGAAGCTTCGATAGATATTCACGTCAGGCGATTGTCAAAGGAACAAAGGGGTCATTCCGCTATTCGGCACAGAGCTAGGCTAGAAACCAAGTACATAATACAAGGCAAACAAACAGCTCTTTATCAGAAGTCTCTCCCTTGGCGAGCCTTCCAATTAGAGAACTTGCCCAATACGGCTTAGCCTATCAGTTTGCCGGTGTGAAAGGACCCTCCTCGGCACAGGCACACATACTAACCCTCTTCAGCCCACCCCGCGCATCCTCTATCCAGGCAGAACACCCTTTCCTAAAATGGCATCCCTAGAACTTCCAGTCATCCTCCACTTCCATAGCCCACGGGACTGCCAAACCATTCACCGGTCAGTTTCATCTGCGAGTGCATCGCGAGAGCCACACGTACATTTGGCAAGCAGCGTCTTGCTAAAGATCTTCTCGATCGGCACATTGTGTGTCTTGCACCACGCAGCTGTGATTCTGCGCTCCGCAACCATATCAGCTTGGGGTACCATATACACAAATAAGCTTTCCACAAACCTAGGATCTAAATAATTGATTTTACTGAATATCATCATAAGCGTCACCGCCGCAACAGGTATTCAAACAACCATACGCACCTCGTGCCCAAGCTCACCTCCTTCCCCTCTTCGCGATCCACCATCTGCAGCCTGAAGTTCTTGATCCTGTCGTCTAATTTTTGGATCATTTCCTGCACCTTCTCTACTGTTCTCCCTTTCTTCGGCGTTATCTCATCTAGTTCCCTTTCCTGCTCTAGCCTCTTGTATTCGGCTTTGATCTCCTTGATGCGCTCCTGCAGTACCTTGTCCCCTTGCGCCTTCTTACCGTCCGCCTCGAGTTTCTCATTCTCTTTGGCAAATTTCTTCTCTGCCTTCTCCATCTCCTTTTTCTGACACTCTTCCTCATACTTTTCTATCCACTCGTCATCTATATCCGACTCGTTTGCCCAGGCTGCCTTCTTTTTCAGCTTCTTGTCTAGCGAGAACATTTCATGTCGGAGCTTTCTTCGTTGGTATTTCAGTGTCCGTAACTGTTCAAAGCTCAGCCTCCTCGTTCGAAACACATGAGAAGCACAAGCCTTATCGTTCATTTTTTCCATAGATCCCGCGTGACCCTTGGGGACGGCACGCTGATGGTTACAAAGGATTGCCACCATGCGGTTCGCCTTGTTGTATGCATTCAATAGTTCCTGCTGGTTTGATGTATTCGGCATGTTGTTATCCAGCTGGTCTTGGAACGTGATTGACGCATTGTATGTACGAAACACCTTGGCGGTCAGGCCCTTCATGTAAGATGCCAGGTGTTTGTTGAGACCTCCGGTCTGAAGCACATCTCAGCAGGTATCGTAGAGTGAAAGTAGTGGTCTCACAGTAACACGGTCAAACAATGCGTCCTCGTCAGTCTTGCCGTCGCCCTTGAAGATGCGGATGTTTTTGAAGATTTGGTCTTCAACCTCGACCGTGTTATAATACCTAATCGAATCCTTGCCCAGAAAATCGAAAACGAGCTTGTTTGGCGGTTGCAGTGTGACGTGCTCGCATCGTAACGAGCAACAGCCGACCGTATCCGCCTCATCCTCGCCTTTTTCGTTTCCTGCACGCAAAGCAAGTCTGTCTATAAAGTACATCGCCGTTGCACGTTGCCTGTCGGCCGAAAGCTTCGACTTAAGATCTGCACTGTAGTCCGCCCGAATTTCATCGACGTGTTTCTAATGTGGTAGGCGCTTCAATGAAATACGTTACATCGTCAGGAAAGATACTACCTTGAGCTCACGCGCCTTCTCAAACTTCTGCATGTCGCTCTGTCCCTTGAGCGAGCTCCCCGCAGCGAGGAAAACATACTTGAATTGACCATTGACGTTTTCTTTCCAGTTCGCGAGCCACGTGACAGTGTCATCGTGAACAATTGCCTTCCACTTGCCAGGCACGTTTGGTTGGGGAATAGGAATACCTTTGCCAATATTGATCGTGATATCCTCGGGTGTGACGCGTAGCTGCCACTGCCATCAGCATCGACTTGCACTAAGTAGTAAGTGATAGTGAACACCTTCAATGCACCCTTCTTCGGATGGTCCCCCCGCCCCCGGAATAGCCCAGGTGGTTCAATCCTGAAATTACCAATTTTCTCTTTGCGGCCATCAAGTAAACATGTCTTGAATGGCCCCTCCAAGGCCTCTTTCTCAGCCTTGACTGCTTTCTTTTCTGCTGCGGTCATCGCTTTTCGCTTTGTCTTCTCAGCCTCGAAATAGTTAAACATGGGTGTGAAGTCGCAATCCTCAAAGCGAGTAATCATTGTGCCGTCTCTCTGAAAAAGTGGCAAAGTTGGTCGGTGGCGTGAGCGGCATAGCATATTGCCCTCACCGGTGGGTAATCCTTAAGAACAAGTTTGAAATCGTCAAAAAAGTTCTTTCTAAAAGTCGCGTTTTCGGCGTGTTCAGTGCCTAACATGGCGCCATAAAATCCTGCCACTTCCTCTGACTCGGGAGCTAAATCTACAGGTTTACCTGAAGGGGATAATGAGATTGCGCCCTCAGTAAGTAGATAATACGCACCTTCATAAAACAGTTTAACATCCTTGGGTAATGGTTGGTATGGTGGAGGGAATAACACGCCATTGTGCTCCAGTGTCTTCCATTTGACAGAACCATCACCCTCAACGTCTGGTGGGGCATCCCACCAGCGGAAAATCTCTTCCTCTTCTTCTGTCTTCTTCCTGGTCGCATTTCCAACACCATCTTCATCTTTAGTCTTCTTCAGGGATCCTTTGCCTCTACCTTTGCCTTTTCCTTCAGCCTGTTTTTCAGACGTACTATCCTCCACCATCTCGATGTCCAGGTCACTTTTTGACTTGATCTTGGGCTTCACCTTTCCTTTTCCATTGACAACCTTGGGATTGACCTTCTTTGGAGTAGCTAATGGCGTGTCGTCTTCGCTGAAGGCATTATCGTCATCTTTCTTCTCAATTTTTGCCTTCTTCTTGACAGGTTTTTTTCGCTTGGGCTTGCGTTTGGAGTTCTTCTCGCCAAAGGAGCTGTCAGAAGGTTCGCTATCGTCGTCAAGTATGGCATTGCTAGCACGACCATTCGCCCTGCGTCGGTTTCCATTGACAGAGGCCATGGACTCCTTGGCAGCGTGTATGCCAGACATGGGAACGGCCGTGCCCTTGCTTTGCTTTGGGGGCGACGCGAGAGGGATATCATCCTCCGACTCAGATGAAGTAAAGGCTGCCTTGCGCTTAAGAGAGGACTGAGCTGAAGAGACCCTCTTTGCCCGCGACTGAAATTGACGGGCAAAGCGAGAGATATAGTGCGATGGCAATCGAAAAGGAGAATTTGGCCACGATAGATAAATGGAGATTTTGATGTGGAGGAAGGAATGTAGCATCAACGAGCAGAGAATGTGAACAAGAGGATGCGTGAGAGAAGAGACTAACGCACTAGAGGTGCCTCGTCTTCGTCGACGCTCATCGCTGCGGCGTGTGAATCGGCTGCCACAGAGTGGCCAAGTGGTCTATCATCCTCAGAGCCAGAGGTAGACATGGCACGGAAGTACAAGAGAGAGGATCAAGAGATGCAAAGAGGAAGTCGCTTGGATTTTATATCTGATGAAGAATGCCAGCGGCGTGTTCTCCACGCCACGTACAAGGTAACTCAAGCCTACCCTAAATCAACACGTGACCTTCTTTTCATTGTCCTTGTCACCTCGTCGCACTCTCGTGAGTATACTCCCCTTTCCTTCCTATCATATCGCTCACAACCTTCAGAAAATGCCATCACTTTATCGCGACCCGTGGGCCAAACGCGAGGCCTGGCGCAAACACCCTGTCTTCTCAAACCGCGCCATGTTCCGGAACCTTTTTCCCGGCTTTGGCACAGCTGTCGTCGCATTTACCGCGTACGTCTTGTACGACAACCTTTATCGTCGTACACACAACCCCGACAAGCATCATTCAATGTGAACAGTATCATGTATATGACTGGATGGGGGCTATGGATGCGTATCAGCGGATTTGTTGAACCCGGAAAAATACTTTTCTCGAAAATCCTTGTGTGCAGGCACATGTTCAGGTTCAACTTCCTCGTTTCGAACGCGCAAGTCTGGTGGACCCCTGTCTAGCTGTTCCGTCTTCACTATGGTGATAAGCTGCAAGGAGCTTAGTACACAAACGCGCACGTTAATAAACTCACCCACCCGTCTCCCCCAAGCGCCAAAGTTTTCCAACGAATTTGATATTACCACCATACCTTCCAGTTGCGGAATGTCTACCTCAGCATACTCTTCGTTGACCGTAGGCAAGAAGAAAACCAATCGTCCTTGAGGCTTAAGTAGGTATCGCGCTAGTAGTAATAAATCAAATGCCAGCGTAGAAAGCTCGTATGGATGTGTTGGCGGAACATAAGTCGATGGGCTACAAATGTACAGTAAGTAGATCACGCAACGCCAGAGGCGGTAGACATAGCCGCCTACTCTTTCATCGCTGTGACATAATCTCGCATTGGAACTCCTTGTTTTCTTCCAAGACGTTTTGCACCTGCCCGGACCCCGTATGGCGGATCTGTAACGATAGCATCAAAAATTTCACCGCACCGCCATGGGTTCCGAGTAATATCGAAGGTAAACAAATCAAATATTCGCTGGGCGAATCCGTATTGTGCAGCTGACCGAAGGATGCCCGGGGAATGTTCTGAAGACCAAGTTTACATTGCCATGATAAACGAATATCTGCCCTGACCTTTTCCGCGCATTTGACGCCCATCAATATCTGAGCCAACGACACAGGCACCAAATTCGGCTACAGTCTACTAATATACTGTCAGCTGCAGAAGCATATAGCCCACGGAATTATTCGTACATGGAGCATGCTGCCAGTCCCTGCGAAAGGGTCATATACAAGTTTTCCAGGAGCAGACTTATCCATGATCAACAATGAAACTGACTATACCACACCACACTTACTAAGGTCTGGTTCGCCATCAAGAGGGACATCTCAGCATCCATAGATGTGTTTCCGTAGTACGCCCGCTTTTTCACGTCGTATTTTTTGATGAGAGACCTTGCCGTTCCTTTGGCTATCTATCAAGCGTGAATCGACAACAATGTGCTAATAAAGTGATAAAGCGGCGTAGAGACATACCAACCTCCCGAACCATACGCATATGAAGTCACCGTCACCGTCACCGTCGTACTTGGGTCGTAAGGAGGATTTGCCCTTCGAGCTATCTAATATGATCACTCTTGAGCCTGAAAGTTTATGGGATCGAAAACGGGGGCGCACACTCCTCGAAGCACCACAGCTCGAGGTCCGGTCGTGCGAGGCTTATGGGACCTTCCAAAGCCATATATGAGAAGCCCTCTACGACCTCCCGCTGGCGCGCCTTTGGGACGCTCTGGTTGTACCCAGTCACCATAAACTTCCACGAACTGCTTTTATACGGCGCCCATAGGTGCGGCCGGGTCTGGTTGAGTGCGTGAAGATCGGGATATGATGAGCCTGATGCGTAGAATTCATGTACAGATCTGTGAACAATCAATGTCAAAGGGTGTTGATAATCTTAGGAATATAAAACCACGGACTTGATGAGGATACATCGTTGAGCAAGAAGATGCCCATGCTCCTCTCGCAGAACTTCTATAATCATGAAAGGGCGCGTGACGTCGGGATTGGGTGGTAAGACAACGTCAAAACCATAGGTTTGCGCAACAGAGAGCAACTCAGAGATACGGAAATCTGGATGCGCTTGCGCAAATTGAATCAGTAATCTGCGAGGCATTTGGGATGCTTATTTGGGATGCTTGTTTAGTCGATAGACACCAGTCGCAAGTCACATCGGACTTGAAAGTGATCTCTCAAGCAAAACTATGTGGCGAGTTCTGTCTAGCTCTGCATTATAAATTCTACCCTCAAAGCTTAAAGCTTAAAGCCTCGCTTTATCGAGAGATGACATTATGCCCCACCCAGATTTACAGCAACTCATTGAATCAACTGTCACCTCCATGAATGGCGGCAGTGGTCAGCGTGCGTCAATTAAAGCACATCATCCTTGCTAACGAAAGCACTAATGCCCCGCCACAGCTTCAGACGAGACGCTCCAAGCTTTGCAGTTCCTCTTTCCCGAGAGCCTTATTCTTGCTGCCTTTGATCTTATAGACCGAGGTAGAGGTTTGTGCGAGGTGGACCTTGCTACTCTCGCTCGTAAGCCTCACAAATCAGACAGTGTTTAAATACGAGACGCCGTGGGGTCGTGCCTTTTTCGAGGTTTTTGGCTCCAAAGGACGCTACCCAGTTTCTGTGGATTTACCTGCTCCGGTGTCCACATTTTGCGGCTGTCCGGCATTTGCTTATAGCGTACTGCTTTCGAATAACCAGGCAATGGTGAGCTCATAAAGACACGCCAATAAATTTGTGGACTAAGCCCATGGCTTGGTAAGTGCAAGCACGTACTTGCGGTACAGATTGCCCAGAGGTTGGGCAAGTGTGTCGAACGTATAGTGACTCAGGATGAACTTGTTGCCATAATTTGTCAAGATGTGGACTGTGACCAGGACCCCTATGTGGCCAGTCTGGCCCATGGTGACTAAATAACTTGTCTGGGTTGCATATGTGAGTCTTTGGATGCAGGTACACTTTGTCACTGTGTGTATAACCATTCCTTCAGATGTATTTGTTGGGCAATGTGATATACAGTGTGGTTTCTTTCTAAGTTAAGTTCTACATGTGTATGTTACGCACTAGGTCCAATTGGGGGTTGGAGATTGGGTCAGAGGTTGGGTTGGAGTCGGAGAAGGAGTCGGGGTATGTTGTGGGGGTCAGAACAGACTTGGCTTCAGCTTATGTGCTGCACCCTCACTAATACCAGTGTCCGAGATTTCAGAGACAGAGTATGACTTAGATAGTTTGGATCAGACTTAGGAACTAGGCATGATTCGATATTCAAACTGGGGAATGAAGTCCCCAGTTGGACAACTTAAATACATATTTGAAATCTAATAATAATTACTCCAGTGATGGGTCTCCGAGGCTGACGGCCTTACATGAGTATGTCTGATTCCGACGGGGACAGATGTCCAGGTTCCTATGGTGATGCTGATGCATCAATTGGAACTGGAGACAGATGGGCAAGATCGGTGGTGACAATTAGACAGATAATTGGAGACGTGATGGCTTCCAAATGGAGTATAGGTTTCATGTGCATGGGGATCTGAGTGGATCAGATGGGGATCTGGGCATTAATGAATGTAGTCATAATACTGCAGCACAACTCCAGAAACAATTTAATGTTTGTACTTTGGTTACAATCCTTTGTATTGGTCAATGCAAACTGTATGCAGAAAAGTAATACATTTCTTAGCAGCAAGAAATGAATAAGACTTCCAGAGTCTAGAGTTCATAGATGCTTAGGGGTCCAGATATTCTGAAAATAGGGGAATGCACTTAGAGGCTAAAGGAAGTAGGTGGATGAATCAAACCATCCAACCAGTGACACTCTGAAGCAGGTAACAGTGATGTGTGAAGTAGTCTAGCAACTGCTTCACATGAGTTCAAGATCCTAATGCTATGCAAAGGCAGTACACACTAGTAACTTAAACAAGAGCACTAATGGCAGGACTATTGACAGACAATCTCACCCTGTGTTAAGTGCTGAAAACTTGGAGTTTAAAGGAGTAGCTGGTGTTCGGATACTAGTGAGGAAGGGGATGGGACTTTACTGTTCCAGTTCAACCGGAGACAGATGGGGACAAATAACTATTGAGTCGGATCGAGTGGACTTGGCTTCAACTTATGTGTTGCGCCCCCTTGAATTGTCGGTCCAATATTTTGGAGTTTGGAGTACGGAGTTGGATCAAAGATCTGGAGTTCGACTTGTCAAGAAGATACTTGTCAAGAAGCTAGTAACCAAGAAGCTGATGGGGAATCTTAGTTGATATACGAACTACTGTAACATACAAGAAGTAGCCTGTATAAGTATGTAGAGAATTGAATGGTAAAACTAAAAGCGATAAGACAATAAGACTAATATGGAATACAACATGGAAAGGAGTTTGGAGTTTGGACTCATGTCTGAACTAATACTAAACAATTAGAAAGTATAACAGTTGTTGTAACCCATAAGAAGGAGACTACTAATGAGGAGAACAATAGCGGGGTCTGGAGTTGATGGAGGTGGAGTTGATGGAGGTGGAGTTGATGGAGGTGGAGTTGATGGAGGTGGAGTTGATGGAGGTGGAGTTGATGGAGGTGGAGTTGATGGAGGTGGAGTTGACGGAGGTGGAGATGGAATCTGGAGATCGGAACTCGGTGTTACAGGATGTAACAGCATTGATATATGGAAGACCAGATGAACTGCTTGGAAGTGGTCCAGGAGGCAGAGGGTGAAGGACTTGCTGCCTGCGTGAGCAATGACCTCATAAGGACCTAAGTATTTCTCAGAGAGTTTCTTTGATGGGTGGGTGGTCCGGAAGTGTTTGGCCTTAATGAATACTTTGTCTCCGATTTGCAGGTCTGGAGCCGGAATGCGGCATCGGTCTGCGGAGACTTGATATTGTTTCTGGGCATTGGAGATGGTTTCTTGGAGATGTTGGTGTAGTTGATTGAGGTCGGTTACAAATTGGCGGGCTTTGGTGGAGGCAAGTTCTTTTTCAGGGTGGATGGAGATATTTGGATGATAGCCTTTGTTAGCAAAGAATGGAGAGACGCCAGTAGTCGCATTCGGAGCGTTGTTGTAGGCAAACTCTGCTATCAGAAGTAGATCAGCCCAGTTGTCTTGTTGATAGTTACAATAGACTCAGAGATATTGTTCCAGGGACTGATTCATTCGTTCCGTTTGTCCATCTCCTTCCGGATGGTATCCAGAGGTGAAGTGAAGTTTCATGTCGAGAGCCTTTCCTAGTGTGCGGAAGAAGGAGGACACGAACTCCGAGCCCTGATTGGATGTGACATGCGATGGGACTCCATGTTTAGAGAATACGTGGAGAACAAACAATTTAGCTAGTGAGGTGGAGGTGATGGTGTCATGCGTCAGAATGAATAGTGGCTGTTTAGTGAACCTGTCGACAATCACGAGTATAGTGTCGTATCCGAGCAATGGGGGGAGCTTCTCTATGAAATCCATGGAGATGGAGTTCCATGGTTGCTCCAGGACTGGAAGTTGCTTAAGTGTTCCGTAGGGTTTGTGCCTTTGCAATTTTGAGCGCATACACGTGCAGGAGTTACAGTAGTGTTGAATGTATTCTCGCATTTTAGGCCATACGTAGTAGTCCCGTTGGATTAATCCTTGTGTGCAATTTTGCCTGAAGTGGCCTGAGATCAGGTGATCATGGTAATACTGCAAAACTTGGAGTCAGAGACCATTGGCATTGGGGATGTATATCTGGTCGTTGTGTCGGAGGTGTCCTTCAGGGTCAAGTGACCATTTCAGATCGGAAGGGTTGTCCAAGTGTTTAACTGCAACAGGATTGGATCAGAGTGATGAGCAGATGTTGGAGCGGAGTTGGTCAATGTCCATAATGGTGACAGCTCGGAGGGTGGCAGTCATGAGGGTGGATGCTCATAGGGACAATGTCAGCTGCTCATTAGTAAACACAGGACAAAAGTTGTGTGGGTTTACAGTGGCATAGTTGCTACTCCCCTCTTTAGGGTAGATGTCCCAGTGTCTAGTTAATGCGTTGGGCTTTGCTCCAAGTTGACCAGGATGAAAACGGATAACGAGATTGAACTGAGATAGGTATTCGGACCATTGGACTTGTCTCTGGGTGAGTAGTTTCGTTGTGGAGAAGTATTCCAAGTTTTTGTGGTCAGTTATGATATCCACCAGATCGGAGGGGCCTTCAAGGTAGTGTCTCCATATCCAGAAGGCTTCATATATGGCAAGGAGCTCTTTGTCATGGACATCATAGTTCAGTTCAGGGGGTGTAAATGTATGCGAGTGAAAAGCGATTGGATGGACTTGTCCGTCGTCTGGAGAGATGATGGACAGGATTGCAGCAAGTGCATAGTTGGAGACATCGGTCTCTAATAGGATAGGAACATCTGGAACCCAATGAGTCAGTATCGGAGCAGAAGTAAAGGCCTTTTTCAAGGTCTCAAAGCTCTGTCTACATTCATCAGTGAAATTCCATTGGATACCCTTCCTAGTAAGTCAGGTGAGCGGAACAGTGATATTGGAGTAGCCGTAAATGAAGCGGCGGTAGAAGTTGGCGAACCCCAGGAAGGACTGTACGTCTTTGACTTTCCGGAGTTCCAGCCATTCCTGTATGGCTTTGATTTTGTCATTGGACATTGTCAGTCCTGCCAGGAGAGGATATAGCCTAGATACTTGACTGAGTCGGAGTGGAATTTGCATTTGTCAGTGATGTGTCCAATGTTCTTCTTCGTTATCTGAATATACCAAAATGTCGTCTAAGTAAACAAGGATGATCACATCAAGGAGGTCGGCGAAGGTATCATTCATGAACCTCTGGAAGGTGGCCAGAGCATTGGTTAGTCCGAAGGGCATGACACACCATTCGAAAGATCCATATCGTGTGCAGAAAGTCATTTTCCATTTGTCGCCTTCTCGGATGTGGACTAGATGGTAGGCATGTCAGAGATCTATTTTGGAATAGATCTTAGCCTTTTGAGGACTCTCGAGTAGGTCTGTGGTGCAGGGTATTGGGTATTGGGTATTGGTCTTTCTTGGTGATCTTGTTGAGTCCACAGAAGTCAACACATAGACGGAGTGATCTGTCCTTTTTGTGGACAAATAGGACCGGAGCTCCATGGGGAGATAGGGATGGGCAGATGAAGCCTGTGGCCAAGTTCTCGTCTATGAATGTTTGGAGAGCCAGTAGCTCTTTTTGGGATAGCGAGTAGATAGGGCCAAGTGGAGGGGTGGAGTTGTCATCCAGTTCAATCTTGAGATTGAATGGTTGGTGTTCTGCTAGGGAGTCGGCTTTAGACTTGCTGAACACGTTGGCGAACTCATGATACTCCTTAGGAACCATAGATAGGTCCGGTGGAGTTGATCGGGCGGAACAAGCAGTGAGGAATATCGGATCGGAGAGGTGGACCTGGAATGTGTGAGAACCATCCAGTTTGCTTAGTCTGGCAAAGACCATAGCATCCACCATTGATATAAACGGAGGGGTAGATGGAGTATCTATTGGAGTGGAGTCAGTGGAGGCGGAAGATAGTTTCACACCTAAAGTTGCTGGTGATGTCAGGAAAGACACAGCCTGTACTGGGGAACAGAATGTGATATGGCCCAATGCCCAGTCAATCAATGGATTGTAGCGGGTGAGCCAATTATGTCTGAGAACCACAGAACAGCTGGAGTCAAGTGGAGTAACATAGAATGTAAGGTTCTGGATTTCTCCAACAGAATTGGATAGACAGATCTATAGCTTGTGAAATAACAGCATTAGTAGTGCCATCAAATAATTGGAGCGATATCGGATTATGGTGTATGTATGGAGTTTATGTAAATTGGAAAAAGAGGAATTGAGGAAATAATGAGTAGAACCAGAGTCAATTAATGATTGGATAGTGGTATTGGGAATGGAGTTGGAGTAGATGAGGAGGGTAAGGGAGTTGGAGTGGGAAAGAGTGGTTGTGTTCAGGTGGACCTCGTTTGTCATATGGGGAGTACCAACGCAGCCCTCAGCCCATATGGAGGCTATAGGGCTGCTTACTATTTTTTTTGGTCTGTTGCTTTAGCGTCGGACTTGTCCGTCATGGCATTGGCAGCACAGCCCTTTGCCTTTGCTGCGGATGAGGTTGCCTTGTTGCAATCCTTGGCTTGGTGGCCAGGCTTTCCGCAGAACAGACAGAGGTTGTTGTCCATGCAGCACTGGTGTTCCTGCTGGGTAAGTTTTCCATCCTTCCCCAGCTTGGTGGAGAGGTCTGGAGTACTCTTGTGAGCTCTGGAGTTATTGCTGGTGCCGGAGTTGTTCTGACCAGAACTGGAAGCAGCAGCGTTACCCGTGTTTGACTTCTGGCCTGAGTTGGCAGTGGTCCTCTTATTGGACCCCTTGTTGGACTTTGGGGTCTTGTCTGATGATTTGTCCAATTTGTTGTTGGCCGAATTTTCACGGGAGACCTCAGATTGACATTCCCAATAATGGGCATCAATGGATTGGGTGAGCTTGCGAAGGTTAACCAAAGTATCCAGCTTACCGACATGTGATATCTTGTCCTTGATGTGGGATGGGAGTCCAATGTAAAATTGGCATCGGAGTGTGGCGTCGCCCCATTGGACATTTGGGGCTAGCTGCTGGAAACTCACAATGTATTTTGCAATTTTGTGATTTTCCTTCATCCAAAGTCAATCAAGTTCATTCTTGGCATCGGCCTCAGGGTTGTAAGGACCAAAATTGGTCTGAAGTTTGGAAATGAAGTTGGAGTAGTCATCTGACCATATTGGCTCATTGGAATCATCCATGAGCACCAAAGTAGTCCAGTGCGGTGCCTTTGAGATAGGACATGGCGAAGGTGACCTTTGCCCGATTGGATGTGAATGTGTTGGAGTGGTTGCAGAAATTCAGCCGGCATTGCACCAAGAATGGCTGGAGCTTTTGCAGAGTGGAGCCATCGAATGGGTTGGGTTCCTGGACCAAGGTCTGGGACTTAGGGGCTTGTGGGTTATGGATGCTGCTGGTGAGCAGGGAGATGGCTTGTGCCAGATTTGGAGAGGGCGGGGTGTCCTCTTCTTCATTGGCGGCCTCTATGTGGTCTGTCGGTTCTTTGACGACCTTGGGGATGGTGTCAATGCTGGGAGCGGGCACCTCGACGATTCGTGCATGTTCAGAATTGGCGGTGGATCGTGGCATTGGTAGAAGTGAGTATGGTCGTTCGAATATACTGTTACGCACTAGGTACGATTGAGGTTGGGGGTTTGGTCGGAGTCTTGGTTGGAGTCGGAGAAGGAGTCGGGTATGTTGTGGGGGTCGGAGCGGACTTGGCTTCAGCTTATGTTCTGTGCTCTCACTAATACTGGTGTCCGAGATTTCAGAGATGGAGTATGACTGAGAGAATTAGGATCGGACTTAGGAACTAGGCATGATTCGATATTCAAACTGGGAATGAAGTCCCCAGTTGGACAACTTAAATACATATTTGAAATCTAATAATAATTACTCTGGTGATGGGTCTCTGAGGCTGATGGCCTTACATGAGTATGTCCGAGTCTGACAGGGATGGATGTCCAGGTTCCTATGGCAATGCTGATGCATCAATTGGAACCAGAGATGGATGGGTGAAATCAGTGGTGACAATCGGACAGGTAAATGGAGATGTGGCGGTTTCTAAATGGAGTATAGATTTCATATGCAGGGGATCTGGGTGTTAATGAATATAATCATAACAATCTCTCCATTTAAGGCTGAGTGTGAGGGCGACGCTGATGACGAGGCCACAACAACAAGATACTCAATAAGTGAGAGCCAATAAGAAATAATGCCAGCTGGTACAGTGGATATCCTCAGTCTATACAGCTGTTTCTGATAAATACATGGGACTTACCTGGTACAGCGGATATCCTCAGAGATCAAGCTGAGGGGATCACACTGCACAAAGGCGAGTCTTTATACTAAATGATGGAGACGGATAGGAGAACCAAGATAGGGGAGGAAGGATAGGGGAAGTGATAGGGGCAATGAAATAGGGGAGACGCACCCTGACAGGCTGCGCTGATAGGGGTATCAAGAGAAAATACTAAAAATAGAATATGACTTATTTGAACCCTGACACTGAGCCCCTGAGGCCTCATGTCCATGGATTGAATAGGTGAGACAGTTGGGCGCAGTCGGAGTTATACTGGGGGTCTGGAGACATATAAAAGGAGGGGCATGATTGAGGTGTTATCCCCAATGATGTCAAACCCTTTGGCAAGCATGAGCGTGGCCAAACTTGAGCAGTTGCTCTTGGCCCGACAGAAGGAAGAGGAAGAGGAGCAGAGATGGAAAGAGGAGGAGGAGGCAGAATGGAGGCGGAAGGAGGAGGAGGAGGCAGAGCGGAGGCGGAAGGAGGAGGAGGAGGTGGAATGGAGATGGAAGGAGGAGGAGGAGGCGGAATGGAGATGGAAGGAGGAGGAGGAGGAGGCGGAATGGAGATGGAAGGTGGTGGAGGAGGAGGAGGAGGCGGAATGGAGATGGAAGGAAGAGGAGGAGGCAGAACAGAGATGGAAGGAGGAGGCAGAGCGGAGATGGAAGGAGGAGGCAGAGCGGAGATGGAAGGAGGAGGCAGAGCGGAGATGGAAGGAGGAGGCAGAACGGAGATGGAAGGAGGAGGCAGAACGGAGATGGAAGGAGGAGGCAGAACGGAGATGGAAGGAGGAGGCAGAGCGGAGATGGAAGGAGGAGGCAGAGCGGAGATGGAAGGAGGAGGCAGAGCGGAGATGGAAGGAGGAGGCAGAGCGGAGATGGAAGGAGGAGGAGGAGTGGAGATGGAAGGAGGAGGAAGCGAAAGCAGAGCGAGCCTGCATAGTCAAGGAACTTGCGGCTGCAATGGAGGCTGCAAGACTGAAGGAAGTGGAAGAGCAGGTGCACGAGCTAGCAGCCGCCATGGAGGTAGAGGAGGAGGTGACCGGGGCAGGGGCAACCAGTCACTTGGGGAGTCCGAGTGTGCCAGTACGGGCATGGACCCCTGAGGTTGCCATCATCTCGATTACACAGACAGAATCAATCTGTCCAACGACTGCCCTATGGTGGACTCGCCGTTATGCCTGCAGTCACGGCTGTTATTTGCGGTGGGTGCGGCGGAGGTGGAGAGGGTGGAAGTGGAGGCGGTTCCTGATGCCAATATGGAGCTCAACGCAAATGCAGAGCCCAAGGGCATGGATGTTGGGATGGATGCAGAGCTGGATCTGACCTCAAATTGTTACAAGGAGATGGCTTGGGTAGCCACGGTGTCGGTTCGCTTAAGGAATAGATCCTATAAGCCTGCGCGCAACGGTCCTAGCAAGCAGGCGGTGTGTAACGCAGTTGTTCAGCACTCAAAAGATCAATCAGGGCGAGGAGTACGTAACAGGGAAGTGGGATAGTGCTCTGTGGTTGGATGAGGATGGGAGCAAAGGTCGGTCCCGATGGCTGATCGTGCTCTGTGACTGGATGACAATAGGGAGCCTGGTTGGGAGGTACATGAAAGCTGGTTTCAGGAGAATCAACCTCTCGGTGGCGGAGGGAAATCTGATCGTTGAACCAAGGTGTTTACCTCGGTGTAGAGATGATGGATTGTGATGTAGAGCGTAGAGCGTAGACTTAGAGCGTGGACTTTGACTTTAGAGCATTGGCTGAAAACTTGTTGATTGATTCCAAAGGCGAAGACTAGCGCCCTTTTATATACAAATCCCCAGGGCACAACGACACAATATGAGGAGCAAATGATGCAATATGATGCAAGAAATGCTGATCAAGCCAGCTGACGAAGCGTGTGAAGTTGAACTACTAAAGGGGGTAATCATGGAGAAATGAAACGACAGATAGGGGGTAATCTTTGTAAGAATAGGGGGTGATGAGTAATAAAAGAACCAAAAATAGAACAAGGATGAGTAAGTCGTGTATGAATGAATTAAAAGATGAAACAGGGGTGAGTCATATAAAGGAACAATAGAAATGTCCACCAATACCATATTCCCTACGGCTCCAAAGGTTAATTGACCCTGAGTCACATGAGGACTTCCGTCAGCATCCACAACAAATACTCCTTATTGTCTTAGTGATCCGTCTCCATATGGTATCCCGTTCCAAGAGTATTCGGTCCCTTTGCCTGACACGATGTAACCTGAGTCGGATTGAAGTGGGAGGATAGGTCAGCGATGGCGACTGAAATTCTACCTCACGTTCGACTCTTCTATCCGTGTTACGATATAGAGGTGAAATGTCGAGGAATGTATATGGGGAATTGTGAAAGAATATGGGATTGCCAATGGCATAAGAGAGACATGGTGGGGATCTTGGACGTTGAAAGAGTTTTGGAAGTATTTTGACACGTGGAGGTGGCTTAACATGCCCGTGGAGCTCGGCGTATTTTTGATAGTCCTCTGTGTCCAGAGACCAGTGTGATGTATTATTAGAAGTGATGTTGGAGAGGGGAATAGAATGGGAAGCCATGTGAATGATGATGAAAGGATTGGTGTGAATAGAAGGCTGATAATGATCGATGGTGATGAAACATGAGTGACGATCGATGGCTTGAATTAGAGACTGAGGTGGATAGGGAGTTGCGGCGCTATTTAAAAGTTGATACAAAAAGACGCTGGCGGAGTTGGACTGTCAGAGTGGTTCGATATACGTCCTCGATGCGTCCTGGCTCGTCAGCGGTGAAGCTCACAAAAGGGCAGAGCTCTATGCTGCTACCACCAAGAAGAACCTTGAGGTTGCAGTTTTTTCATTGAAGGTGCACCCGAGTGCTGATACAGAGAAGCGGGAGGCGGATCAGAGGGTCATATGGTGCAAAGCGGAGAATCGTGTATTGGTGACCCATAAGGAGCTATGTGTCGCTAGGTCAGCGATCCAGCTTTGCAAGCACAAGATGGAGAAGGCAGCGGCTGAACAGCAGGACAAGGAGGAGGTGAGGGAGCACTTGGAGGCCACATTGAGAAGGGGCGGACCACCCAAGGCTCTGGCTCCGATGGAGCCATTCGGCAGGCCTGGTGTAATTTGCGACTTGTGTTGTGATGTGGGCATGGAGTGTGTGTGGCCTACTGGCCCAACTCGCTGCCTTCAGTCCTGCGATCGTTGTTGGGGTTGGAAAGGAGGGTGTAGGATTGATGGCAAGTTCAATCCCTGGAGTTGGAGCATCAAGCCCCGACTAGTGGTACAAGGAGGGGTGGAGAAAGAATTGGAAGGTCGTCCGACCAAAAAGTGGTGGACAGAGGCGGGTGCTGTGGCAGCTGGGGGTAGCGGTGTCAGATCGGAAGGGGCAATGACTGGTGCAGGTACAGGGTGCATCTCTGTGCCCAACAGTACTGTGGGCCAGCTTATCCGGCTGGTTAACCTTCAGTCGGAGCACCTCTGGTGGACGGAGGGGTTGTTAGTGGAGTTGGTGAAGATGATCAAACGGAAGGAGGTTCTGGAGGGTCAGCAGACTGCTGAGTTGTGTCGGCTGTGGAAGTTCATGGCCCCTTTGGATGAGGATTCAGATATGGGGGATGAGAAAGATTGGGTGTCAGATGTAGAGAGTGATGATGAGTTGGAGGTGGCATCAGAGATGGAGCCTGAGGTAGACAAGGGGAAGGGAAAAAGGAATCACAATGTATAACATAACAAAATGAAAATGAAAATGATTTTAATATTTTGGAGCAGAGAAAATGGGCAGAGTGAGATTCCTTCAGAGTTTGGTGCAGACTTGTAATTTTCTTTTGTGACTTGTAATAAAATGATGATGCGAAATAATAGAATTAGCATTAGTAATCAAACTTAAAGATTCATAAGAGGGCCAGGTTTGTCTGGATAAGCGGAGTGAAAATCAGAGACAGATTCAGATGTGTGATCAAGTTTGGACACAGAGATCCATGAGGACTCTTCATCGGTGCCTTCGTATCCAGTCCATTTGACTAAGTACTGGAGCTTGCACTTGTATCAACGATCAATCTTTGAGTCCAGGATCTCAGATATCTCATATTCATTATCTCCTTCGATGATGATCGGAGGAGGTGGAGGTTGTGTGCAACCAGAGATCTTGTTTGTAGTAGCAGGTTTGAGCATTGATATATGGAAGACCAGATGAACTGCTTGGAAGTGGTCAGGGAGGCAGAGGGTGAAGGATCTGCTGCCTGCGTGAGCAATGACCTCATAAGGACCTAAGTATTTCTTGGAGAGTTTCTTTGACGGATGGGTGGTCCAGAAGTGTTTGGCCTTAACGAATACTTTGTCTCTGAGTTGCAGGTCTGGAGCATTGGTCTGCAGAGACCTGGTATTGTTTCTGAGCATCAGAGATGGTTTCTCAGAGATGTTGGTGTAGTTGATTGAGGTCGGTTACAAATTGGCGGGCTTTGGTGGAGGCAAGTTCCTTCTCAGGGTGGACGGAGATGTTCAGATGATAGCCTTTATTAGCAAAGAATGGAGAGACGCTGGTAGTTGTGTTTGGAGCGTTGTTGTAGGCAAACTCTGCAATCGGAAGTAGATCAGCCCAGTTGTCTTGTTGATAGTTACAATAGACTTGGAGATATTGCTCCAGGGACTGATTCATTTGTTCTGTTTGTCTGTCTCCCTCAGGATGGTATCTGGAGGTGAAATGAAGCTTCATGTCAAGAGCCTTCCCTTATGTGCGGGAGAAGGGGGGTGCGAACTCCGAGCAGACATGACATGCGATGGGACTCCATGTTTAGAGAATACGTGGAGAATGAACAATTTAGCTAGTGAGGTGGAGGTGATGGTGTCATGCGTCGGAATGAATAGTGGCTGTTTAGTGAACCTGTTGACAATCACAAGTATGGTGTCAAATCTGAGTGATGGGGGGAGCTTCTCTATGAAATCCATGGAGATGGAGTTCCATGGTTGCTCCAGGACTGGAAGTTGCTTAAGTGTTCCATAGGGTTTGTGCCTTTGCAATTTTGAGCGCATACACATGGTACAGGAGTTACAGTAGTGTTGAATGTATTCTTGCATTTTTGGCCATATGTAGTCTCATCGGATTAACCCTTGTGTGCAATTTTGCTTAAAATGGCCAGAGATTGGGTGATCATGATAATACTGCAAAACTTGGAGTCAGAGACCATTGGCATCAGGGATGTATATCCAGTCATTGTGTCGGAGGTGTCCTTTGGGGTCAAGTGACCACTTCAAATTGGAAGTGTTGTCCAAGTGTTTAACTGCAACAGGATCGGATCAGAGTGATGAGCGGATGTTGGAGCGGAGTTGGTCAATGTCCATAATGGTGACAGCTCGGAGGGTGGGAGTCATGAGGGTGGATGCCTGTAGGGACGATGCCAGCTGCTCATTAGTAAACACAGGATGAAAGTTGTGTGGGTTTACAGTGGCATAGTTGCTACTCCCCTCTTTAGGGTAGATGTCCCAGCGTCTAGTTAATGTGTCAGGCTTTGCTCCAAGTCGACCAGGATGGAAATGGATAATGAGATTGAACTGAGATAGGTATTCGGACCATTGGACTTGTCTCTGGGTGAGCAGTTTCATTGTGGAGAAGTATTCCAAGTTCTTGTGGTCTGTTATGACGTCCACTGGACCGGAGGGGCCTTCGAGGTAGTGTCTCCATATCCAGAAGGCTTCATATATGGCAAGGAGCTCTTTGTCATGGATGTCATAGTTCAGTTCGGGGGGCGTAAATGTACGTGAGTGAAAAGTGATTGGATGGACTTGTCCATTGTCCAGAGAGATGATGGACAGGATCACGGCAAGTGCATAGTTGGAGGCATTGGTTTCTAATAGGATAGGAATGTCTGGAACCCAATGAGTCAGTATCGGAGTGGAAGTAAAGGCCTTTTTCAAGGTCTCAAAGCTCTGTCTACATTTGTCAGTGAAATTCCATTGGGCACCCTTCCTAGTAAGTTGGGTGAGTGGAACAGTGATATTGGAGTAGCCGTAAATGAAGCGGCGGTAGAAGTTGGCGAACCCCAGGAAGGACTGTATGTCTTTGACTTTCTGCAGTCCTGGCCATTCCTGTATGGCTTTGATTTTGTCATCGGACATTGTCAGTCCTGCCAGGGAGAGGATATAGCCTAGATACTTGACTGAGTCAGAGTGGAATTTGCATTTGTCAGCGCAGGCAAAGAGGCCATGTTTTCAGAGATGTTGGAGTACCTCTTGGACATGTGTCCTATGCTCTTCTTCATTGTCCGAATATACCAAAATGTCATCTAAGTACACAAGGACGGTCACATCGAGGAGGTCGGCGAAGGTATCATTCATGAACCTCTGGAATGCGGCCAGAGCATTGGTTAGTCTGAAGGGCATGACACACCATTCGAAAGATCCATATTGAGTGCAGAAAGTCGTTTTCCATTTGTGTTATGCACTAGGTCCGATTGGGGGTTGGAGATTGGGTCAGAGGTTTGGTTGGAGGTTTGGTTGGAGTTGGAGAAGGAGTCGACTACGTCATGGGGGTCAGAACGGACTTGGCTTCAGCTTATGTGCTGCACCCTCACTAATACCGGTGTCTGAGATTTCAGAGACAGAGTATGACTTAGAGAGTTAGGATTGGACTTAGGAACTAGGCGTGATTCAATATTTGAACTGGGGAATGAAGTCCCCAGTTGGGCAACTTAAATACATATTTGAAATCTAATAATAATTACTCCAGTGATGGGTCTCTGAGGCCAACAGCCTTACATGAATATGTCCAAGTCTGACGGGGATGGATGTCCAGGTTCCTATGGTGATGCTGATGCATCAATTGGAACCAGAGACGGATGGGCGGAATCAGCAGTGACAATCGGACAGGTAGAGGGAGACATGATGGTTTCCAAATGGAGTATAGATTTCATATGCATGGGGATCTGAGTGGATTGGATGGGGATCTGGGCGTTAATGAATATAGTCATAACAGTATCTCTCCATTTAAGGCTGAGCCTTTGAGGCCTCATGTCCGTGGATTGAGTAGGTGAGACGGTTGGGTGCAGTCGGAGTTATACTGGGGATCTGGAGACATATAAAAGGAGGGGCATGATTGAGGTGTTATCCTCAGCAATGTCAAACCCTTTGGCAAGCATGAGCGTGGCTGAGCTTGAGCAGTTGCTCTTGGCCCGACAGAAAGAGGAGGAGGAGGTGGAATGGAGACGGAAGGAGGAGGAGGAGGAGGAACGGAGATGGAAGGAGGAGGAGGAGGCGGAATGGAGATGGAAGGAGGAGGAGGAGGTGGAATGGAGACGGAAGGAGGAGGAGGAGGCGGAACAGAGACAGAAGGAGGAAGAGGAGGTGGAACGGAGACGGAAGGAGGAAGACAGAAGGAGGAGGCAGAGATGGAATGGAGATGGAAAGAGGAGGAAGCGAAAGCCAAGTGAGCCACCCAGGAAGTCCAAGTGTGCCAATACGGGCAGGGACCCCTGAGGTCGCCACCATCTCCATTACATGGATGGAGACAACTCGTCCGACAACTGTCCCTATGGTGGACTTGTTGTTACGTCCGCGGTCACGGCCATTATTTGGGTTGGGGGTGGCTGAGGAAGATGAAGCGGCGAGGTGGAGAGGGTGGAGGTGGAGGCAGATCCCAATGCCAATATGGAGCTCAAAGCCAATGCAGAGCCCAAGGCAGGCGTGGATGTGGGGACGGATGCAGAGCTGGATCCAACCTCGAATTGTTACGAGGAGATGGCTTGGGTAGCGGTCGAGGCTCAAAATTGAGCAGAGCTTTATGCTGCTACCACCAAGAAGAACCTCAAGGTCACGATCTTTTCATTGAAGGCGCACCTGAGTGCTGATATGGAGAAGCGGGAGGTGGATCAGAGGGTCATATGGTGCAAGGCAGAGAGTTGCGTGTTGGCAACCCGTAAGAAGGAGCTGCATGTCGCTATGTCAGCAATCCAGCTTCGCAAGCATGAGATGGAGAAGGCGGCAGCTGAACAGCAGGACAAGGAGGAGGAGAGGGAACACTTGGAGGCCATGTTGAGAAGGAGTGGACCACCCAAGGCTCTGGCTCCAACGGAGCCATTCGGCAGGCTGGTGTAATTTGTGACTTGTGTTGTGATGCAGGCGTGGAGTGTGTGTGGCCTACCGGCCCAACTCGCCGCCTTTGGTCCTGTGATCATTGTTGGGGTCGGAAAGGAGGGTGTAGGGTCAATGGGAAGTTCGATCCCTGGAGTCGGAGCGTCAAGCCCTGACTAGTGGTACAAGGAGGGGCGGTGTCGGTTCGCTTAAGGAATAGATCCTATAAGCCTGCATGCAACAGTCCTAGCAAACAGACAGTGTGTAACGCAGTTGTTCAGCACTCCAAAGATCAATCAGGGTGAGGGATAAGTAACAGGGAAGTGGGATAGTGCTCTGTGGTTGGATGGGGATGGGAGCTAAAGGTCGGTCCTGATGGCTGATCGTGCTCTGTGACTGGATGACAATGCGGAGCCCGGTTGGGAGGTACACAAAAGCTGGTTTCAAGAGAAGCAACCTCTCGGTGGTGGAGGGAAATCTGATCATTGAACCAAGGTGTTTTACCTCAGTGTAGAGATGATGGATTGTGATGTAGAGCGTAGAGCATAGACTTAGAGCGTGGACTTTGACTTTAGAGCATTGGCTGAAAACTTGTTGATTCATTCCAAAGGTGAAAACTAGCGCCCTTTTATATACAAATCCCCAGGGCACAACAACACAATATGAGGAGCAAATGATGCAATATGATGCAAGAAATGCTGATCAAGCCAGCTGACGAAGCGTGTGAAGTTGAACTACTAAAGGGGGTAATCATGGAGAAATGAAACGACAGATAGGGGTAATCTTTGTAAGAATAGGGGGTGATGAGTAATAAAAGAACCAAAAATAGAACAAGGATGAGTAAGTCGTGTATGAATGAATTAAAAGATGAAACAGGGGTGAGTCATATAAAAGAACAATAAAAATGTCCACCAATACCATCTTCCCTACGGCTCCGAAGGTAAATTGACCCTGAGTCACATGAGGACTTCAGTCAGCATCCACAACAAATACTCCTTATTGTCTTAGTGATCCGTCTCCATATGGTATCCCGTTCCAAGAGTATTCGGTCCCTTTGCCTGTCACGATGTAACCTGAGTCGGATTGAAGTGGGAGGATAGGTCGGCAATGGTGACTGAAATTCTACCTCACGTTTGACTCTTCCATCTGTGTTACAATATAGAGGTGAAATGTCGAGGAATGTATATGGTTCAACGGAATTGTGAAAGAATATGGGATTGCCAATGGCATAAGAGAGACATGGTGGGGATCTTGGATGTTGAAAGAGTTTTGGAAGTATTTTGACATGTGGAGGTGGCTTAACATGCCCGTGGAGCTCAGCATATTTTTGATAGTCCTCTGTGTCCAGAGACCAGTGTGACGTATTATTAGAAGCGATGTTGGAGAGGGGAATAGAATGGGAAGCCATGTGAATGATGATGAAAGGATTGGTGTGAATAGAAGGCTGATAATGATCGATGGTGATGAAACATGAGTGACGATCGATGGCTAGAATTAGAGACTGAGGTGGAGAGGGAGTTGCGGCACTATTTAAAAGTTGATATGAAAAGATGCTGGCAGAGTTGGACTGTCAGAGTGGTTCGATATGCGTCCTCGATGCGTCCTGGCTCGTCAGTGCCCTCACTAATACCAGTGTCTGAGATTTTGGAGATGGAGTACAACTTAGAGAGTTAGGATTGGACTTAGGAACTAGGCGTGATTCGATATTTGCACTGGGGAATGAAGTCCCCAGTCAGGCAACTTAAATACATATTTTGAAATCTAATAATAATGACTCCGGTGATGGGTCTCCAAGGCCGACAACCTTACATGAGTATGTCCAAGTCCGATGGGGACAGATGTCTGGGTTCCTATGGTGATGCTGATGCATCAATTGGAACTGGAGATGGATGGGTGGAATCGGTGGTGACAATTGGACAGGTAGATGGAGATGGCGGTTTCCAAATGGAGTATAGATTTCATATGTGTGGGGATCTGAGTGGATCGGACAGGGATCTGGACATTAATGAATATAGTCATAACACAGTTCCAGTGTCACCATCAAAGCTTTATTATGGGCTTTGATTATTTTATAGGGCCCAATATACCTGGGCACTAGTTTGCTGGTTCTACCCTTAGGTAGAGTCAAGTTTTTTGTTGAGAGATAGACTTTGTCACCTTTCTGGAAGGTTGGACCTTCCCAATGTTTCTTATTGGCATGAAATGTCTGAATGATGCAACTTTCTATAATCACATCATGTGCTGCTAGCAGGTTCATTTGAGCCTGCTGTGCAAATTGTTTGACACCCTTGAACTTGGTGTCATTGTTAATGGGCATGCCTATTCTAGGCATATACCCATGGTTAAGCTCAAACGGAGTAAACCCCGTTGTTGAGCTTATGTTGGAGTTTAGCACAAACTCCACCATTGGACACTTGGGTGCCCAATCCTTCTGATCACTTTGTATAACAGTACAAAGTATTTGGCCAATGGAACGATTCGCTCGTTCCGTCACTCCATTCATTTGTGGATGGGGTGCTGTGGACATGAGGAGTTTCACTCCCATCATCCACTGTAGTTCATGCCAAAAGATAGATGTGAATTTCAAATCTCAATCAGACATGATCGAGTCTGGTACACCGTGAAGGTGTACAACTTCTTTAAGGAATAGCCATGCTACTCCTTTCGCTGTTACATGCATGTTTGTAGGTATTATATGTACCTGCGATGTGAAGCGATCTATGACTACCAGTAGGTAGTCATAGTCATTTGATCTTGGTAATGGACCCATAAAGTCCATACCTATCAATTGCCAGGGCCACTCCAGTACTGGCAAGCTATGAAGAAGCCCTGTGGGTTTCTTCATACTGTCTTTATTCATTTGGCACTTCACGCACAAAGTGCAGAATGATTCGACATCAGTGGTCATGCTTGACCACCAGTACAGCCATCAAATGTAATTTGTGGTTTTTAGTCAACCAAAATGGCCAATTACTTGGTGTGCATGGTTGATTATTATTTCAACCAGCCTCCTCCCCTTCAGGAATGCTGAGCAGGGTATACAGATGAAACAAGATAAGAACTCCCACCACCTAATCTGTCTAGGAGACAGGTTCTTTTGGGTCTTGAAGTATTCAAGACCCTTGTGGTCAGTTACTAGGATAAACTTTCATCCTAGTAGCTTATCTTCCCATCTCATTAGGGCTTCGAGCACAGCTATAGTCTTGTGCTTGTGGGTCTTATAGTGCTGTTGTGCAGCACTAAATTTCTTGGATAGGAATCTGGCAGGCCAACAGGTCTGCCAATCTTTTCCTTGTCCATAGATGGCTCCAACTCCAGTTTTGGAGCCATCAGTAATAACCCAAATAGTATTGGGGCATCGATGGGCTTCAATATTGGAGCCCTACACACTAGGAGCTTGATGCTTTCAAAGCATTTCTCCAGCAGTGGTGTCCATAAGAATGGACAATAATTATGAGCACAACCCAATAAAGGGGTTGTGTATGCAGTTATGTCTGGCATATAGTGAGCCAGATACTGCACTAGTCCAAGAAAATGTTGGACTTCGTGGTACAACCTAGGTCATCTCCACTCTCATATTCACTTGTCAGGATCCATGAGATTAATCTTGTGGTTAACTTCCCTAAATGGGGGAAGTTCTAAGGGTATGCTGCCAAATAGGTCAGCATACTTTTCTTTCCATTGGTCCCTCAACTGAGGGATCTGATCAGCCATGTAATCGGTTGATTCTTCATGAGATGAAGCTATTTCTTATTTGAATCCTTCATTGGGGGGTCCTTTACCAAGTCTAGTCCTTCTTTTAGGAAGGACTGTGTTGTGGGTAGCTCATGTTTAGAGTTACCCCCTTGGTGTCATTTATTCATGCCAATACTCCTTCTTCGCATTGAGTTTATACCCCATGATGGGGTACAAAGAGTATTGGCATTATGCTCTTCATTGGTGGGGACTTCTTCAGTTCCCATCATGATTCAGCCTGGGCCATTAAAGTCCAGGCATATTCCTAGCTTTCATAGGAATGGGGTACCAAATATTACATTGTAATACTCAACATTGGTGACATTGAAATATTCTTCAATGTCCTGACTACCAAATTTTATGGTAGTGTGAGTACCATAATTGGTACTCCTGCTCCCAATGCACGCTAATTGCAGTGCAATGGGTTGCTCTAGCACAAAGGTTTTCCTACCTGTCACTTGTGTAAATTCAGGGGATATCATTATCCCCTCACTCCCACTGTCTAATAGACAGTGAGCCACCAATCTCCCAATACCCAGAGATTGTTTTATTGTCTATGCATGGTCTATCTGGTTGTGCTGTTGACTTCTGTTGGCTCCTATGATTATACATAGGTTTGGCCAATCTGTCGACACTGACAGCAGCTATATGCAGCTGTTGTGATTCCCTGCTTCTCGGGAATCTTGTTGCACTACAGAAACACACTGCATAGGTGTGTTTTGGTGGAATTTGATCATTGGGTCAAATTCATATTGCATTAGAGCGATACATTGGCATAGCCTCCTTTTCAGGGGCATCATCTTGGTCGTCCCATTTGTATGGGGCAACCTCTTCATCCCATTTATCAGCCACTTCTATAGCTGGTATTTTCCCATCTAGATGGTCCTTGGGATCATCCATTGCTTCTTCATGTTCTCCCTCTATTGGGGAGAATCTGTCTACATTGTCCTCCACTATGTGTGAGAACATGTCTTTTTGGACCACAGCCAACCTTACATTGCCCTTTAGTTTGGGGCAGTTGGGTCACATGTGACCTGTCTGGCCACATTTGTAGCACACAACGTTACTAGTAATGTTGTTCAATCGATCACCACTCATGTGTGCTGGTAGCTTTGATTGATAATTACCTGTTATAACTATATTCATTAACACCCAGATCCCTGTCTGATCCACTCAGATCCCCATGCATATGAAATCTATACTCCATTTGGAAACCATCACATCTCCATTTATCTGTCCAATTGTCACTGCCAAACCTCACCCATCCATCTCTGGTTCCGATTGATGCATCAGCATCACCATAGGAACCCGGACATCTGTCCCTGTTGGACTCGGACATACTCATGTAAGGCCATTGGCCTTGGAGACCCATCACTGGAGTAATTATTATTAGATTTCAAACATGTATTTAAGTTGCCCAACTGGGGACTTCATTCCCAGTTCAAATATCGAATCACACCTAGTTTCTTAGTCTGATCCTAACTATCAAAGTCGCACTCCATCTCCAAAATCTCAGACACCGGTATTAGTGAGGGTGCAGCACATAAGCTGAAGCCAAGTCCGTTCCAACCCCCACAATGCACCCTGATTCCTTCTCTGACTCCGATCAAACCTCCAACTGAACCTCTGACCCCCAATTGGACCAGTGTGTAACATTACCCTTGAAAAGGTAATTATTGGAATTGGACCTGGAGCTTCCATTATGGGGTTCCAACCTTGACACACTCATTTGTTGTGAGTGTGTATTGGGAGCTGTATACACATGTCCTTGGGGTGTGGGTTGACTCCCCATATTCATCATACCAGTAGTTCTATTGACTACTGGTCTATGGGTTGAGGAGGACATGTTAGTTGCATTCTCTGGGCATCGCATACCATGGTGGTATCATGTTGCTTCCTCTATCATTTGAGCAGTTTCATACAACTGCTTGATACTGCTAAACTCAGCATTGAAGCCCTTTTTGAGGACTTCTTGTCTCAGAGGTTCACCCATTGCGGTTACAAACCTCTTCCTGTATGTGTATGTGTCCAGTGGCATTATCATGTGGCCTGCATACTTATCTAGGTCATTCACTAATTTGTGAACGGTCCTTTGACCCTGTATTACAGAGTCAAATTTATTTGACACATGGTGATGCATCAGGGTGTGTAGGAATCTACAGTGCAATCCTTGGATTGCAGTTTCCAGGGTCCAGTCTTGGACTGCCCTGTTGTAGTGTTCTACATTCCTGTAGAACCATTCCTGGGCCTCACCTTTAAGGTGAGTGCCTAAGTACAATAGCTGAAACTTTGTACTTGATGGCCTTAGGAGATTATTCATCTTCAGCCATCGTAGCATACCTGCTACAAAGATCTCAAACTCTTTGAAATCTGCACCTCCTGCGTATTGCTCAGGAGGTGATACTTTAATGCCTGCCTTGGCAAGTACAGACTTCTCTGTGTCTGTGTCTCTGTAATCAACTATGGCTACTTGCACCATGCGAGTAATGCCATCAATAGGATCAATTGTGTCCAATTGATGCAGTATGCCTTGACCTTCTAGGGTCAATGGTGCTGATTGTTCCCTATTATGGGAAACATCTTCTTGAGGTACCCATTGGGTATCTCGTTGCTCATGGTGGGTGTCTCCTGAGAGGCCCACTGCTTGTATGCGCTGATAACTGTTCAGCGCATGTTGCAACTGTCGATTCAAATCAACAGCCACATTGAGCTCTTGCTGGGGCTGCTGCTCTCTAAACAGCTGGCCAAGCTCCTACTCTGCATGTTTAGCCTTCCATTTGAGGGCTAATCTATGTTTATGAGAAACCTCAACTTCTTGTTGTTTCCATAGCTCAATCTCTTGATTGAGCTCCTTTGTCATAGATTGAGGAGTTTCCTCTTCAATCTGGATCAGTAATCCTTGCCTCACTGGGATTACTGGGTCTCTAATTCCCTCCATTGGGAAAATTTCATTTCCTCTGTCTAACTGATCATTTGGTTGGACCCTCTCACCCTGAGGAGGTCCAGACTCTCTGGATTCATATTCTTGTCGAGAATCTGATCTTCAGCAATGTGACTTGCATCGCTCAGAGTTCTCTTGGAGCGATTTTAACATCATTCCTAGCTCTGCTATTTGCTGCCTCATAGTAGTGGCAGCATGCCCTGCTTCAGCAGCCATCTTAGCTGCCTGAGCACTAGCTTCGCTAATGCTCTCCATCCCATGTTGATTATGCATGAGTTGTTCAGTCAATCTTGCGATTGACCTGTGGGTTTCACGCCACTCCATGCTGCACAATTCCCTAGTAGAAGTATTGCTACTTCTACTTGTGCTCATATATTGAGCATGTTCCTTTCCTTTAGGAACATTGGAGACAGTGGATGACTGTCTCCTCCTTTCTTCTCTAATCAAAGAACCACTCGATGAAGGGTTCTTGTTTGACAGACAATCTATTGTGTGATCATCTGTGTGGTCTCACGATTGCAGTGACTCTCTTCTAGAGTCTTCCTTATGAGAAGTCCCTGTGACTTCTCTAGGGTCTAGCTCCCCTTCCTGGGAGCTTCTGCTGCTGGCTACATGCTGCCATTCATCATTTATGATGTCCTGTGCACTGCCAGCATGACTCACTCTACTGCAAGTCATCATTATGATGACTCCTTTCTTTCTTCTATCTTTGTAGGCTAACTAAGTTAGTCTACTAGTTGCTCACTTATATGAGCGACTGGGGGGGTTGGTATACATCTGTACACCAGCAACAGCTGGTTTTCTAGTATTGACTGGAAAACTTTAATAATGAGGAAGAATCAATTGATTCTTCCTTTGGAAGTTCAAAAAAGTGTTAATGGGTGTCTTAGTTCACACCATTGCACAGAACTCAACCAAGTGTATTGGTTGGGCGATGTGTTGTACAGTGTGGTTGTTACTAAGTTCTGTCTACTATATGTGGACCCACACGTGTACTTGGGTCCACTGGCTTACATAATAACTATACATATGCACTATGGGTGCATATATCTACCAAGAGGGCAGCATTCCTTAAGGGAATACTGCATATATTAATTGTACTTATATGTTATAGTAAGTAAGTACCTTGGGTACTTACATCCGAGCAGCTATCACTATGGATGTTGATACACTCCACTCCGATATCCAATCTGCACTCCAATCAGATCCAGCCATCTCTGATCATCTCAATAAACCAATCAATCACTGGTCCATTGACCTGGAAGGCTTACTCTGTCTTGACAACCACATCTACATCCCTGATGTGAACAATCTCTGACTCCATGTACTCCAGAACAAGCATGATCATCTGATCTCTGGTCACTTTGGACAAAACCAAACTATAGATCTAGTCAGGCAAGACTATGTCTGGTCCAAACTCTGTGGTTCCATTAAGTCCTATATCAAGTCATGTACCATTTGTATGCGCTCAAAGTCACAGAGACATTGTCCTTATGGACTACTCAAGCAACTCCCCATTCTGGAGAGTCCATGTATTGCCTGAGTTATTTGAGTAATGGTGACTCATGCTCTAACTCCTGCCATGACTCATAACTATTAATAGGTAGAAGGATTAGTCAGCTCCTGTAGATACAGTATATAAGGAGGCCATTTTGCCTCTGAATAAATAACCATTTCTACTCCATCATTTGCACATCAGTGTGACTAGAGTGACATACAGTGTCATCCTCTATATCTCAGTAACTGTTGATTGTTCAAGGGTCACTTACAGTTGTGTAACTGTATTCGATTGCACTTGAAGTAGTGATTGTCCTGCTTTGGGAATGAGTGTAGTATCTACCTCATGTGACTACAAATCTACAGGGTGAGATTGTCTGTCAATAGTCCTGCCATTAGTGCTCTTGTTTAAGTTACTAGTGTGTACTGCCTTAGCAGAGCATTAGGATCTTGAACTCGTGTGAAGCAGTTGCTAGACTACTTCACACATTGCTGTTACCCACTTCAGAGTGTCACTGGTTGGACAGTCAGATTCATCCACCTACTTCCTCTAGCCTCTAAGTGCATTCCCCTTTTTTGAATGTCTGGACCCCTAAGCATCTGTGAACTCTAGAATCTGGAAGTCTTATTCATTCCCTACTGCTAAGAAATGTATTACCTTTCTGCATATAGTCTGCATTGACCATTACAATGGATTGTAACCAAAGTACAAATGTTAAAATCATTTCTGGAGTTGTGCTGCAGTAGGATTTGATATTCTTCTCAGCTGTTCATTCATGGAATTGTGGTGATTTAGAGTTTTCCCTAACACCATAATTTTGTAGGTTCCAAAACAGTAGGTTGTGTGGAAATTGGAGATAATCTCCATCACATGTCCTAGTTCTGAGGCTGGTAGCCAGGAGGTTTCTTCATCTGTTCCTTCATATCCTGCCCATATGACAAGGTATTGCAGTTTACATTTTCATCTCTTGTCAATCTTGGAGTCCAGAATCTCTGAAATCTTGTACTCCAGTTCTCCATCTATGACAACAGGAGGGTCTGGAGTTAGTTCTTGACCAGAAAATGGATCTGGAGTTGAGGGTTCAAGCATGGAAACATGGAAGATGGGGTGAATGGAGCACATGCTTTCTTGGAGATGGAGGGTAAAGGAGTTAGAGCCTGCTTGAGTGATGATTTTGAAAGGACCAAGGTATTTCTCTGATAGTTTCTTGGAAGGTCTCATGGTATGGATATTGTCAGATTTGATGAAAACCTTGTCTCCAACCTTGAAGTCTGGAGCCAGGGATCGGTGGCAGTCAGCAGAGGTGGAATAATGGAGTTGGGCATCAGAGATGGTCTTTGGAGATGCTGATGGAGTTTGTGGAGATCCACAGCAAAATCTTGAGCTCTTGAAGAAGTGAGGTCTTGTTCAGGATGTATGGAAATGTTTGGGTGGTAATCCTTGTGGCAAAGAATGGAGATAAGCCAGTAGTGGTGTTTGGAGCATTATTATACATGAATTCTGTGAGTAGGAGTAAGTTGGACCAGTTGTCCTGTTGGTAGTTGCAATAGACTTGGAGATACTGTTCCAGAGTCTGGTTCATTTGTTCAGTTTGCCCATCAGCTTCCAGATGGTAGCCAGAGGTGGAGTGGAGTTTAATGTCCAAAGCTTTTCCAAGGGTTCAGAAGAAAGAGGACATGAACTCCATGCTTGGAGAAGACATAGAGCACAAATAGTTTTGCAAGCATAGGAGCTGTGATGGTGTCAACTGTAGGAATGAAAATGGACTGCTTGGTGAGGTGATCCACAATAACTAGCATAGTGTCATAACCAGAGGATGCTGGGAACTTCTTGATGAAGTCCATGGATATGGAATTCCATATTTCCCAGGCTGATCGGCACAGCTTTGGGTAGGTACAGCTTCTATTGAACTCTCCACCAAAAATGGAGTCAGGAGGAGCTGTGGTTGCCAAGATATTGAGCATGTATTGGCAGTGGTGACCAGATTGGGTCGGAGATTGAAATGAGTCATGTGATTGAAAATGAGTCAGTAGATCAGGTGATTCTGCTGACTTTGAAGCTGCTGACATCTGCGAAGTTTTGTGGGTCCATGTGGGTCCAAAACTTTGCCCAGCAGGACAATAAATTTGTGAACCTATTTCTGCATGGAAAATTCCTGAAAAAAAATATGAAAAAATAGAGAATATTTGAATGGCCCTGAATCAAGAGAATGCAGCATGTATATGCTGATATTTTAAGGCCATAAAGTGAAAATATACAATTTTGGGACCATAAACAAGATCTTTTCAGGGAAAACCAGTTCCCATACATTCATCCCCCCTTCAAATATTCTCCGATACTTCTAGTCACTCTCCCCCTCTACTATTCCAACCTCATCCGCATCACCTGAGTTGCTAGCTGCATATGGGTCTTCATACACATGAGTTGAGAGTTGTGGGAAGGAAGGAAGGGAAGGACCTTTGACACATGGGTCACCAGTAGAGACAGGGTTGGCAGCACAAACAGGAGAAGAGGGCATGTTAGGAGGAGTGATGATGTGAATCGAGTTGGAGTGGAAAGAGTCAACATAACCGCTGACAAGCGCTTGGTGCCTTTCAAGAAGTTGCCTCACCATAGGTTTCCATAATACAAGCTGCTTCTTGTTAGCTTCTTCTCCATCTCAGTCAGGTTCACAGGGAGAAGAGCGAGGTCTTTTGACAGACTCAGGATCAGAGTGAGTCTGGAAGGATTGAGCAGTTGGGAGGAGTGTACTGGAATGCTCAGAGGACCTGGAGTCATCCTCCATATTGTTATGACTATATTCATTAATGCCCAGATCCCCGTCCAATCCACTCAGTTCCCCATGCATATGAAATCTATACTCCATTTGGAAACCATCACGTCTCCATTTATCTGTCTGATTGTCACCGCCAAATCTCACCCATCCGTGTCCGGTTGCGATTGATGCATCAGCATCACCATAGGAACCTGGACATCCATCCCTGTCAGACTCAGACATACTCATGTAAGGCTGTCAGCCTTGGAGACCCATCACCAGAGTAATTATTATTAGATTTCAAATATGTATTTAAGTTGCCCAACTGGGGACTTCATCCCCAGTTCAAATATCGAATCACGCCTAGTTCCTAAGTCCAATCCTAACTATCTAAGTTGTACTCTGTCTCCGAAATCTTGGACACTGGTATTAGTGAAGGCGCAGCACATAAGCTGAAGCCAAGTCCGCTCCAACCCCCATGACGCACCCTGATTTCCGCTCCGACTCCGACCCAATCTCTGACCCCAATCAGACCTAGTGCGTAACAGTATATTCAAACTGCTATACTCACTCCTACCAATGCCATGATCCACCGCCAATTCCAAACACACATGAACCGTCGAGGTGCCCACTCCCAGCATAGACACCATCCCCAAGGTCGTTGAAGAACCAACGGACCACATAGAAGCCATCAATGAAGAGGACGATACTCCGCCCTCCCCAAATCTGGTGCAAGCCATCTCCCTGCTCGCCAGCAGCATCCGTACCCCACAAGCCCCTAAGTCCCAGACCAAGGTCCAGGAACCCGACCCATTTGATGGCTCAATCCATGAAAGCTCCAGCCATTCTTGGTGCAATGCCAGTTGAATTTCCGCAACCACCCTGATGTGTTCACATCTGATCAGGCAAAGGTCACCTTCACCATGTCCTATCTCAAGGGCACCACACTGGACTACTTTGAGCCAGCGCTCATGAACAACTGTGATGACCCAATATGGTCAGAAGACTACTCCAACTTCATCTCTGAACTTTGGACCAATTTTGGTCCTTACAACCCCAAGGCCAATGCCAAGAATGAACTCGATCAACTTTGGATGAAGGAAAATCACAAAATTGCAAAATACATTGTGAGTTTCCAGCAGCTAGCCCCAAAAGTCCAATGGGGCAACGCTGCACTCTGACGCCAATTTTATGTTGGTCTCCTATCCTGCATTGAGGATGAGATATCATGTGTTGGTAAGCCAGATACTTTGGTAAACCTTTGTAAGCTCGCCCAATCCATCGATGCCCATTATTGGGAACATCAATCTGAGGTCTCCCACAAAAATTTGGCTAACAACAAATTGGACAAATCATTGGACAAGACCCTAAAGTCCAACAAGGGGTCCAATAAGAAGACCACCACCAACTCAGGCCAGAAGTCAAACACTGGTAACGCTGCTGCTTCTGGTTCCAGTCAGAACAACTCTGGAACCAGCAATAACTCCAGAGCTCACAAGAGCACTCCAGACCTCTCCACCAAGCTGGGGAAGGATGGAAAACTTACCCAGCAGGAACACCAGCACCGCATGGACAACAACCTCTCTGTTCTGCGGAAAACCTGGCCACCAAGCCAAGGATTGCAACAAGGCAACCTTGTCTGCAGCAAAGGCAAAGGGCTGTGCTGCCAATGCCACAATGGACCCAAAAAAATAGTAAGCAGTCCTCTAGCCTCTGTACAGGCTGAGGGCTGTGTTGGTACTCCCCATATGACAAACAAGGTCCACCTGAACACATCCACTCTTTCCCACTCTGACTCCATTCCCGATACCACTATCCAAGCATTAATTGACTCCAGTTCTACTCACTGTTTCCTTGATTCCTCTTTTTCTGATTTACATAAACTCCATACATACACCATAACTCCGATATTGCTCTGATTATTTGATGGCACTACTAATGCTGTTATTTCACGAGCTATAGATCTGTCTATCTGTTTTTCTGTTGGAGAAATCCAGAACCTTACATTCTATGTTACTCCACTTGACTCCAGCTGTTCTGTGGTTCTTGGACATAATTGGCCCACCCGCTACAATCCATTGATTGACTGGGCATTTGGCCATATCACATTCTGTTCCCCAGTACAGGCTGTGTCATTCCTGACGTCACCAGCAACTTTAGGTGTGAAATTATCTTCTGCCTCTGCTGACTCTGCTCCGATAGATACTCTGCCTACCCCTCCATCTATATTGATGGTGGATGCTATGGTCTTTGCCAGACTAAGCAAACTGGATGGCTCTCACACGTTCCAGGTTCACCTCTCTGATCTGATGTTCCTCACTGTCCATTCTGTCTGATCAACTCCACCAGACCTATCTATGGTTCCTAAGGAGTATCATGAGTTCACCAACATGTTCAGCAAGTCTAAAGCCAACTCCCTAGCGGAACACTGACCATATGATCTCAAGATTGAGTTGAATGACAACTCCACCCCTCTGCTTGGCCCTATCTACTCACTATCCCAAAAAGAGCTACTGGCTCTCCAAACATTCATAGATGAGAACTTGGCCACAGGCTTCATTTGCCCACCCCTATCCCCCCATGGAGCTCCGGTCCTATTTGTCTGTAAAAAGGACGGATCACTCCATCTATGTGTTGACCTCCATGGACTCAACAAGATCACCAAGAAAGACCAATACCCAATACCCCACACTGCAGACCTACTCAAGAGCCCATGAAAGGCTAAGATCTATTCCAAAATAGATCTCCGACATGCCTACCATCTAGTCTGCATCTGAGAAGGCGATGAGTGGAAAACAATGTTCTGCACTTGATATGGATCTTTTGAATGGTGCGTCATGCCCTTCGGACTAACCAATGCTCCAGCCACGTTCCAGAGGTTCATGAATGATACCTTCACCGACCTCCTTGATGTGACCGTCCTCATTTACTTAGATGACATTTTGGTATATTTGGATAATGAAGAAGAGCATCAGACACATGTCCGAGAGGTACTCCAACATCTCTGAAAACATGGCCTCTTCGCCCATGCTGACAAATGTGAATTCCACTCTGACTCAGTTGAGTATCTAGGCTATATCCTCTCCCCTGCAGGACTGACAATGTCCGATGTCAAAATCAAAGCCATACAAGAATGGCCAGAACCACGGAAAGTCAAAGACATACAGTCCTTCCTTGGGTTCACCAACTTCTACTCCCGCTTCATTTATGGCTACTCTGATATCACCGTTCTGCTCACCTGACTTCCTAGGAAGGGTACCCAATGGAATTTCACTGATGAATGTAGACAGAGCTTTGAGACCTTGAAAAAGGCCTTTACTTCTGCTCCGATACTGACTCATTGGGTTCCAGATGTTCCTATCCTATTAGAGACCGATGCCTCTGACTATGCACTTGCCGCAATCCTGTCCATCATCTCTCCAGATGATGGACAAGTCCATCTGATTGCTTTTCACTTGCGTACATTCACACCCCCTGAACTGAATTATGACATCCATGACAAAGAGCTCCTTGCCATATATGAAGCCTCCCGGATATGGAGACACTACCTCGAAGGCCCCTCCAATCCAGTGGACATCATAATGGACCACAAGAACTTGGGATACTTCTCAACAATGAAACTACTCACCCAGAGACAATGTCAGGGTTCAAATAAGTCATATTCTATTTTTAGTATTTTCTCTGGACACCCCTATCAGCGCAGCCTGTCAGGGTGCGCCTCCCTATTTCATTGCCCCTATCACTTCCCCTATCTTTCCTCCCCCCCTATCTTGGTTCTCCTATCCGCCTCCATCATTTAGTATAAAGACTCGCATTGGTGCAGTGTGATCCCCTCAGCTTGATCTCTGAGGATATCCGCTGTACCAGGTAAGTCCCATGTATTTATCAGAAACAGCTGTATAGACTGAGGATATCCGCTGTACCAGCTGGCATTATTTCTTATCGGCTCTCACTTATTGAGTATCTTGTCGTTGTGGCCTCGTCATCAGCGTTGCCCTCACAGAAGATCAAGCTCATAAGACGACCCCACACCTCATAACACTTTCCCTATTAACTACTTCACCGATACCATGACCGATCAGCTCCCTGAAGCCTATTGGGACACTCTAGGTGAAAGTGGTGGCTTTCTGAGAGCGTTGTTCAACACCCAGGCGCAGCAGCTCCAGCAGCTGCAACTCCAGAACCAGCACCTCCAAAGCCAGTTCGCCAATGTCCAGAACAACCTAGCAGATGCTGCCACTGCTGCCGCCATTGCTGCAGCACAGACCATCTCTCAGACCACCTCATTTCCCACACCTTCTCCTACATCGTCATCCGTTCGCCCAATAAGGGCAGCCGAACCAGCCAAATTCAATGGAGATCGTGCAGAGACGGAAGGTTTCATTCGCTCTATCAGGCTTGCCATTGCAGTCCAGCCTACATCTTTCCCAGATGAGCGGACCAAGATCCTCTATGCCCTCTCTTTTATGACAGGAGGTTCTGCTGAAGTATGGGCGCACAATGAGACACAGGCAGTCATTGACAGGACCTCACCACTCTCCACCTTGGAGGAATTCATTAAGCAAGTGGAGAACGCTTTTGGGGACCCTGACCGCTCTCGAACAGCACGAACAAAGCTACACGATCTTAGGATGACACCTGGCATGTCAGCGGATGAATACACGGCACAGTTTGAGATACTAGCAGGAAGGACTGGGTTTAATGATGCAGCACTGGAAGATGCCTATGCCCGAGGGCTCCCTGCAATGATTCTTGACAAGATCCATGCACAGCCATCCCTCCCGTCCGATCTCAAGGCATGGAAGGAAGCGGCCTGTCAAATTGACCGCAACCACCGTCGTCTTCTAGAAGTGAGACGTGCTCAGACTTCCCTCACTCCTGCCCGCTCTACCCCATCCCGCCCTCACAGCACTCCGGTCATCTCTGTACCAACTACCTTGGCAACCTCTAATGGTGCTGCACCTATGGATATTGACTCCAACCGCCATCGCATTGAGACTCGGACATGCTACAACTGTGGAAAGCGTGGCCATATATCCCCAGCATGCCCTGAACCACGCAAGGAACGTATCCGAGCTGATCTCACACAAACAGCAATTGCAGGCATGATATCAGAGTCAGTAGCAGCTGCACTGAAGGCCAAGGAAGAAGCGCAGAAGGCAGTAATTCCAAAGCAAGAGGAGAAGCAGGATTTTCAGGCCAGTCAGCAGTGAAGAGCATGCCCTGCCTGACAAACCGGTTTTCAGTTCTTGAATCATGTACTGTAGGGCTAACAAGCGATATGTTACACGCACACTCCCTTGTCCATCAGACTGAAACCAAAACAGCCATGCCTGAAACCCCTTCTCAACTTCCAGCTAAACATGATGACCCTCCTCGTCTCTACCTTCGATCTGCAGACATCCGTCGATGTACAAGAATTCCCATGAAAATCCATTCGGTAGACACTGGATACCCTCTAGCCGTGGATGCACTCCTCGATAGTGGTGCTACAGGAATGTTCATTGATGCAGAATATGTCAAAGCAGAGAAACTTCGAACACGCCCTCTACCACGTGCCATACCTGTTTATAACATTGATGGGACCCCAAATGAAGCAGGTTCAATCAAGGAAGAAGTCGATCTCATCTGCACATATGGGACCCATACCGAACGTGCCACATTTTCAGTCACAAGCCTGGGAACCTTTGGCATAATTGTTGGGCACACCTGGCTTGTGAGGCACAACCCAGAGGTAGACTGGCGTACAGGAAAGGTACAGATGACTCGCTGCCCTGATTCATGTGGAGAAGTACCAGAACACAAAGAGCATTCACTTGGTACAACTCCTTCAAATGGCAAGAACTCACACGGGAAACCCCAATACGAGGGAGACCGAACATTTGTTATCTTTGTAGAAGACTTGGAGAATATCTATGCTGGTTCAACAGTTTCTCAACAGCTCGCACAGAAGGCTGCAGAATCTACTCCAGTCAAAACCTTTGAGGAGATTGTCCCAAAGGCGTACTTGGGATTTAAGGATGTTTTTGCAAAGGAGTCCTTTGACCAACTTCCACCTCGAAAACTGTGGGACCACGCTATTGAACTCACTCCAGGAGCGCAACCCTTTAGCACAAAGGTCTATCCAATGTCCCCAAATGAGCAGAAGGAGTTGGACGCATTCCTTGAGGAGAACCTACGGAATCATCGTGATACGCCCTTCCAAGTCACCCATGGCATCCCCTGTCTTTTTGTGAAGAAGAAGGACGGTAATCTTCGTTTTGTGCAAGACTACCGCAAGCTGAATGATATCACAATCAAGAACGCCTACCCACTACCCCTGGTACCAGACATCATGAATAAAATTGCCGCAGCCAATGCCAAGTACTTTACCAAGCTTGACATCCGATGGGGATATAACAATGTGCGCATTAAAGAGGGCGATGAGTGGAAGGCAGCCTTTCGAACCAATCGTGGTCTATTTGAACCCCTGGTCATGTTCTTTGGTCTCACAAACAGCCCAGCAACCTTTCAGACGATGATGAATGGCATTTTCAAGGAGCTCATTGACGATGGCACTATGGTAGTGTTCATGGACGACATCCTCATTTTCACTGAATCCCTAGAACAACACCACACGATAGTGCAATCTGTCCTTGAAATTCTTCGGTCCAACCACCTGTACCTCAAACCAGAGAAATGCCTTTTCTCGCAACAGAAGGTAGATTATCTTGGATTGATTCTCTCACAGGGACAGGTAGCTATGGACCCAGTTAAGGTGGCCGGAGTCAGGGACTGGCCCACACCACGCAATGTGACAGAAGTCAAATCCTTCCTGGGTTTCATCAATTTCTATCGTCGCTTCATTGAGGACTTCTCACATATCGCAAAGCCTCTGAATCGGTTAACAAAGGCAGATACACAGTGGTCTTGGATACCTGATGGCCCAGAACAAGAAGCCTTTGATAAACTCAAGCAGCTTGTCACGACAACTCCAATCCTTGTCCTCCCAGATCAAACCAAGCATTTTCGACTAGAGACAGATGCTTCAGCATATGCAACAGGTGCTGTTCTATCTCAACTCTGTGACGATGAGAAATGGAGGCCGGTAGGTTTTGTATCCAAGAGCCTTTCAGATGCAGAGCGCAACTATGCCATCCATGATAAGGAATTGCTCTCAGTCATCCGTGTACTAGAAGAATGGCACCACATCTTGGAAGGGACCAAATACAAGATTGAAATCCTTAACGATCATCAAAACCTCACATATTTCCGTACAGCTCAGAATCTCAATCGACGACAAGCTCGCTGGTCACTATACCTTTCTAGTTTTGACTTTGAACTGATCCACCGTCCTGGACGACATTCAGCCAAACCTGATGCCCTCTCACGACGTGTAGATCATAAGCGGGGGGAGGAAGATAACCAGAACCAGGTTCTTCTTGGCCCTGAGCTGTTCCACATCGATGCGACATTCACCTATCCAGGGCCAGAAGCTCAAATGATCACAGGAGAAGGAGACATATTCCTGGAACGTGTGCGGAACTGCACCAACAGAGATGAAAAGGTTGTAAAGGCTCTTAAGGAACTTGGTCCCTCTCGGAATTTACGAGGACAGGAATGGACCGAGGAGAATGGACTTGTCCTCTATCGTGGCAAGGTATATGTCCCTCTTGACCCAAAATTGCGCCATGACATTGTAAGGGCACACCACGATACTCACATTACAGGTCACCCTGGTCGCTGGAGAACAACAGAACTTGTATCCCGCAGCTACTGGTGGCCTGGATTTGGACGATACATTGCCAAATATGTCAAGGGATGTGACCTCTGCAATCGGACAAAAACTTTCCCTGCTCCTCCTATGGGTAAACTCCTGCCTAATCGTGTCCCAGATCGGAGGTGGCAAGTGATATCTGTTGACCTTATTGTAGAACTACCCATCAGCCATGGCTATGATGCACTCCTTGTTGTTGTGGACCGTCTTTCCAAACGAGCACATGTTATCCCTACCACCTCTGACATCAACTCCATAGGAGTTGCACGACTTTTCCGAGACCATGTGTGGAAACACCATGGCCTTCCTGAGGAGATCATCAGTGACCGTGGCACCCAGTTTGTCTCTCAATTTATGCGCGAGCTCAATAAGCTTTTGGGGATCAAGGTTGCAGCATCCACAGCATATCATCCACAAACCGATGGTCAGACGGAAAGGGTAAATCAAGAAATTGAACAATACTTGAGGCTTTTAGTCAATCAGCGCCAGGATGACTGGATTGAGTGGGTTCCTCTTGCAGAATTCACATACAACAACCGCATCCACTCCTCCACGCAATCAACCCCCTTCATGCTTGATACAGGCCAACACCCAAGGCTTGGGCTAGAGCCAATCCGAGAGACACGACTTGAAGCACTGGAAGAATTCACTGAGCGTATGGAGACAGCCACCACTGAGGCTCGCTCTGCCCTGGAAAAGGCAGCAGATGATATGGCACGATTCTATGATGCCCATCGGCAAGCAGCCCCAGTATACAAACTTGGTGACAAGGTCTGGCTCAATGCACAAAATATCACCACCACCCGTCCAACCAAGAAACTTGATCACAAATGGTTAGGACCGTATGTGATTAATAAGGTGGTCTCACGAAATGCCTATGGCCTACGACTTCCCCAAATCTTTGGCCGCACTCATCCAGTGTTCTCTGTTGTCTTACTCCGCCCTTATGAAAAGGATCCCATCCCTGAACGCCAGTCATCTCCTCCACCACCTCCAGTCATTCGAGATGGAGTACAGGAATACGAAGTTGAGAAGATCCTTGACAGCAGAGTTTTCCGAGGAAGACTGGAATACCTGGTGCGTTGGAAGGGCTATGGAGCTGCTGACGACCTCTGGATCCCAGCTAAGGATGCCAGTGGGGCTAGAAGGCGCATTGCAGACTTCCATCAGGAAAATCCTGAAGCCCCAAGGCGTATTTCGGCAGCCACCTATGCGGCTCTTCCCTTCAGACGCTTTGAGAACTTCACAGAACCTCCCAAACAGGTCCTCTTTGATTGGACAGCTGGCAGGAACCCAACACGTGGTACTGGACACATTTCAGAGCCGCAGAATAGGCACAATGAAGCTTAGCGCTCACCAAATTCATCCATGCCGAAATTCCACTAACTGTATATAAGCCAGTGAATCCACTTCCCCTTCCTCAGTAAAACCATCATCGATCACTACCCAACCCACCATGCCTTACCAGTCTGAATCCACCCCTCTACGCCCACTCCGTTCCTACCCCTCAATCACTTGGTCAGTTGACTCAAGGGATACTGCACGTGCTGTAGAGGATTATAACCTCCCATCTCCACCTCCACAAGTTCATTTCCCCTTCTGGCATCGTAATCCATCCAGACGCCAGACATACTACATCGGGGACCCTCTATTCATCGGCAACTATGACATACCATATGCCTTCCAAGGGCTCGCCGGTAAAGTCACCTATGAGGGAGGGGAGATGATACTTGGGGCAGTTTTCAGCACTAACAATCCCATATCCCCTGGAGAGTTCACCATCCCACTTTACCCCAAGGCAGAGAAGAGTCACCATCAACACTCGTCATGGGCTCTACTTTGGCAGAGAGTGAGAAGGGACCTTGCAGAGTGCTTCAGGGTGTGTCTCTCTTGAGATGGATGGGACGATAGTGCATATCGAGACGACATGCATTAAGAGGGAGGTGATGTCAGGGTTCAAATAAGTCATATTCTATTTTTAGTATTTTCTCTTGACACCCCTATCAGCGCAGCCTGTCAGGGTGCGCCTCCCTATTTCATTGCCCCTATCACTTCCCTATCTTTCCTCCCCTATCTTGGTTCTCCTATCCGTCTCCATCATTTAGTATAAAGACTCGCCTTGGTGCAGTGTGATCCCCTCAGCTTGATCTCTGAGGATATCCGCTGTACCAGGTAAGTCCCATGTATTTATCAGAAACAGCTGTATAGACTGAGGATATCCGCTGTACCAGCTGGCATTATTTCTTATCGGCTCTCACTTATTGAGTATCTTGTCGTTGTGGCCTCGTCATCAGCGTTGCCCTCACAGACAAGTCTGATGGTCTGAATACCTGTCTCAGTTCAACCTTGTTATCCATTTCTGTCCTGGTCGACTTGGAGGCCGGATGCTTTAACTAGACACTGGGACGTCTACCCTAAAGAGGGGAGTAGCAACTATGCCACTGTAAACCCACACAACTTTTGTCCTGTGTTCACTAACAAGCAGCTGGCATCATCCCTACAGGCATCCACCCTCATGACTCCCACCCTTCAAGCTGTTACCATTATGGATATCAACCAACTCTGCTCCAACATCTGCTCATCTCTCCGATCCGATCCTGTTGCAGTTAAACACTTGGACAACCCTTCCGATCTGAAATGGTCACTTGACCCCAAAGGACACCTCTGACACAACAACCGGATATATGTCCCCAATGCCAATGGACTCTGACTCCAAGTTTTGCAGTATTACCATGATCACCTGATCTCCATTTTGGGCAAAATCACACACAAGGGTTAATCCAACAAGACTACATATGGCCAAAAATGTGAGAATACATTCAACACTACTGTAACTCTTGCACCATGTGTATGCGCTCAAAATCGCAAAGGCACAAACCCTATGGAACACTGAAACAACTTCTGGTCCCAGAGCAACCATGGAACTCCATCTCCATGGATTTCATAGAGAAACTCCCCCCATCGCTCAGATATGACACCATACTCATGATTGTTGACAGGTTCACTAAACAGTCACTATTCATTCTGACACATGACACCATCACCTCCACCTCACTAGCTAAGTTGTTTGTTCTCCACGTATTCTCTAAACATGGAGTCCCATTGCATGTCACGTCCAATCGGGGCTCAGAGTTCATGTCCTCCTTCTTCTGCACATTAGGAAAGGCTCTCAACATGAAGCTTCATTTCACCTCTGGATACCATCCTGAAGGAGACAGACAAACAGAATGAATGAATCAGTCCCTGGAACAATATCTCTGAGTCTATTGTAACTATCAACAAGACAACTGGGCTGATCTACTTCCAATCACAGAGTTTGCCTACAACAACACTCCAAATGCAACTACCGGCATCTCTCTGTTCTTTGCTAATAAAGGCTACCATCTGAACATCTCTGTCCACCCCAAGAAGGAACTCACCTCCACCAAAGCCCACCAATTCATAACTGACCTCAATCAACTACACCAACATCTCCAAGAAACCATCTCCAATGCTCAGAAACAATACCAAGTCTCTGTGGACCAATGCTGCATTCCGGCTCCAGACCTGCAACTCAGAGACAAAGTATTTGTTAAGGCCAAACACTTCTGGACCACCTGTCCATCAAAGAAACTCTCCAAGAAATACTTAGGTCCTTATGAGGTCATTGCTCGCACAGGCAGCAGGTCCTTCACCCTCCACCTCCCTGACCACTTCTGAGCAGTTCACCCGGTCTTCCATATATCAATGCTTGAACCTGCTACTACAAACGAGATCTCTGGTCGCATGCAACCTCCACCTCATCGAAAGAGATAATGAATATGAGATATCTGAGATCCTGGACTCGAAGATTGATCATTGATACAAGTGCAAGCTCCAGTACCTAGTCAAATGGACTGGATATGAAGGCACCAATGAAGAGTCCTCATGGATCTCTGCATCCAAACTCGATCACACATCTGAATCTGTCTCTGATTTTCACTCTGCTTATCCAGACAAACCTGGCCCTCTTATGGATCTTTAAGTTCCATTACTGATGCTAATTATATTATTTCGCATGATCATTTCATTACAAAGTCACAAAGGAAATTACAAGTCTACCCCAAACTCCAAAGGAATCTCGCTCTGCCCCATTTTTCTCCACTCTGAAATATTACAATCAAAATCACTTTCATTTTTCAAGTTATACATTGTGTTTCCTTTTTCCCTTCCCCTTGTCTACCTCAGGCTCCATCTCTGATGCCGTCTCCAACTCATCATCACTCTCTACATCCAACACCCAATCCTTCTCATCCCCCATGTCTGAATCCTCATCCAAGGGGGCCATGAACTTCCACAGCCGACGCAACTCAGCAGTCCGCCAACCCTCCAGAACCTCCTTCTGTTTCATCATCTTCACTAACTCCACTAACAACCCCTCTGTCCACTGAAGGTGCTCCAACTGCAGGTTAACCAGCCAGATAAGTGTGAGGGCGACACTGATGACGAGGCCACAACAACAAGATACTCAATAAGTGAGAGCTGATAAGAAATAATGCCAGCTGGTACAGCGGATATCCTCAGAGATCAAGCTGAGGGGATCACACTGCACCAAGGCGAGTCTTTATACTAAATGATGGAGATGGATAGAAGAACCAAGATAGGGGAGGAAGGATAGGGGAAGTGATAGGGGCAATGAAATAGGGGAGATGCACCCTGACAGGCTGCGCTGATAGGGGTGTCAAGAGAAAATACTAAAAATAGAATATGACTTATTTGAACCCTGACAGCTGCCCAACTGGGGACTTCATTCCCCAGTTTGAATCACACCTAGTTCCTAAGTCCGATCCTAACTCTCTAAGTCGTACTCCATCTCTGAAATCTTGGACACCGGTATCAGTGAGGGTGCAGCACATAAGAGAGCCAAGTCTGTTCTGACCCCCACAATGTCCCCCAACTCCCTCTCCGACTCTGACCAAACCTCCAACCCGACCTCCGACCCAATCTCTGACCCCCAATTGGACCTAGCGCATAACAGTATATTTGAACTACCATACTCACTCCTACCAATGCCACAATCCACCGCCAATTCTGAATGCACACGAACCGTCAAGGTGCCCACTCCCAGCATCGACACCATCCCCAAGGTCATTGAAGAACCAATGGACCACATAGAGGCCGTCAATGAAGAGGATGACACTCCGCCCTCCCCAAACCTAGTGCAAGCCATCTCCCTGCTTGCCAGCAGCATCTGTACACCACAAGTTCTGTTTTGGAACCTGCAAAATTATGGTGTTAGGGCAAACTCTAAATCACCGCAATTCTGTGAATGAACAGCTGAGAAGAATATCAAACCCTGCTGCAGCACAACTCCAGAAACGATTTAATGTTTGTACTTGGTTACAATCCTTTGTATTGGTCAATGCAGACTATACGCAGAAAGGTAATACATTTCTTAGCAGCAAGAAATGAATAAGACTTCTAGAGTCTAGAGTTCACAGATGCTTAGGGGTCCAGACATTCCAAAAAGAGGGGAATGCACTTAGAGGCTAGAGGAAGTAGGTGGATGAATCTGACTGTCCAACCAGTGACACTCTGAAGTGGGTAACAGCAATGTGTGAAGTAGTCTAGCAACTGCTTCACACGAGTTCAAGATCCTAATGCTCTGCTAAGGCAGTACACACTAGTAACTTAAACAAGAGCACTAATGGCAGGACTATTGACAGACAATCTCACCCTGTAGATTTGTAGTCACATGAGGTAGATACTACACTCACGCCCAAAGCAGGAATATCACTACTTCAAGTGCAATCGAATACAGTTACACAACTGTAAGTGACCCTTGAACAATAACAGTTACTGAGATATAGAGGATGACACTGTATGTCACTCTAGTCACACTGGTGTGCAGAAGATGGGTAGAAGTGGTAGAATATGTTCCTATTTCAGAGGCAGAATGACCTCCTTATATATTGTATTTACAGGAGCTGACTAATGCTTCTGGAATATTCTACCTATTAATAGATGGAAACTACTGGAAGGTTGTGGAAGGTGGAAGAAAGGGGTAGAATATTCCAAGCCAATCACAGGTTCTGGAATGTTCTATCTAATAATAGAAGGAAACAGCTAGAATGTTATGGAAAGAATATTCCAAGGCAATCACCTGATCTGATCCCTGAACTAGGCACTGATCAGGCAAAAAGAAGGGTGTCCACCCTGTTTTCTGCACTGGTTTGCACAGCCATGGATAGCCACATCTCAGGTGATGATCTCCACAGAAAATAGTGCCCTGAGAGGCTGTGGTTGTCAAGTTACAGAATATTTATTGATCAGAGACATCTGAGCTTGAATTCAGGCCAAATGCCTGGTCCAAAGGCAGAGTGCTGACTGTGTGAAGGTTTGTGGGTGCCTATGGGTCCACAACTGTAGCACAGCAGAATAAGAGCATTCTGGGCTGAGTTCTGCATGGAATATTCCCAAAAAAAATATGGAAAAATAGAGAATATTTGAATAAGTCCATTCCAAGTACAAGCACCATGTATATGCTGATATTTAGGAACAGAAAAGTGAAATAGAGCACATTGATGTTGCATAAATAGAATTTGATAGGGAAAAGGTGGTTCCCATACATCTCCCTTAATTAGTCCACCATCTTGGGTAGACCACCTGCTTAGGTTGCCCTTACATTCTCATACTTTTCTTTTTTCTTTCCCTTCCTTGTACTTTTAGCTTCCACCGGCTTGAGCACAGCCCAGCATTTATTCCCTGGTCGCGCGAGAGAACGGTGGCAACACAATTGAATTTTGCTAGCCTCTCACATATGACCAACAGATTGGATATAGCAAGGATTGAAAATGAGTTAACTAGTTTTTTTGCATAAAAATCTACAAAGTAGCATAAAGATAACCTTGGGCCTAGTTATAAAACTCGCTTGTCGCAATTGTATCCTCTCCCTTTCTAACGGTACTGATGTAATCCCGGTTCAGCCTCCAATCTACAAAATTTGCGAACTCCATAACAGCCCTTGCAAGAGCTTTCAACCCAACAGAAGTAGCAGGGCGTGTTATATTCACGTCGTGATCCATATTGATATCCATTTTGTGGTCACCATCTTCATCGGATCGTGGTTCTGAAAGTTTTGATAATGAAGAGAATGGACGAGCTTCTGAACGAGATATAGCGGTGGTATCCGACGGAGAAGGCAAGGGAGAAGTAAGGGTACTGGAAGTCGTTGAAGCTGTTGTAGAGGAACCAGTCGACTCCTTGCCTAGGCCATTATTAGTGGCTGTATCGGCTTCCGCGCGATATGCAAGCCACGCCGATAATTTTCGCATGTCTTGAACGTCAGCAAAGCCCCACCACCGGTCTGAGCTCGATTCGTCCCCGCTTTCGTCGTCATCCGTGTCATTTTCGGACCTACGCTGGACTACAGCGCCGGGCTTCCCAAAAACGGCGATGAACCACCCCCATCGCTTCAATGCGAATCGTTCACCTTCACTCGGCAATCGCTCCTTCTTACCCCGTTGGGGGCCGGAGGCTGACAAGGCATAGTATATCCTCCCATCGGTATCACAACCGAGGCTCGTGAAACGTGGAGCACACCGATCCATCTCAGCCTTATGTGAATTCTGAATTTGCGCCACAATCGCCTTGTGTTCGGCCTCGGCATTCCGGAACTGTTGAACCAGTGACTCGCTACCCACAGCACAATTGGAGTGAATTACCTTAATATTCCATGCATCCACGGCGTTCGCTTCCGCTTTCGCCTTGTTCTCGCCTCCTGGCTTTTCTGTAGTCAACTCGGTCCTTTCGGCGGCCCACCTTTCTGCCTCCTCCCGCATAGCTGTAAGGGATGCGGCGCGGACTTCCTTTGCCTGTTTACAGCCCTCATCCAACTCTTGTCTCACGCTGGCACCTTCACCAGTCATTCGAATAAGATGCAGTAAAAGTGGTAGTAGTTGGTCTGCAGAAACATCTTGCACTCTTGCTCCACGCATGTGATAAGAATTTTCAACGTTGGATCGACCCAGATCTGGCAAGGCAGAGAGAGTGTGGTCTTTGGGCATGGCGTTTCTCAGATCATACAAAACTGGTACGATTCTTGCCCAGTTTAGACCGAGACTACGAATAATTTTGACCGTCTCTTGAATCCTCTATAATGCATATTAGATCAGACACAATACACATTCTTAGTTGCCCACCTTTTTCTGCGTGTCGTCTTCGATAGCCAGGAGATCTAAGAGTGATAGGAGAATGGCCTTTGTAGACGGGCCATGTAGTGTAGTGAAATCGTCGAGATCTTCGACATTTCGAAGGCCAATGTTCAAAATGGGGTTGAAACGGAGAGTAAATTCACGAAGCTGAACGAATTTAATACTGAGCAGTAGGGGAGGATGGACTAGATCAAAAACACACGTGTATGCGATCCTCTACCTCCTGCTTGGACCGCATCTGAGGGACAGGTACCCAAACAGGTTCAATGACAGTCTTCAATTTCTTCTTCGATCTTGTGCCACCAGCTGCTTCTCGCTTCTTTCTGAGGGGCTTTTCGGACACGTAGTTTGCACTGTTGGAAGCATCAATTGCCTTCGTGGATATATTCATCTCGGAGGGCTTCAGAGCAGGAACAACCGCATTCTTGGGAAGAACCCCCTACATATGGAACAGCGGATTGATGAGTCAAACGTTAAACCCAGTGGCGGGCACCATCTAACCAAAGCCTGTGGGTTCTTTTCTAAGATTTCACGCACAGATTCGCCTGTCTGTGCAGACGTGAATTTGCTACAAGATCATGATTATTATCACACATACATTGACGACTGTGTGACATACCCTACAGGTGCCAACCCTTGCCTCTTTCGACATGGAGCGCAGTTGCAATTACCTTCACAGCGAGGGCAACTGGTAGGATGAATGGCAGATATGCCCTTAACAGGATATTGCGTCGTGCTATCATAACTCACATAAAATGATACTCCACATCATCATTGCTCTCCGGAGGTTCCGAGGAGTTACATTGAACAATAGTCTTGAGCTTCTTCCCGTATCTCAAAGATAATAAGCATTGAGTTTTAGAAGATATAAGGACACAAACCTATTCTTGAGACATGAATCGCAGTAAGAAGCCTTGCATCTATTGCCAATCTTCTTTATGTCGCCTGTACACTGCAAAATAACTGGGGAGGTATAGAGTAAATCTCTAGTTTGGCCATTGAGACGTATGATGGCACATACGGATTGGTGGTTTCTTTGAGCGACACTGATGACATATTGTATATTCGCTCTCATTCTTTGATTGAGGCATTTTAACTTTCTTGGCATCGTGTAGGATCGTTCGGTCGTCATCATTGTCCTGACCCTTACGTTTGCCCGCAGTCTTCTTGTCAATTAGAATGTTGTTCATTGATATCTTTGTGGAAAGAGGGGCAGCGTTCTCTTTGTAGCTTTTAGATCTCTGGACGATGGACAAGTCATATACCTTAGATGGGGTAGACGCGAGGCATGATTTGAAGAGCGGTGATGGTGGAATTTCGACAAAAACCTGCGATTTACTCCTGTGCAGACCGGAAAGAGTAGATACTGTGGATGTGTTGTTTTCCATGTGCGAAGATAAGTGGCGACTGTGGAAATAAGCAAAGGAAACCACAAGGTAGTGGTCGCAAACAAACAGACGCGGTATGCGTGTAACGCGTCTTCCCCACGGTCACATGACCCTCGTGCTTGAAAACTTCGAGCCGTCTCGTTGCAAGTAACGATGTCCCATGCAGACCACACTCGAGATCCATGGTATGTTCGTTGGGTCATGGTTATGCATGTCTAACTCAGATGCAGCCCATGGGTCATTTTGAATGATTTTGGTGGCGCATTTTCCATGGGAGCAGTCGGAGGCGGTATCTGGCATGGTATCAAAGGTGCCCGAAATTCACCACGAGTATGTCTGCTTCAGTATCTTATTCGGGCTACCATTGCTCATCGGTTATATCGGTGCCCCCTCCATTGTCTTAGGGGGAACGTCTAGTGGGAGCAATTTCAGTGATAAAAGCGCGGGCTCCCGTAACTGGCGGCAACTTCGGCGTCTGGGGGGGCATGTTTTCGACCTTTGACTGTGCTGTTAAAGGATGGCGACAGAAAGAGGATGCGTGGAATGCCATCATATCTGGGTTTTTAACCGGAGGCTGCTTAGCAGCACGGAGTACGTCTCACCACTCTTCGTCACCTTGGTATTGACTGAATGCATGCAAGGTGGCCCGCGAGGTGCTTTCGGCTCAGCCGTAGCTTGTGGGATCTTATTAGGCGTTTTCGAGGGCGTTGGGGTTCTATTTAGCCGAGTGCTCAACGAAACGAACAGACCTCTTCCTCCACGTAGGTCATTTCCATCTATGCGCGATGAATTTCTCTGAAATAATTAATTCCTCAAGTCCCTGAAGCTTCGAGTGCTGCACCTGTACCTGCCCATTAGATGTCTGATTTTGATTGCACATTAGGCTAGACTGTCCATCTTTTATACACACCCCAACAATTGTATATGTTTTGCGATACATTATTCCACTTACATATCGGAGCAACACTCGTCATACTAGGCCCATTCTTCCCGCTGCCACTAAGCACATACCACAAGTTATAGGGAATAAGATTCTAGAATCCCTCGATTTAAGTCACGTGCCGCACAATTAACGGGCTCTCTTATTTGTGCATGACTTGGGCAAGCAGACTTGTATAGATGCTGTTGCTGCCACTCTCTCGCTCGGCCGGACAGGAACCCGGGCCGTGCTCAAGCCGGTGGAAGCGAATACATGTAACTAAACAATAAGCAAACTATGGGAATGCGGAAAGGGTGGGTGCGAAAAAAATTGAAGCAACTCAATGTCTATTCAGACTATCGAGGGCGCATGTGAGACTCTGCGAGGTGAGGAAGGAAGCTAAGCTACTGGTCATATTTATACGGAAGAGATGGATGTGGAACAAGTAATGAGGATGAAACTAATATATGGAGCTAGTGGAAGAATGGCGGTGGAACAATAGCGTTGGACGATGTGTGGACGATGTGTGGTAGAGTTGGTCACGTGCCTTCTCAAAAATCAGTTGATGCCGCCATGCACTGGCACGTCCACACCTCGCATTGCAACAAACTTTTTTTGGTTAGCTAGAAGACCTGGCTTGAATATAGGCAGGCTGAATGGAACAGCCAGTCAACAGCAGAGGTCCAATCATTCGAACCTTCAGCATAGCGACACACTTACTGCAATCCATCGTACCAACTTAATTTTGCCGAAAATTCTGCCTCCAACAACATCGTCGGTCTGGGGGAAGTTTCTCCGCACGTCAGGAGATATTCTGTCAGGAGCTGCTGTCCGTAGGCATCGAATTGCTGGTTAGTCTCTGCCAAGCATTGGAGTACCTCTGCCCAGTCTTAAATAGTTTATAACAGTGCTTGGTCTGGATGAACTATGTCGACCCCGTGAACTAGTCTCAGCCCTACTAGACGACCCTCTCATCTTCGACCATGAAATTATCCACGCCCTGAGGAACCGGAGGGTGCAATATTCGAATGACCTCATGACCATCAGGTTCGTCGTTGTCAATGCGTCTCAGGTAGAGCCCCGCTCACCAACATTTACCTAGCCATAAAGAGTCTGAGCATTTCCAGGCACAGTTACACCTCTCCCTTCCGTGGCTAAAGAGGTTAGACGTCGACATCATTGAGATCCCTGCCGGACATCCAGACACAATCCCGCTGCTCTACGATGCTGACATCCAGATCATGGTCACCAGCCCACGTGCGACTCCGTTGGCTCTCGAATACCAATCTCTCCTTACAAAGTCAGGATCGTTCTTGGTTTTAGATTATCCCACATTCGATGAATACATCGTCAATCACACCATATCCCAACTAACGCGACTCTTTCCTAGAGTTGCCAACAGTCTGAGGACCAAAGTCCTCCACATATACCCCTCCAAAGCACTATCAGCCTTAGACGTTTTCAGAGAAGGGGTGAATTCCGTTGAGGCAATCCAAACCTTCCAGAATGACTTTCTCAGCTCAGGGGTGACCACACTCTCTCAGTTGATTACCGGAGTTCTATCTTTAAACCGGGCAAGTCAAAGAGCACAATATGTTTTGACAGGGGCGCTGGAAGCTTGTCGCAACGCCACGCAGCTTGGCTCACACAACGTAGTGAAAGTGCAACAGTGCATTGACGAATTGCGGTCTCGGATATCTAGCGTCAAAGCTACCAGCTTACAAGAAATTCTTGGCGGGAAAGATGCCCCTGAAGTTCTGGATTCTATGCGAAGGTCAACGCGGGAGATGCAGGCGGTAATGGATGCAATCACATGGTGGAAGCTTCCATTCAAGGTTGACGATCTGAGTGAAGTACTTTTCCACGCTGCGGAACGCATATGGTGTCGAGATCTGCATGCCAAGGCAAGTCAAACCACCGTTATACTACTCTGCTGAGGTAGGACACAGTTAGAATTTCAAACTGGACGATTAGCGTCCTTACGTTCGAAATTAATGGACGATACTCTTGAGAGTCTTCGTCTACTACCCATATCGTTTCAATCAACAGTTCTTGTTAACCAGCTCCATCAGTTGTCTAATCGACCACCAAGGCTGGCTCCAAATACTTTAACCCATCCGCTTTCGCATAGACTCCAACAGCTGCAGCAGCCAATACTTAGTTTGCATCGACGAGCTCAGCGCTCCATACTCACTGTGTCGGTGACGACACTGGCGTCTGTTGGGGGTACGTATGCAGCTTGGATCACGGAGTGGATGACCCCTGCAATAGCCATGGGTTTGGGTGCTCTCGGATGCATCACCGGGTTGCGCTGGTTCATAGGAAGTTGGGAAAGAGGAAAGGCGAGATGGTGGGAGGACTGGCGTAGAGTGGGAAGCGGTCTTCAAAGGGATATCAAGGTATGGCAAGATATCTAATTCGCCATACCAGACCTTCATGTGGTTATACAGGACTTGCTTGCTTTGGTCATTAAGGAGAAGGTGGCTAGTGTACCTAACAGGGTAGCTGGAGAGTTGGAGAACATGGTGATGCAACGGTCACACGAGTTAGCAGAGTTGAATGAGGAGCTAGAAAGTATTGCAAGTAACTGCCGTTTAGAATCAGAACAGAACAGTCCTGTTAAATGAGATCGGTATTCTACAAGTCGATGTCACCATAAATAGCACAAGTTCTGCAAACAGACAGTAAAATTGTCCCTACAATCACGTGTCTAACTAGGTCGGGGAAGTAATGGTTATCTTTACACCACCTGCTTGCGAGGCCCGTAAGGTGTCGTCACTCCGACGCTCACGCCCGTCGTCCTCATCCTCTCCAATCTCGAATAGCTCCTCACTTTCATCCCAAACATTCCCTAGCCGCATTGGACTCGGGGTCTTAGCCGCTGAAGATTTTGGCGGCTGCCGGTGTGTGGGGAGGAGGGGTACACCCCGAATACCACCATTAGGCATGTCTGAATCCGAGTCGGACTCAGAGAGAAGTTCACTCTCTTCCACGGATAAAGGCTGGTATAATCGCGAGATCTAGACGACGTGAGATCACAAACCAGCGACAGAAACGTTCTACTTACTTCACGGCGATGGCGATAATATCGCTCTAAATGATATGATACTGGGAGACTCGAGTCAATACAAAAGAGAGATTTATAGAAACCTCCGCACCCCATAATCCTACAGCTGACCCAAACAGATTGGCCTACACAGGTTCGACAAAGCGAATATTGTCAGACGAGTTAGAGGGTCAAGACATAGGGACCGACAATGACATCTCCAATTTGGAAGCTTTTGTACTACGTATGCAGAGTGTAAGAGAAGAAAAACGATGTACAAAATGACAGACGACGCAACTGGTAGCATGGACTGCACAATCTCGCTCACAAAACCGCCGAAGAAGAAGCACACAACCCCTGTGAGGATGAGGCCAGTGTTGCGCCAAACCCAAATCCTCCGAGCTTCTCTAGCAATGCGCAGTCACAGTTATAACATGACAGTGAACACCATTTATTAGGACTTACTCATCGACATCCCAGATGAAGTAAAACACTCCAGTAGCCACCCCGAGACATATAAAATGCAAAATTTCTACAACGCTGTGTGAACTGCTTGCATTAACCGTGCTGCTATCGAATAACATACTACAAAACGATGAGAAAAAATGCTGTGGAGAACAGATGATCTGCACCTGTCATTTAATGGTAACCGTCGTACAAAGTCTGTGAAACCCAGAAAGCCCAGAAGAATCATAATGATGCTCGTGAATACGAGGAACCACTTCACATATGACCATCATGACGTTGTTTTCAGGACAGCATGAGCATTACGCACTGGTCGTAGGCGAATGGGAAAGTCATATTTAGGTATTCGGATACGATGCGACTTCATACACGACTTGACCGTTCGACGCATCATCTTCCGTAGACCTCTGTCTAATCGTGAAGCGATGGATGGTGTTCCTTGCGAGTCTGGCAGACGGAGGGGCATGGTAGATGGAAAATAGCTACGTCGAATGAGGTCCAGCTCAGTTAGATGTGACCGGCGCTAAGTTTGAGGCGGGCTCCCGCGATTGGTGGGCGCTGTCCATTGTCGAAGCAGCAACTGGCGTTATTTTTGTTACGAGTAATACTATATTGATTATCCCTGAGCACACTTAACTGACAGGAATAGGTTCATGGAAAGAGACGTTCTTTATACGTTATGTTTCTAGTTTACATGTAGCACTTGCTTGGGGGACAGACAACGGGTATGAGAAGTAGTGGCTACTTGTGGCATGCTGACACCACCTTCGGCAACTTTATTCCGCACACCCAGGAATACCCTCGATCCGGGATAGCCAGCCTTGGTAGTATTCCGTTGCTATACTATCATCTTGAGAACCATGTCCACCTCCACTAGAGTACGTTCCTCCCACTCCGGACTATCCGGCTTCTCGTCCTGTGAGCTGTCGGATGCGCTCATCAAACTAGGTCTACCACATGGAGGCCATATCCCAGACATTCATATGTTGTCTCCATCGGATCCGTTGACTCGTATCTGTGGCCCGGCATACACTGTCAAGATGGTATTAGCGTCCGACGTAGCTGCCCCACACCTAGACCGGCATTTCGTCGATGAAGCTACCCTAAATAGTGTTGTCGTTATTGACGCACCCCCGCGTATGTTCAGTTGCTCTATTCTTTTATCACCCTCGGCATTCTGACTTGTACGTCAGAGGCAAAATCAGCGGTCTGGGGCGGTCGTATGGTCGTTCCTCATCTGCCCTCCCATCCCTGCTGATTTCATTTTCTTGCAGTTATGAGTGCAGGCGCCATTTCTCGCGGCTGCTTAGGGGTCGTCATATCAGGCAGAGCAAGGGACATTTCCGAGCACCTTGACCGTGACTTCCCTGTTTTTGCACGTTCGCACTCAACACTAGGGCAATCGCCATTCACCCGTCCTTCCCAAATCAATGTTCCCCTCACAATACATCCTCAACCCGCTGATTCCGATTTTCCATCCATGTCAATAGATCCTGGAGACTTTATTGTAGCGGATCGTGACGGAGTGGTTTGCATTCCAAAGGATCTGGTGGTGGAAGCCATGGCACTAGCTAGTCAAGGTCAAGAAATTGACGCGAAATGCATGGGGGACATCGTAGGCGGTAAAGGCGTCAAGGAAAGCTTTAGAAAGTGGCGTGGCAAGTAACACTCATACAGTCTCAGAAATACAATGGACCTGTCAAGTATCGGCTACAATATAACGTTAATGTCATCTCAACTCAATCGTCTCCTCTCCTTGCCTGGCACGGCAGTTGCTGCTAAGATGGCTCCCTTGCTGAGGCAGAAATCAACGTGTTCGTTCAGACTCGCATTGTCGGTGTCGAAAACCCTGGAGCATATGGGGCAGACCGGTCGCTTCTCCGTAGGCACAGGCACTGCAAGCATCTTCTTGATATTGCGTTTTACGTCAGACTTTGGCTTTGAAGTTGAACATATGTCTGCATTAGCCTGCAGAACATAACTGGTAGTGGGTGGCGCAAAAGTCGACTGCTGCGGTTTGATTGATGAGTGTCGATGTAGGTTTTGCTTGCTTGAAAGCGGCTTAGCTGACTGAGCGACTAAGACCGAAGGCTCCACGACAGCGCCATCTTCTTCATCCATAATCATTTGTTCGTCATGGTCGTCCTCATACTCTGCCATAGCATGCTCTTCTTCGAGAATATGTTCTGACGATTCTTGCTCTTCGTCTACTATGTGTTCAACCTTTTGACGTTTCTTGCTGGGTGACGTGTGGCCTGACTCGAAAAACTGGACCCCTGGATCTCAGCCGGTGCTCTGGGAAGGGGACGGATGAACCCACCCGTTTAAGGCCTTGCCCCTCTGCTGTTCGTAAATCCTTGAGTTTCGTAACGCGCAGCCCGAGGAGACGGACCGTCAAAGGTAGCTCAGGCATCAACAACTTCTTCCCTATCTGTGACGAGATTAACCTCGCAGAGCAGTGATCACGAGCAGGATACCCCATACAGCGAAAAGATCTTCCTTGCGGCAAATATACTGAGTGGAGGATTTTGCCCTAGTGAAAACTGTCATACTGCAGTTGGCGTCGCGTTGGCAGTTAGAACCACTGTAGCACCTACCCTGGAAAGTGTCCAGCTTATATTTGAGAGTGATTGTTCTACCAGCCCAGCCAGTGCGTTCCTTTGAATACGAGATGAGACTAAATCTTGGGCTAAGAAACATGCTGCGCATACCATATCCTCCCCAAGATCTGCAGCACAACTCTCTAGCTTTTCAATGATGTGTCTTGTATCACTGATTGGACTGAATGTTCTGAAACACGAGTAATCCACGATGAGAATGTATAGTAATAAGCATGTCTGACACACCTCTCTGACCCCACGCTCTTGCGCTCATCACGTTGACCTGGTCGGACGATATTGGATGCAATGCCAAGATGCGTCAACAACAGCGGATGTAGATGAAACTGCTTATCCAACACAGAAAGTGTGGCACGATGCTTGTAAATATCTCCACATGTCTTAAGAAGTTGGTTAGCTCAATAAGTCAGCGACCACGTCTAACATCTAGACCTTGACGCCAATGGAATCTAATAGCCTTTCGGTCACTCGTCCAATGCCGGGAATCTGTAAGCAGAGAATATGAACTTGATTGATGATACATCTAGCACAGAATGACGAGACGAAAGGCCCACTTTACGGATTGGCAAATCACGCATAAATGTAACGATAGCGTCTCGGTCAAATGGAAGGTGAAATTGACCATTGGGTTTATTCTTATCAGAACATATCTGTTCTCCGAGTGTTTTAGTTGGGAACAGCAGCAGAAACAGGGGATATGCACCTTGGCAAGTAACTGTGAGCCAATATTAGTGAAAGACAGCCGACTAGATTGTTAAGAGACCGCCCAACCTTGTTCGGAGCAATTCCGGCGCTTACCTTTCAAAAAGGTAGATGCATACCATTAAGAGTTGAGGCAGTGATGCGTGGACCTACTGTCAAGGAAGTTTCTGCATGAACATCGGCCCTCAACTTCTGTACACAATCATCTGCGCAAAGCCCACTCGTCTGACAATATTCTGTGATGCTGCCCCATTGAATGTCATGCGGATCAATGTCATGGACTAAAAGGAGAATATGAGTGCTCACTTCAGATATGCTTCATCAGTTCCTGCTGCACACATATTTGCGTCATATCTCTTGAACACATCCATTACTTTCCTGCATCTCGTCAACTGCTAAGTGATCCGCAACCGTCATGAAACAAGGAAACTAATGACCTGGACATTTCACTATACCGATCAGGTCTGATGCGGACGAGGATGATTTGCGGACAGAGTTTCTTGGCAATGAAGCCTGTATGAAACAATCTGAGGTCAGTCGCGTCTTTAAAAAAACTTCTGAAGCTCAACCTGGCATCCCCGAACGCACACCGTACAATCGAGCCTCGTAAGATGCAGTTGTAAGAACCCCCTTTCCTACCTGGTAACATGGGAATTAGTAGCACGAGCGACTCGCAAAAGACTTACACCGAAAGGTTTGCCTTTCAAGCTGGGGTTATCAAGGAGCTACGTACAAAGGATGCATCCGCTTAGAGAGCACCTGTAGATTATTTCTACATACCTCTACTGCTGCGAAAAAGGCGTCCAAATCCGCATGTACAATGTACTGCGTAAGGTCTCGCCTCGTTTCGAGGTCTCTGAACTATAATGTCGTTGAATGGTCGTAGATATTAAAATCTAATCTATAACGCTAACCGTCTTGTCAATGCTGGTCTCCAGTTTACCTATACGCATAGGTAAACATTGGACACATCAAAATAGCCAATGTGTACTTGCCCACATCTATTCCATATATCAGTTCATCTCGATGCTTTAGCAACCGTCTAATTTTCTCTGTGAGTTCCTTGTCCTTTCGTTTCTCGTTGTCAAAGAATGGGGAGCCTATCGATGCTTCAGCAATGGTGCGGTTGATTTTAGTCTGATCCTTTGCCAGTCCCGCCTTTCCTGTGGATGGTCCTGCCAGGCGATTTACAAGTGATACCTCCATGAGCAAGCATCGACAATGTGACCAAGAAGGTCAGAGGTGGCAGCAACGCGACCTCAGAGAACGACCGTGTCACGTGATGTCGGTCAATTATTGTAAAATGCTTGGCTCGAGAGAAGGTTTAATTCTCTTTGTTAGATGACTAGCGAACATTACACAGGACAGCGGGAGAAAGCGATCGTAAAAAGTGGGGGTGACAGGTAATATGACAGTAAAAAATAGCAAACAAAGGAATGACATACAATTTCATCCTGCTGCGCGTCGTTCACGCTCCTTGCCCTTCGCACTAGGCCCAAACTTCTCTTGGAACGCAATGAGCTCCTTCATCAACTCCTCCATCATCTGGGTCGTGGTCGAATCAGGCTGAGATTCATCGTTTGCCTTCTCCGCACTAGTCTCGTCAACGAGCGTTTGGGCCTTGAGAGCCTTGCCCAAAGCTTCTCGTCGTCGCCAGCGCTCCAGTGCTACTGCCTGTTCCCGACCTACCCAATCGATAATCCCACGAACTCGCTTATTCATGTCACCTACACTCGTCCGTTTTGCTGGCCATTTCACCTTAACGCCACGCTCGAGTACTTTATCCTCGCCGTGAAGATTGCTAGACGCCCCCTCTGCCGCTCCATCCGTCCCTGCATCAAGGACTCGCACCTCGACGGGCTGGGGCACGTCAGTTGGTAAGACCGGAGCAAGATGTGCAAGATAATCTGGTAAGCCCCAAGATGTGAGTAGTGGCTGAGGAGGCGCAGGCGCATGTAAGTGTGGCGCGTGTGCATTTCGCCGCGTTCCATGGTCGTGGACACCCGACGCGCTGGCCATTCCATGTCCAGTAATGGTGGTATTCGCACCATTTAGTCCAGGACGCCGTGGCGGTGTTGGTGCTATAGGCTTGCGGTAAGTGTATTGATTCGGGTGCTTCTTGGAAGCGGCTACAGCAATTCCAATATATATAAACCAAACCTAGAAGCTAGTGATATGACCAGAAGAACCACCTACCATCTACGGTGTCGACTGGAGCCATTGCATCCTTGCGTCCCCGCTTTGACTTGGAAGCTCCAGGGGCAACATTTTGCCTTGGTCCTCCTCCAGACGAAGTACTTGCATGTCTTGAAGTTGCTCCGTTCCCGTTTGTGCCCGCCCCATTGACGGGCGCGTCGCGTTGCAATAGTGTGGAGGCAATAGGTCTGTCTGGCGTGCTGGAATTCGATCTGTTTCGCTTAGGCGGAACGGAACTGAGGAGACGATTAGCCAACGCTCCACGCCACCAAATGTATCGCTTACGTGTCCAATCTCTCAGTGTCCGCTGTCCCTGGATTATCCTTCTCAGCAGTGTTACGCTTGCGCTTCTTCCTAGCGCCACTGACAATCTCGATAATGACACCTGGTTCTTCGTGCTGGGCGTGATCCTCTTTATCCGTCTGCGCATCTGTATCCTTTTCCGCATCAGGGCGTGTACTTTCAATGAGTTGCTTTAGAGCATCCTCATATGCCGCGTCTCGGCTGTTCATTGTGTTGCGTCGTTTGGGGGCCTTGGCGATTGCTGCAGATGCAGCCGCTAGTATGTGCCCGGGGGAATGGGATCGTGAAGAGCGCGGGACAGATGCAGAGTGACGACGCGCAGCGGATTGCGCATTATGGGAGGAGTGACGAGCACGCTTTTTGAGGGACCTGAGGGAAGATTGAGACACCAGAGTATGAACTAACGTTTGACGACGCTTACTTGAGCAAATCAACGTGGAGGTCCGGTCTACATTGTTCACAATAGTAGTCTTGGTCTTTGGCATCTTCACTGAGGTTGACACAAATGCCGTGTTGCCAGACTTTGCATGTTTCGCACATGACCATAAGTCCTGGGTCTTCTTCGTCAACGTCCAGTTCTGGGGATAATGTTAATTGACTACAACATGGGGATCCAGAATGGACGCACCTGTTCTGCCGCATACGCATCTGGTAATGCCGCCGTCGTCGTCATTGTCGTCCTGGGCGTCGGGCACGACGAGGTCCTGAGCGGGAGGATCTTGCACAACCCTGATGGGTAGAACCACTTCGACTTTGTCTTTTGGCTTGCGTTTCGCACGACCGTTGGTGGAAGGAATCATACCGTCGTCCATATGGGGTCGGGTGTTGTGTTGCGGAATGGTATCGTCAGGCTCCTGTTTGACGCGCTTGGAGTTGCTGGAGGATCGCTTGATAGCTGAAGGAGGGACGATACGTGAAGGGGTGGGTGGCGTGTGCTGGTCAGATACGACTGGAAAGTGGTTGGTAGAAGTGGGAGAGAGGGAGGAGCGAGATGCAGGGGTGTGCGTGGGACGGCGAGATGATCTTCTGGGTTCTCTCGTTGTTAGAGAAGGGCCCATTCGGAGGGAACAGCAGAGAAAGACGGGAGCAGAGTGAGTAATGGTGACCGTAAACAGGATAAGTCCAATGCAGACCAGTTAGGCGCCCAACGCTCTTTGCTTTCCTCATCCGCATTTTCTTCCTCTTAACTCACCTCTCTTCAACTGCTCATAGTGCAGTTGGGCCGGCCCTGCCTGCATCGCGACTGCCTCGCCATTCCCTGGGCGTTCTCGCTCTCCACCCCACAGACCTGTGGCTAGCGACCAGACCAGTGGACACGCGTTCTACCAATTACTCTCCTAACAAGTCATGCGATACATACTGAGCAATCTTCATTGTCCAGTGACTGTTATCCCTTGAGGTCTCGCAATGCTATGGCCCGGCTACGCAACGTGCTCATTTTACGTTATCATAGTCAATGTATTCACTCTACCTGACGGATTAACATCCGGTGAGTCGTCGCCTGCCAAAGGCTCTCAATAGACACCCTCGAGATGGCTTATTCCACTAGTGGCATTCCTCCATGTCCGCCGCATCTTGAAACTTGGCACCGAAGCGTTCGACCGTTCAATTGCCATCCTTCCATATGAGATTGGCGACAGCTTGCCAGCCGACTCCATATCATGTCCCCCTGCTCTAATACTTGCGGTGTAGGTGGCTAGGCTGAGGTCTCATGCACATGGCATTCTCAGCCCTTCGTCACGGAATGACACCTCCGTCTACTCCTATTACAAGTTTCCAAACCCCACCTCATATCCTGTTGTGTAGATGTCAATGTCTGACGGGTCAAAACAACAAGGATGATACGCAATAACCACGCATTGTGATATCTGCCTCTGACAATAATCCTTGACCCTAAATCTGCAACCCATATTCGCGTTGCTCCATTAGTCACCCAAGAGACATCCCGATCCGCGCGGTGTCTCGCCACTCCTTTTGCTGCTCCCACAGCGTCAATGTGATATACATAGTGTTATAGCACGGATTGCCAACGAATTGCACCATGTGAGCACTTCCGACGCGTCTGATCACGTGACTGACTACAAGCAAATTCGAGGTTTCCTTCCAAACCCCATCAAATCCGGAGTGAGCGACCTCGTCAATATATAATCTGGCCTTGTAAAGACGAAAATAGGGTGAGCTAATCACCAGATTCATGCTGGGGAAGATTCACTGATGGTTGAAGTTGATTAGATTTACTTAGTGCATGCTGTATACGTATCGTAGCAGGGAATGTAAAGTCCGGGCGCAGATTCCTGCCGACGTTGTCATGATGCCAATCATACATAGCTTAGTAGAATATATGAAAAATGAAGCGGTGCCCATCCGGCAACAGCGCCCTATTGACGCGCGCCATCCGGAGCGCCATCACGTGACCCATGGCCCCTTGCAGAGAAACTTCAAAATCCCTTAAGTACTCCAGTGCAAGGGTCCAGGCAATCCAGAGCCCCGTCTCAAACTCGCCTCCTTTGCTATGCCTGGGACCATGCTTGAATATTCATCTACAGCTCCTGTGCCGCTAACAAAACCTGCTATATATCCCCGTCTCGCAAACCATGACCTTTTACCTTCCAAAACACCAGATTATCTTCGCCTCATACTAACATCAAAAGTATACGATATCCTCAAGGAGACGCCCCTCTCTTACGCCCCCAACCTGAGCGCCAAGCTTGGTAACCACATATGGCTCAAAAGAGAGGACTTACAAGAAGTCTTTAGCTTCAAGATTAGGGGTGCCTACAATTTTATGGCCAACTTGGCAGAGGAAGAACGTTGGAAAGGCGTAGTAACTTGTAGCGCGGGTTAGTGTGCGTAGTTTGTGTCGAGGAATGCGTTCCCTGCAAATGAACGTCTCACTGACCTCTCCTTTCTATTTCCAAGGGAATCATGCGCAAGGTGTCGCGCTCTCAGGAATGCACCTCAAGATTCCTTGTACGATTGTGATGCCAAAAGGTACACCTACGATCAAAGTCAACAACGTGGCCCGCTTGGGCGCTAAAGTCGTTCTTCATGGTGACGATTTTGACGCTGCCAAGGCTGAATGTGCTCGTCTCGCTTTGGCCCATGGTCTGATATTTGTGCCACCATATGATGACCCTCTGGTCATTGCAGGTCAAGGAACTGTGGGAATGGAAATCATCAAGCAAATGGGTAATGCTCAAGATTTGGACGTCGTGTTTGCCAGCGTCGGTGGAGGCGGTTTAGTAGCGGGTATTAGTGAGTATGTTAAGCGTATTGGGGCCCCTGGGACAAAGGTTTTTGGAGTTGAGACCATAGATGGGGATGCTATGGCAAGGAGCTTGGAGAAGGGTGAGCGGGTGACGCTCAGCGAGGTCGGGCCCTTCAGTGATGGCACGGCGGTGAAAATTGTTGGGGAGGAGCCCTTCCGTGTTTGCAAGGAAATTCTGGACGGCATTGTCAAGACAGACAATGATGCGATTTGCGCTGCTATCAAAGATATTTTTGAAGGTTTGTCAAAACGTGGCTCACTGTAATGCAGCTGAACGTACATATAGAGACACGTTCTTTATCTGAACCTGCTGGCGCATTGGCTCTTGCTGGTTTAAAACAATATATCACGGACAACAAACTCATCGGCGCGGGCAAGAAATTCGTGGCTGTTGTGAGTGGAGCCAACATCAACTTCGGTCGACTGCGTTTCGTTGCCGAACGCGCCGAACTGGGAGAAGGTCGAGAAGCTCTCTTCACCGCAGAGATTCCCGAAAGAAGAGGAAGGTTCGTAGTATTCATGTGTCGTGTCTACCTTCTCACAATGATTGCGACAGTTTCTTTGCTCTCCATACCATCATACACCCGCGTGGGATCACAGAGTTCAGCTACCGATACCACGGCGGCGAGACTGCTCACATATATCTGTCATTCACCCTCGAAGCAACAACTCCAGCGTTGCGGGCAGGTGAAATTAGGGACATCCTTGCACGTCTACAGGCGAATGGCATGCGGGGTCAAGACATCAGTGATGACGAACTCGCTAAAAGCCATGCGCGTTATCTGGTAGGTGGAAAACATAATGTACCGCATGAGAGGATATTCCGTTTTGGTGCGTAGGGGATATTACTTTAGGGTGTCTTGCTGTTAAATGTTTGGATCGCAGAGTTTCCGGAAAGACCTGGTGCCTTACGTACATTCTTATTTGGCATGCATTCTGCTCTCGACTGGAATATATCATTGTTTCACTATCGTAATCATGGGGCAGGTATGTGGTATCTTACATAAGAGGTCGATAATAAAACTCATATCCCTTGCAGACCTAGGAAAAGTTCTCGCCGGTATCCAGGTTCCTCCCAGTGAATCAGAACAATTTGAGCTGTTCCTTTCAAATCTGGGATATCATTACGTGGAGGAAACACAAAATGAAGTCTACAAACGATATCTCAAAGGATAGAAAAGGACTTCCTGAACCCTGCACCATAGATCGGTGCGCTTAGAGTTGCTACGCAGATAAAAGAATATGCCGTATATACTGCTTGTTCAAGACGATCTACATCGCGATACACGATGGACTTTTATTGATGCTAGTAGCTTAAAAGTCCAACTTCCAGAGAGTACAGGGGCCAGCCATATAGAATCAAAAGCCGATGATTTTGCTCGTGCAAATCTATACGCCGCAGCAGCCGTCGAATCGCGTGGTGCAAGGAGTGACTCGGCCTAATATTGGATGGCAGCTTGCAGCCCGGGTTGGTTAAAAAATTGACAGCCATAATCATATGAATAGGTGCTAATTCCAGGTAATGAAAATACAGCATCTACTTGATCCACTCAATATTGGTGAATTTTCTTTCTACTTTTGATAACTCATGCTTTGTGAAAGAGATGAAGGGAACAATGGCATAGATGGAAAACAATGGGCCAATAGAAGACGGTACCATATGCACTATGTAGACTCCCAGATGCACAGGGCATATATTTTCACTAGGACCGGTCTGTTCAGAATAGCGTTTTATAATAGTTAGCAAATGGAGATTAGTATTGTTGGAGAAGGGGTACTTATCGTAGTATACCAGTAGGGGATGATCATGGCTCGTACTTTATAAAAAGATGTAAATCTGCCAGTCTTGCAGCTGTGCAGGTCTTCATGCTGTATGGCAAGTCCACATACGACAACGGAGAAGTTGAATGTGGGTCGTCTTACGTAATGTGTAAGATATAATTGTACTATACATGAAAATGCTTTTCATGGCGTCTTCAAGCCAGTCAACACCGCAGAACAAGATCGATCCCTCAGTGTTTCAACGGCTTCATCCCCGTACGTACTTGGAGCGATTTTTAGGTGAAGGCATCAGACCAGATGGTCGTGACTTCAATGCATGGAGAGGCGTGAGTGTGAACATTGGTAAGACGAGCGCGACAAGAGCTTCCGTTCTATGTAAACATACGTGTGACAGGCTCAATTTCCACGGCTGATGGTTCATCTCTGGTGCGAATAGGAGACACGACGATCGTGTGTGGTGTTAAAGCTGAAATTGCCGAACCTGAGCTAGATCACCCCGGGGACGGATTCTTAGGCAAGTAAGAAGTAGCTTGTTCTTCCTGAAGATTTTGACTGATTCTCATGTTTTATTAGTGCCCAATATCGACCTTCCAGCCATGTGTTCCCCTCGTTTCAAACCCGGACCTCCTGGAGAAGAGGCCCAGGTACTGTCAGACCGTCTTCATGACGTTCTAGTATCGTAAGCTTATTCCATATCTCAGTGTGATAAAAGACACTGTGCCGACATTCCAAAGTTCAGGAATCCTGCCCACGACCTCACTATGTGTCCATCCTGGAAAGTCAGTGTGGGTGCTATATGTCGACGCAACATGTTTGAATTATGATGGCAATGCCTTTGATGCGGCTTTGCTTGCTATCGTTGCTGCTCTAAAAAACAGTAAGCGTACAAGCCTACAATACACTTCGGTGTGCCGACCCGATTTATCTGATCAGCGAAGCTCCCGAGAGCGACATTCAATGAGGAGAATGGTCGGACAACTTGCTCGCGCTCAAGTTCTATACCCCTAGATATCCGACGTTGGCCATTGTCCGCATCTTTTGGCATATTCGACTCGTGCGTCCTTCTACCGCATTAACCTGCGTTGCAATAAACGTGTGTTAGGTCACATATTCTGGCCGACCCTACATCTTTTGAGGAACTGTTAATGGACACTTTCGTTACGGTGGTCTTAAATGAGAACGGAGGTCTTAATTCAGTAACACAGTCGGGTCTCGCTACGGTGAGCGGCAGAAGTATTGAAGAAGTGGTGGCAGGTTGCGTTGCAGAAGCCAAAAGACGATGTGCTGAAACACGGAAGTACTTAGGTACAAAGTAGCTATACAGAACGGCAACTGCCGAAAATAAACACTCAGTTGACTCTGTAAAAAAGAGTGGCGCTTGTGCATGCAAGCATTGCTGCGTAGTATACCACGACGAGTACAATCGCTAGCATACCCTCCACTACTATCTAGAAATCTGAACAATATGGCCGATGCTGCTACCCCGCAAAATACTCACAAGGATCCCATTACTGGCGAGATGGTATCTAAAAAGTGCGCGTTTCTTTACCCTTTCGTGACTTCTAATCTTTGACACTTCTTGGTTTATCTATGTGTCTACAGTGAGCTGAAGCGACGCGAAAAGGCTAGGGAGAAAGAAGCTAAGAAAGCCGCTGCTTCTGCCGCAAATCCTACGCCAACGACCACGTCGGTCACTGGTCCCAATGAGGACGAGCTTACACCTAATGTAGTATATCTGACTCATTCGTGGCTTCATACACTTACCCTTGATATTATAGCAATATTATGAACTTCGCTCACGACACGTCCAAGAGTTGCGTCAAACAATGCAGCCAAATCCATACCCACACAAGTTCCATGTCTCCAGCTCTATTTCGTTATACATTGAAAAGTATGGTGCGCCTGGGGAGATTCCTAATGGTGCACGATTGGAAGGAACGACAGAAAGTCTAGCGGGACGGATTCATAACATCCGAAGCGCAGGTCATAGCCTTCGATTCTATGATTTGCACGGAGAGGGGGAAAAGGTTCAGATTATGGCACAAGCCCAGTACGTCACCATCAATGTCCCATATCAGGGTGCAGAGGCTTCTATGATTATGATCTCTCAGATATGCTAAAGATCCACAAACTTTTGCATCGTTGCACTCCCACTTCCGGCGCGGAGACATTGTCGGTGTCAAAGGAACACCTTCACGTACCCAGAAGGGTGAACTATCTATTATCCCCTTAGAGATAACCCTTCTGGCTCCCAACCTTCATCAACTGCCGAGCGCGCATTTTGGGCTCAAGGACCAGGAAACACGCTACCGAAAGCGATATCTTGACCTTGTCATGAATGACGATACTCGACAAATCTTCATTACGCGGAGTCGGATTTTGAACTACATTAGGAGGTTCTTGGATGGGCTCGGCTTTCTGGAGGTAAGGAGTCGCATCTTGGACAGCTATCATTGTTTAACATGCGTCTAGGTCGAGACACCTATGATGAGTATGCTCGCGGGCGGTGCAACTGCTAAGCCGTTCATTACGCACCACAACGATCTGAACTTGGACTTGTACCTGCGCATTGCTCCTGAGTTGTACCTTAAGGAGCTTGTTGTAGGTGGCCTGGACCGAGTGTATGAGATTGGCCGGACCTTCCGGAATGAAGGCATTGATTTAACACACAATCCAGAATTTACGATATGCGAGTTTTACATGGCGTATGCGGATATGTATGATCTCATGGATCTCACAGAGAGCATGGTGGAAGGGATGGTGAAGTATTTGACAGGTGGAAAGACAACCATCGAATACTACCCTGAAGGAAGGGATGCCGAGGAGGGCAAGGCATCCAAGAAGTGGACGTTGGAATTCGAACGACCATGGAAGAGATACGACATGATCGAAACATTGGAGGAAAAGTTGAACGTCAAGTTTCCACCGGGTGAAACGCTCCATACTGAGGCAGCTAACGTATTTTTAAAGGCCTTATGTGAAAAGGTCCCTTTCATCGCCCTCTTCTTTCTGGGTCGTTGTTCACTATGGCATATATAGCATGGCGTTCAATGCAGTGAACCGCGTACAAATGCCAGGCTATTGGACAAGCTCGTTGGAGAGTATATCGAACCACTCTGCATTTCACCATCGTTCATCGGTGTGTAATGTTTTGTATTGTTGATGAAAGACTCAAACTCTCCTGTATAGTGGGCCACCCCAAGGTGATGTCACCCCTTGCTAAATGGCACCGCTCGCGCCCAGGCCTTTGTGAACGCTTCGAAGGGTTTATGTGCGGCAAAGAATTTTGTAACGCGTACACCGAGTTGAATGATCCTTTCGAGCAGCGGGAACGATTCGAAGAACAGGTTGGCCCTGTTTGGTATACATATAGAATGCTGAATCTCAGATTATTCAGGTGAAGCAAAAGGAGCAAGGCGACGATGAAGCTCAAGGAGTTGATGAAACCTTCATAGATGCGTGAGTGCTTTCAATGCCTCTCGACGCGAGACGGGCCCACGAAATTTACATTTTATGTAGACTTGAACATGGCCTTCCCCCAACTGGTGGCTGGGGAATGGGTATTGACCGCCTTGTCATGTTCTTGACCAACTCCCTCAGTGAGTCTCTCGACAGAACATAATATTTTCATCTAACTTTTTGGATTAGATATCAAGGAAGTTCTGTTATTCCCAGCGATGAAACCCGAGGCGCCACCTGTTCCTGGAACGGGTCGAATGGGAGAAATTCAACCGTAGATCATATGTTCAAGCCGAGTATGCCGATTGAAACTGGGGTTCGAGAGTAACCTGTATTGTGTCGTCTGTCCTCATCCAGTCTGAAATCTTATGGTACAATTCGTACCAAGCTTTTGAGAGTTTTGCAAGGTCATGCACATGGTGGATTCGGTGTCAGAATGCGGGCCTGTGAAGAGTATATAACTGCTTGACGTACTTACCCACCCCTGACCCTCACTTGGGAAGCGAAGCTATTTACAACGAAGTATCATAGTGCATGGAGAGTAATGAACGGAGGCAACGTCATGAATAGCGCCTGCATCGGGGTGACTTCATGAAAGGGAACTTGAGTGAGATATGTGCAGAAGGCGCCCTGGACGTCGACACTGCTTGTGTCTTGCCTGGACCATCTGGTGGTATTATAAATATCGTCAGCTGGGGTATTAATATGACATCTGATCAATTTGAGGAAGAGGACAAGCGACAGTAGCCATATGGGTTGCTGTATCCAACATTATGGAAGGTTCTGGCCACGTATATCTACAGGAGTGCTTAAATACATGTGAGACAACTGTTCGCACTACGCTGCGCAAGAAAACTGTGTGCGGCGTCTACCGCCGAATAGCGCGCGTGCGTTTTGTGACACCAGGGGGCGTCGAGGGGCGCCTCTCATTGAATCATTGAATCATTGAATCCTTAAGCTCCCTCTTGAGCCTCGCTCTGTGCTACCACCGTCTCACTAGTCGCTCCTTTCACTTCCCTTTGCATCTGTTGGACACTCGACGCCGTTATGTTGTATCTTACAGCAGATCGGTTCCCAGTCTGTATGTGTCATTTTGCTTACCACCCACATACAAGCTAAATCACTCCGGCTCTAGTTGTCCCATTTGGCGTAATTGGGTCCGTCTTGCTCGAGCCTATCTTCTCATAGTGTCTAACCATCACCCTCATTCAGTTTCTATCGATACCTTTGGTACCTGATTCGTCTCTCAGCCTCCGCCGCGTACCGCCCTGTCCCTCTTCCAGAGCACCCCACTTACATCGCCTCCGAAGATGTTACTATAATCGTGCCCACCATTGATGCAGGCGAGGAATTCAAGGATGCCGCCCAGTCATGGCTCATTGGAAAGCCAAAAGAGATCCTTATTATTACGGAAGAGAAGATGCTTGGTCCACTTCAGGAGCTCGCGAACGCAGTCGACCCAGTGCGCATTCGTGTGCTTACTGTGCCTTTTGCTAACAAGCGCCTTCAAATGTCGCACGGAATTCGCAACACTACGACCGATATCATTGTTTTCGCTGACGATGACGCCATTTGGCCCCCGACCATGCTACCCTACATGCTGGCATGTTTTGAAGACCAAAAGATAGGCGGTGTCGGCACGTCGCAACGCGTGCAACCCTGTGGCGACCGAATGACCGTCTGGGAGGTACTGGCGGCCTTTCGACTCACTATCCGGAATATCGAAATCTCTGCTTCCACTCATATAGATGGTGGTGTCCCCTGTTTATCCGGGCGCACAGCAGCCTACCGCACAGTCATCCTTAAAGACCCCGACTTTTTGCATGGTTTCACCCATGACTATTGGTTGGGAAAGTATCATCTCAACTCGGGGGATGATAAATTCTTAACTCGCTGGATGGTCAGCCACGGTTGGAACACCTACATTCAATGCTGTAAAGAGGCAGAGCTCCTCAGTACCATGAAACCCAACTGGCGATTTTTGAAGCAAGTGTTGAGGTGGACGAGGAATACTTGGAGATCAGATTTACGGTCGTTATTTATGGAACGCCAAATATGGACGTCGCACCCGTATACTGCGTACACCATGGTAAGTATCCCCGCGCCTTTTGTAGTTCCTACAAGCTGAGGTTTCATAGGTCGACAAATTGTTCAACCCCTTTACGTTACTCGTCGGACCATGCCTTGTGATCTACCTTTGCTTTAAGAGTACTAAAGGTGCCCATCAGGGTGGATTTCACTTGCCTGCATGGTAGGTGCATACTCTGCCACTACATACTCGACTGAACATGAGTTCGTCAGGAATATCATCGCCAGTTGGTTTGTATGGCTTTCCGCAACACGAACGGCGAAGCTTCTGCCACATTTATGGCATCGGCCGCAGGACATCATTTACGTTCCTGCCTTCATTTTGTTCGGATACTATTTTGCGATCATGAAGGTCTATGCCCTGTTAACACTCCACGAGGTGCGCGATATAGCCTTCTTTAGAAAATGTCTGATAAAGCGATCCTCGTCTCACAGACAGGATGGGGTACTCGCACTGGCATTGGCGATGTGTCAGCCGCAACAGCGGCTATGGATCGAAACAACGAAAAACTCGAGCGGGAACGTGCACAGCAGCAGTACGATCCGCACCAAGATCGGTTTGTACATGCACAATAGTCATTTATGACCCGTTACGATCCATCTATGTCGCATCGTCCGAACGTCACGTTGTAGAATCCCGCGAGACTCAGGAGGCCTCTGTGTCTATTATCTCGATTTGCCACTTACTCTACCACTCGCATTACTCGTCCCAATATATACCTCACTTCATGGACGCATCATTTGACATTTCTTCTCTTACCATTGTATCTTCTTCGTACAGTCCCTAGAGCAGACGGGGTCCATGGACGAACAGATTCACTTGACAAACCATAGCTCTTTGCAGTGCATTGCGTTGCACGTCACTAATCTATGTGAATCGTATGACGAAGAATGTAAGCACCCATGCAATCGAAACCACCAGCAGTGCACCAAACACCATCCAGGTTGTCCCAAAGCTTTTACCCCGATGGTCCCGTAGACGAACACGTTCCTTTGCCATTGTGTCGTAGTTCTTTTCTAGAACCTCAGCGGCAGACTGGACAAGGCTTTTGTCCTTATCTAGAGAATCAGAGAAATGTTGCGCATTTCGTTTGAGTTGCGTTGCCATCCGGGATAGCTCATTGGACAACTCTTCGTGGGTCTGAAGAGATGCGGAGAGTAGCGATGACATTGGTGGTGTATGTGAGGTTGATGGGACTCGCGCCGGCTCAGAGTTATGAGATGTAGATGAGGAAGGTAGGAGGTCTAACGGCGGGTCTTCGATTAGCGGTCGGTGTGAGTCTGACGCAGCGTCCGAGGGGATGAGCTCTGCCTCGGGAGAAGGCTTTACGACACCATATTGTGTGACCCCCTCCTCTTCCGTGGGCAAAGAGACTAACGATAAGAATGATGTTTGTACGATAGGTTCGGATTCGGATTCGGATTCAAGACGCTAGACGACACCGGTGAAACGAGAAGACCACGCCAGGACGAAAAACGTACCTTGTTGGCTGCATCTACAAATTTATCCAGTTTGTCAAGTGTTTCACGTATAGTCTGCAACGACCTCTGTTGCGTAGCTCTATGCAGGTGAAGTAAGCTCGCTCCTTCATCACGATTCATGTGCAGTCACACACGGTTGCTTTATTGGATCTGATTCGTCATGAAACTCCAAATTGAGTAGCAGTTGTCTAGCGTAGCGTATTTTCTAAGGGGACGTGAAGTTAAGACATCGTCACACGCCTTGAGTGAGGACTGTCGAACCTGAGCCATCCCTTGAATCCCCACCCAAGCATCCTCTCCATACTGGTCATCCCCAGCCCACCGATTATTTGAAACGATAACTTCCAATCTCTTGACAAGTCGACCTAAGTTTATTCGGTCATGCTTTAGCTGCTCTTTCAACAAGCTCATGTTTAATCTTTGACGATGTTTTCCCACGCCTCACAGGTTTTACGCTGCGGTGGCCGAAAAGAGCAATTAAACAGCTCGGCCTTCCCTTGCAAGTCTGTAGGTTGTCCTGAATTCCCATCTTCAACTCATGTACAATGATACCTGTATCTTTCTAGCATGCAACTCCAGGCCCTCCTTGGTCCTTCATGCTTTTCCTCACCCCGACAGGCCGTTCTTCTTCAACAAATACAAAAGATCACTTCAAGAGTGAAGGATCTAGACGCATTTTACGTCCATCTTATTAAGTACCACCAAAACATCAAGGATGATAAAATTGCGGCACACATGTCAAATTTGCCTTCTCTTCTTAGTTATGGAGACGACATTTCGTCTACACGAGCACGCGAGATAGCACAGAAAGGTCTAGCGTGTCTGGAGAAAGATAATGCCCTTTACATCTTACCTCGCCCGGGCTCGATATCTCCTTGGTCAAGTAAGGCTACAGATATCGCAAAGATCTGTAACCTTGGACCCTTTGTGGAGAGGATAGAGCGTGGCCTTGTCTTCGTATTTTCCACATCGGACGCCTCAGTCTTGACTACAGAAGATGTCTCAACCTTTCAGCATCTAATACATGATCGTATGACTCAAGTCATTCGATTACAATCCTTGGACGAGGAGGCCATTCTTCGCGAGTACTTTAGGTGTCGACCACCTAACCCTTTAGGCTATGTTGACTTCTTCGAATCACAAGACTCCTTAACACCCTTGCACAATGCACGTTACAAGCTCCTGACCGCTAACAAGACTTTGGGCCTGGCATTAGCTCCTGACGAAGTCGAATACCTTCTGAATGCATTCGTCTCGGGACCAACGTCACTGTGTCGCAATCCCACTGATGCAGAGCTGTTCATGTTTGCACAAGTAAACTCCGAACACTGTCGACACAAGATATTTAACGCATCATGGACAATTGGCGGTGTCTCGAAGCCACATTCTCTCTTTCAAATGATTCGTAACACAGAGGAGGCCGTTTCTGGAGCACATACAGTCTCTGCTTACTCCGATAATGCAGCCGTATTGGAAGGCTATACAGTACCCCGGTTCAACTTAGGTCCTGGATTGAAGGGCAGCTATGGCACATCTCTTGAAGCCATGCCATTGCTGATCAAAGTAGAGACTCACAACCATCCTACGGCCGTGTCCCCCTACCCTGGTGCTGCCACAGGTTCCGGGGGTGAGATACGGGACGAGGGAGCTGTAGGCCGTGGCTCCCACCCCAAAGCTGGTCTAAGTGGGTTCACCGTGTCAAACCTTCTTATCCCAGGTTATGTGCAACCCTGGGAGACAGACTTTGGAAGGCCCACCCATATTGCGAGCGCCCTTGACATCATGATCGAAGCACCTCTAGGTTCTGCGGCTTTCAACAACGAATTTGGCAGGCCTGCTCTGGCTGGGTATTGGCGATCATTTGCTGAAAGTGTACCTACGGGACCTGATGGAGCTCTTGAAGTCCGAGGTTATCACAAGCCTATCATGATAGCTGGCGGTGTCGGGAATGTTCGTCCACAGTTCGCTCGGAAGAGTTCCAAGTCGATAGATCCCGGAGCAAAGATTGTGGTGTTAGGAGGCCCTGGCCTTTTGATTGGACTAGGCGGCGGAGCAGCTTCTTCTCGAGCCTCTGGTTCAGGATCAGCAGAGCTAGATTTCGCTTCGGTGCAGAGGGATAATGCGGAGGTGCAACGGCGGTGTCAGCAGGTTATCGACGCATGTGTCGACTTGGATCAGAAAGATAACGAGCTCGGCACTCTCCATAACCCCATCCAGTCCATCCATGATGTTGGGGCTGGAGGGTTATCCAATGCGCTTCCAGAATTGGTGCACGATTCGGGCTTGGGGGCAATATTCGAAATTCGTGATGTTCTCGTCGCTGACACATCATTGTCCCCTATGGAAATTTGGTGCAATGAATCACAAGAACGATATGTTCTTGCGGTTTCACCTGCACCTGGGGCACTCGAGGCTTTTGAAGATATAGCACGAAGGGAGCGTTGTCCTTATTCTATTGTTGGCATTGCCACAGAAAACCAGGAGCTAATGGTCACTGATCGTTTACTCGGAAAGGACGTGATTCGCCTTAGCATGGAAACACTTTTCGGAAAACCGCCAAAAATGGCGAGGCAGGATAGTGTGCCCTCCCAGTCGCTAGCGCGCTTCGATTCCTCTCTGCAGGTTGACCGCAAACGGCTTTCGACTCCGTCAACTCAAGTTGCAGATGCTGTCGATCGAGTCCTTCGATTACCCTCAGTCGGCTCTAAAGCGTTCTTGATCACCATCGGTGACCGTTCTGTTACTGGTCTCGTCACCCGTGATCAGATGGTCGGGCCATGGCAGGTCCCAGTTTCGGACGTCGCAGTTACTCGTACCACGTATGGATTTGATGTACGCACTGGAGAGGGTATGGCTATGGGTGAACGGACACCGATTGCTCTGCTCGATGCTGCAGCATCGGCACGTATGGCCGTGGCGGAGTCACTGACAAATCTCGCAGCGGCCTATGTTGAAGATATTACCAGGGTCAAGCTCAGCGCGAATTGGATGTGCGCTGCTTCGAAACAAGGTGAAGGTGCCCGTCTCTATGAAGCTGTCGAATCCATTGGCCTGGACCTTTGCCCCGCACTGGGGATTGGAATTCCGGTCGGAAAAGACTCCATGTCTATGGCTATGCGGTGGAAAGATGATGGGGTTCAGAAAGAAGTTGTTGCCCCATTATCCCTTATTGTCACCGCATTCGCACCCGTCAAGGATGTTGGATTAACATGGACACCACAACTTCGTTCTGACGTTCAAGACACGTTATTAGTGTTTTTCGATCTTGCCAAAGGCCGACAACGCCTCGGTGGATCGTCCCTGGCACAGGTGTATAAACAAATCGGTCACGAAGCCCCCAATGTTGAAGACCCAATATTGCTAAAATCCTTCTTCACTGCTTGCAATCGTATGAAGCAGTCTCACCCTGGTGTCATATTAGCATACCACGACCGCTCTGATGGAGGCCTGTTCACAACATTGGCCGAGATGTGTTTTGCTGGGAGAGTCGGGGCTGAGATATCTTTGGACACTTTCTCAGCTCACGATGATCCAGTGGCATCTTTATTTAACGAGGAATTGGGCGCCGTTGTGCAGATTCAAGCAGCTGACCTTACTAAACTGACCTCAGTTTACTCGGCTGCAGGTTTCCCATCTACCGCCATTCATGCGATTGGAACGGTACAACATGATTCGGGACAGGGGAACCTATTGTTTATCCACCACTCACAGAGGGTATTTTCAAGCACCCGTGTTTCATTACAGCAGGCGTGGGCTGAAACCTCGTATCAAATGCAACACAGACGGGATGATCCCGTTTCCGCAGAAGAAGAGTATGCTGGAATCGCCCAGGACAATCGCGGGCTATTTTACAACTTGAGTTTCGTGGTTGACCCGCATCTTTCTCGTCATTTGGTGGCTCGTCCGAAAGTAGCTGTCCTTCGAGAGCAAGGCGTTAATGGACATGTCGAAATGGCATGGGCTTTTACTGCCGCTGGTTTCGATGCTGTCGATGTTCACATGTCAGATATTATTAGTGGCGCTGTAACGCTTTCTGAATTTCGTGGCATGGCGGCCTGCGGCGGCTTTTCCTATGGTGATGTACTTGGGGCAGGTAATGGCTGGGCTAGTTCAGTTCGGTGGAACGCCACCGCACGAAAGGATTTCGCCAGTTTCTTCGTTCGGGACGACTCATTCACTTTGGCTGTCTGCAATGGCTGTCAATTTCTTAGCAGATTGCGTACCACACTGCCAGGTATAGGATCTTGGCCATACTTCAAGACTAATCGGAGCGGCAGGTTTGAGGCTAGAGTGTCGATGGTAGAGATCATGGATAACAGCGTCAATCGCAATTCTGTTTTCCTTCGAGACATGGCTGGTTCTCAGTTACCGATTGCGGTTGCTCACGGGGAAGGACGAGCTATGTTCGACAACGACGAAGCGTTGAAGAGTGTTGTGCGTGAAGGTTTAATCGCTGTTCGCTACGTCGACGATCAGGGCATAATGGCAGAGAAGTATCCTGCAAACCCAAACGGCAGTATCCAGGGTATTGCCGGCATGCATACGGCAAATGGCCGTTTCCTCGCCCTTATGCCCCATCCAGAACGTGTTGTGAGCTTGGAAAGCAATAGTTGGTATCCTTTCCTGGGAACTGAAAGCTGGGGAGGGTCCGGACCATGGTTCCGTATATTTCAAAATGCTCGGCTTTGGTGCGGATGAAGTAATATGGTCTAGTACTTCAGATGCAGTGCTGAGGTTAGGTGAGTTGTACTTCAAAACAGCAGATATTAATATTTAATACAGATCAAGCCATAGCTTGGGTTACACAAAGAGAATAAAAGAGGGGATCTAGGAGATAGAGAAGACGAGCGTAAAACAATACGACGAGTGGCACACGAAAGCAAGATAGTGAAAATAACGAGCCGAGAGACTATAACAATGCGACGAAGCACAACAGCACGCTGAAGAAATAGTTGAAAAGGTACTTGGAGTAGTTAATCGTCTTCTGGATCCCAGCGTGAGAGCCTTGACACAGGCTCAAAGTAGTACTGCTTTGATCGCTTGGTAACGCTGCGTTTGTTAGGCATGAGGCCTTTGAGTAGTTCTGCTCGACCGTCTTCTCCATCCTTTTCAGGTGTATAGAACCATTGATCTTCAAGAGGTCGATCAGCAGCGTCCTACCGAAAGACTAATAAGGTTACGCGGATGAAAGCACGTGCGAGAACACACACACCGTTCCTCTTCTCTCTATTCTTCCGAACATCGGCACCTTCTCCAATATACGTCGCACCACAGCTAACCATCTGTCCTCTGAGCGCTGTTCCATGAGATGTGGCTGTGACTTAAGCACAGCGCGGAGAAGCTCAGGTGCAGGCATGGCTGAGGTGCGAGACAGTGCTAATGTTTCGACAAGGAAGCCAGTCATTGGGAGAGAGGCTAATTCTGCCACAGAATGATTGTCGGATAAATCCTCATTTAATGGCGTCATATTGCTAGACGTTAAAACAATCAGTTGCGGTTCCTTATGGGCTGTGGCTCGATGAGAACCATCCTTCTGGGGGACAGTTCGATTCACTTTGGAGGATAACACAGTAGTCGAACCTCGCGATTTCTTTTTTATCTTCAGTTTCCGGCCACGATGGTGGTTCTCTTCGTGAGCTGCACTTGAGGTTCCTGTTGCCTTGGAGCAGGAAGGAGACGGAGAGCCGGGAGAAGAGCCACGACAGACTTGAAGGGCACGAAGTACAGGGGATGACGGTGAAGAGCGTCGTCGTCGTTTTCGGGGCGTTGGCTCAGGTGGAGCTGTGTCTGACCGTTGCCGAAGTCCCTTACCCATGCCTTCGCTCAGCCGCCGACTGGAAGTGCCGATAACATTTGTGGATGCCCTTCGGCCAGTACTGACATGCTTAGTGAAACATTTGTCATCCCTCAAGTCAGGACTAGCAGAACGTGAGGACACGGCGCTGCTAGATATAGGAAAATGACTTGATACAGCTGACGGAGGTTCGAGATCGAAAGGTTCGGAAAGTGGAGACGAGAGCGCAGAGCTGATTGGGGAGAGTGGAGGATCAATGAAGATTGGAGAGGGGGCATGAAGCGGGGAAAGGGATCGCGCAGGTATTTTCTGACTGTGTCTAGTCAAGTCAAGTCTCACTTGCATCCGCTCAACTTGTGGCAGAAGCACGTCCAGAGGCTCGGCTTTCAGTGTCAAGAGCTCCACTTCTGCAGTCTGTGAAGAAGTTTCATCTTCCCCCAGACATGTGTCCTGAAGCAGGGCATTCTGCGAGGCCGCACTAGTAGGAACGGCCGTAGAGGATAGAATTTCCTTCATATAAGGAGGGCCAGGGGATGATAAAGGCAGTGTTATCGAGCGTTCTGACGACGAAGTGAAGTCACAGGACATGCGATGGGAAGGGGAGGACAGTGAATGAGCTGTTGGAGATGAAGGAGCGAAATCTGAAGAATAATCCGGACCAGTCAGAACCACCGCAGTGGAAATATCATCGATCTCACCGTCCGCAGGAATTGAACAGCGTAACTGATGAGTAGGAGATGACCTTTGCACCCCCGAATCTCGACAATCCTCGACTCTGCCCACTAATTCATGTCCAAAGGGGTGGATATGTCCGCCATTGGCATCGAGTGATGACGAAGTCATCTGGTCGCCGACGTGAGGACGATCTATGTTCCCAAGTTCCGCTGTCACGTCATCACATGGACTGCACGTTTTTGTGTTCAAATAATGATGTTTGGACCCATCCCAGTGAACACTCGGGCTTGAGCAAACGGCTGCCAAAAAAGCAAGCGCAGAAGGGTGAGAGCCTACACGCGTTCGCACGCGTTCCGTCACATTTGGCGATGATAGGAATACTGGGGAGCTCGCTTCGAGCGAGCTGGGAGGTGTTGTAGAGCGAATGTGCCCACAGGAAGCGCGAGAGACTGGATTATCCATAGCATTTGAAGTCTCGGGAACATCGGTAGATGAAGCAAACCCAGGTGAGACTTCACTCAAATGGGATGTTGCATCCTTGATGTTGCTCATCATCGACGCAGCCGTTGAATTGGAGCAGTAGTAGAGGGTCAGGAGAGCCTTGTGTAGGCGCCTGTAAAGAAACGTCTCACGTGAGCAAGCAATAGTGTCTCGCGCAAACTTCACTCGGACGCTATCCTCGACGTGTATTCTGAAGCTCCGAGCCGACAGCTTTCTGGCCAAAGTTCGGCAGAAGAACGGCTTTCAACGTTAGACAGCCAGCATTATCGGAATCTATGTTCTTTATGGATATTCACGTTTACAAATTCCTGGCATATATTTTAATCATATTGTAGCAGTGTACATAACCTCTTATGATGTACCTATGTCATAATTAACGTCCAAAGATTAGATTAAATGCAAGCGTTGAACGTACTTTCCGCATTTCCGTGGGCTGCTATCGCCTCCAACTCCCGAAATGCCGTATGATTATCGACATCGACGTGCAACGAGCGTGCATCATTACCCAGGGCAGCCACATCCAGGACCATTTGGATTCTGACCCGCTCCTCATCTTTACTCTCTTGTTCCTTGTTTGCTGTAGGAGATCCTCCACTGAACAGCGAGAAGGCCGACATCTTCCCTTTCTTCAGACGACGTAGTGACTCCTCCGTTTTCCTCATGGCCACTAGATAAGAGATATAACTGGAAGGCGATGGAGTATGAGTCTAGGGCAAGGTGATGATGATGTCTCTAACCGGTGGCACACGGCTCCAAACATCTCTGTCGCCCAGACTGGTCCAAGGTCTTGTTCCAGGGAGCCTGGGATTGAAGATAGGAAGGTTTTAACAGGTTTCAAAATATCTGGTATGAAGTGGCTCGGTTCCGTAGGCAAACGTTTGTTCGACATGGCCCGATACTGTGAAGGGATAGAACGGACTAGCACCAGAGCTTCACAGCTGCGGCGAGTGAGTATCGCGATTACGTGGGACGAGAGGGATTCAATAAATTCAGTTATACTCGCGACAGCGTGGTTTAACGCGTCTATGTAGAGAGTCATGCAGTCAGACATATGGCGTAAGTGTGCACGTGGACACCATACCAGACGGTGATCCTCCTTGCTCAGCTTCCGCTATATCGGGTAGGATAACAGAAATATCGGTAAGCCAAAATTCGAGGACTTTTCTTTTGAGCTGTAGAAGGTCATAGATTCCGGTGGTGGATCGGTTCAGTAGGATATCATCTGTGACTGTGCTTTCCCCGATTACTTCTGAGGGCGGGATTGGTGTTGTCGCTCTGGAGGTCGGTGTTGCCGTCCCCGTTCCTGCCTATAACCCGTCTGTTGTCTCAACAGTAATGTGCATGACGTTATGACAGACATACTTTTTCTGCCGCAATTGCTGCCACTACGTTTGCTGATGGTTCCCGTGGTGGCTGGTTGGAGTCGAGCCAAGTTCTATAACGACTCAATATCTAAAAGGGCCACGGTTCAGTTCGGCAATTACCGGCAACTGTTCAGCATGCCTGGAGCGTTAACCGCCAAAAACGATGCCCAATTTCAGGTATACAAACATCTTGATGCCAACACGTCCGGATAGCCTCATACACAGCTGCTGCTTGAGAGGTCGTGAACTCTGGCATGGGTTTATCTAGGACGAGCTTAGCTGAGCAACACGAATGAAAGAGGAAAGTATGGTCACCCCTGGTGAAAATGAATATGGCATCCGATTTCGAAGAGAGTGCATCCTCGAACTTTCCTACAATATCTTTCCACCGAAGCTGGAAATAAACTGGTAGTTGCCATCTGCGCTGGAAGGTTAAATAAATCGGATGTGAACGCATGGATTCGACTGAGTCCAATGAGGGTGCCAAGAATTCAAGAGCAGCTATGAAACTTTGGGTGGTGAGATAATGCTACACGGTCAATACATTACGTCAAGAGTCAAAGGAGGACCAAGACGAGCTATACACTTGCCTGACGAAAGTCGTCTGGTCTGCCAGCAGCAAAAATAACAGAACCTAGCTCCTCCATCACAGCTCGTCCGATTTCTGCCCACACGACGTTGGACATAAACTGGAAACCCTCATTGTGCGGCTGTTGATGACCCTGGGTAGTATGACCATTTGAAATAGCTACCACAGGCACTGTTGACTGACGATGTCTTGCTGAGAATATTTCAGCGGCCTCCATCAAATTCTTCATATCCCGTTCCACAAATCGAAGGACCTTGTTATACAATGCGGCCAATCCATCATCAGATTCGTCGAGAAGAGGGAGGCGTGATTCCGGTAGGGAAACGAATTGTGGCTCAAAGGGAGTCTTTCGTGGTCGTGAAGTAAAGGGTGTATTAGGAGTACCTGGTGTCAGTGGCCCAGACGTCATTGTACGCGTATGAAATGGTGTCCTAGGAATGAGAGGTGAATGTGGGACAGACAGTGCTCCCGCAAATATGGTCTGAGATGTGATGAGTGCATCATTGAGGTTGTTGCCGCACAAACAAAAATACCTGCTTAATGAAGCCCTTAATAACCTCACGTCGTACTACTTCCTCAGCATCTCTCCACCCACTAAGAGCATCGTAGATCCGTAAACATTCTTTGAGGTCAGATCTCCATCGTGCTCTATCTTGCTCAGAAGTGGTTGGCCTGCCACCGGTAGTATCACTCGAATTCAGTGAATGTAGGGTCGTTGCAAACAGGTGATCGAGGTCAGATGATAGCGTTGATTTTATTCTATCAACTCGCTGAAGCCAAAAAGAAAAGATAGTTAGCGGCTTGGTTTTCCTATCAGTCCAGTAGAGGCTTACAAACCCATTGAATCTCGTCGACAAATGCGCACTTCTCGGATCGAGCTTTGTCCACATGGTATAACATTTGAGTGAATTCTGCTGCAACACGTGAGAGGTGTTTCACGCGATTTGTGCGTGACCTACTCGCATAAAGAGTGTCAAGCCACACAGATACATAATGAGAAGAGCTCATCACACCTTTGATCGAGACTCTCGTCGTGTGTTGTGTTGGTGTGCATAGGGCTACGTATAAGAGAATCAACCGTGTCTTCTTTAGGTGGTGGAGCAATTAGTAAAAGAGACTCCAGACGGGCTAATGATTCCGAGAGCTTGAGGAGAAGATGAAGCAGTGCCTATGTACGCTAACGTGAGTTACGAGACACGATGCAAGACGCGGTAGTCACCTTTTCCTCTCTCAAGGCTGCTCGTTCCTCTAATCGTTGGTGCACCGTTTCTTGTATAAGTTTCAATTGTCCAAGGGATGCCTGCGATGGATGGGACCGTGCACCTTAAGAAGAGTCATACGGCACATACCTCTATTTCTGTCTTAACACCCTTGAGAGGATATTTCAACCGCTCCAATCTTGCTCCCTCGCCACGCAAATCGGTGCTGAGGCTGATGAACGCCGCATAATCATCGTTAATGAGTTGGACAAGCTCTTCTTTTAGCGTTGCTAGATAGTCGCGCAGTTCCAGACGAAGGTCGGGTAGTGATGTGTGAGAACGTGATAAAAGGAAGTTGTCTACTGAGAACGTTGGTGCAGATAGGTGAGGATCATTATGCGATAGCGAGGCAAGGATCGGTAGATCAGAGACGGGTTCTGTGGAGTGGTCGTCAGCAGACTTGTCTGCAACCAAGGCAGAAATCCGGTCTAGCTGTGCCACATCACTTGTGTTCGCATAGCTCATGGACATTGTTAGCACCGAGTATTACAGGCTCGGAAATTTCCGCTGAGCCATCTTCAAACCAGAAAGCTAAAAACATTTACAACACGGCGACAGGGCAGTCTATACAGCACGGTTGGACGCGTCTTTTGATATAAGATACATGACATAGTATTTTGCAATGTAAAAGTAACAAGATCACCGCCTGATACCCCGAGCTGCTGGTGGTGCACCTCTGCCGCGACGAGCTAGTAAAAACAATGATGTTAGTGTCGAAGCAAATGAAGCAAAAAGGGCACATGCCATTCGCTACGGAATAGGAAAGTTAGATGGCAGTTAAGAGAAGAAATGCAACACACACACCCCGCATAATCGTCGCACGACCACGAGCTGTACCAATACCCCTCCCCTTCATGGCATTAGGTCCGACACGCTTGAACCTGTGCACCATTTCAAATGACTAACCTTTAGGTGACAAGGGACAACTCACATTGGCGCGTTTTGGAGCATATCTGGCACAATGAAAAAACGGACCATGCTCCCTCTAATGTACACCTGATCGAGTTGGGACACACGCCCATCTCTTCCTGTAACTGTGATATCCTTAAGCGAAATGTTTAAGGAATCCTCCGCTGAACAGAGGTCCAAAAGTCAGCTTGGGGTATGTCGCAGGCAACAAACCCAAACCGCTACAAACGTACCCTCTGCAAGCTTTCCGCGGTAAAGTTGACCAGTCTTAAGCTCTACAGTGATTATATGACCTAGAGACTCGTGCAAAAGCTTTACAGGAACACCCAGGCTGCTCGCCATAATGAAGGAACGTTTGTTACGTAAACTCAGAGCTAATTACATAATCAACATGGCATTTATAAGTACTTTTTTCCTCCAGCCTCCTTTGCTCTGCAAAGCTCTCCCTCTCCAGTTCAATCGCGTGCATGCAGGATCTCACAGCCTCAACTTTTTGGACTCTTAATCTCTACTAAAAATGTGTGGATATTCGGGCCCTTTCCAGAGGTAAGCATTCGTTCGTCGTTTCGTGGTAATAATTCTACTCGTCCGAAGAAAGGTGCAGTGCAAATTGTGAGATCGTTCAACACACGTTTTATCCTCGTCTTGCAAGCAGCTCCCACACCGTTTCCTCACCTCCCAATAAGAATTCATTTAATTAGTGGATTCAATTGAGAGTTGATCTGATATAACCAAGGGATAGCTAACGGTGATCTCAGGCTCTGCTTATAAAGATTATGATTACATATGGCAGATATCAATTAAGAAACCCGAAACTAATCTCTGGCGGAAGGTATTGCTTTGGACTGAGACCATCGGGGCTAGATGATCCATGCTCTCGCTGCAAACGTGCAGATCCTTGGATGCAATGTACATCAGCATTACATAACTAAAATCAACAACGGTGAGCCTACATGTACAATGTAACTTGGACTAATGGCAGCCACTTGAAATTGAGGCCATTTGAAGTGTAAATTGAAAACCGACGTGCTTTGAAGTGTCAGCTTACCAATGTCCAAACTGGTTAGCTGTTGTAGTACTGAATTGACCTATACCGAGCGTTCATATATAGAATAGTTGTAGTGATACATGTAAACTAGCTTGTGGATGTTGTGTCAGGAGTAGAGATAATAGCTGAGTGTATGTGGTACAACTCAACTCCGCACAGGGAATGACCTATGAGATACGCATGATGGATTCTGGGTTCATTGATAAAACCGCTGATGGGCATATATATAAGTAACGATGGCGGAAAACGTCCAATATTGTCCATATGGAAAATAAAAGTAATGCAGATGTGAGTCAACCTTCGTAGGCAGCTACCCTACCTAAAATTTTTCCAAATACATTCATTGGGTCGCCAACAATGCATTTTGAATGTCTTGTAGAAGAGACTCCAAACCCCTGGCGTAGATTTGGATTTAGAACAGAACTATCGTTCGTTAGAGACTACCGAGGCGAATGAGCTTTTGTCACGCTCGATTCAATATCTCTTTCTTGGTCAGGTATCATGACAGGGGGTTTCGGTGGGAGATATGACGGAGGTGGAGGGATATATGGAAGAGGCCGTCTGGGAAGAGGTCGAGGGAGGGGTCGCGTGACTGGGGGAACTGGGAAATCTGATAAGTCACGAAGGGGAAGCGACGATGTGGATGTGTTGGCGTCGTAGGAAGTTGTCACGGCAGATGAACGTGATTGCCATGGAGAAGGGTGTGATATCGAAGAGGATGCAGGTACGTCCGGAATAATGTTCATTATCGGCGAAGCAGCGTCAGAAGTAATATTTGGAGGCGCCATGGGAGAAGAAGATTTGGGGGAAACGGGCCGGTCATGATCAGGATTTGGAAATGGGGATGGCGAAATCGGGGGAGGGACAGGTTTGGGTGAAGCAGGATTAGGAGATATAGGTTGTAAAGATGAGGATTGTGGAGATGCAGATCTGGAAGATACAGGTCTGGGAGATGTAGGCTGGGAAGGCGGTGCAACGATGGGGTGAGAAAATCTCGAGGTCGAGTGAGACGGAGAATGAGGTCTGGAATGATGTGTATTTGAAGATGAAGGCGATCCATTCGACCAAGGTATCCCACGAGATGACTGAGATTTTAGTGAAATTGGTCTTGATTCTCCTCGGAATCGGCGCCAGAGGCTATCTGTGTCAAGAGGGGAGGATTCCTGAATGAGAGGCAAAAATGGCGCCGACCCAGTCAGTCGCAGTTTAAGCCTAGCGAATGATGACAGTGTAGACGTCGTTTCAGAGCCTTCTGACTCATTCATTGACACATTTTCCTCAAAGCTGAGACGTCCTTTGCTAAAAGACATAGTAGTGGGCGGTCTAGAGAATGATGACTGGGGTCGCTCCCGTTCTTCTTCTGCATCGGCACGCCGGGATAGAGGGGAGGAAGGTAGGGGCTGAGGTTGAGTGAATGAGGGACGCGGATTCTCAGATGTGTGAGAGGAGGGCGATGGTTGGGATTGGGAATATGAATATCGTGCATTCCGAGGTGTCAGAGGTGAGGATGGTTCCTGAAATGCGCCCTCTGATTGCGTTCTAGACGGGAGATACCGGGTCGAGTTTCGCCAAGGTATGTTCACTTGCATAGAATCTGAATCCGAGGCAGATACGTTTGGAGTCTCCAGTCCATCCTCGGGGTGAGCTTGTAGCCGGTGGGGCAGAGATGAGGGTTGTTCCTGATGAGGATCTTCATAGTGTTCGTGACCATGGGCTGCCAACCCATTGGGAGAATGTGAAGAGCGTTCGGAAAAACGACTCGGGTCCTGTGCGGAAGGTCTGTGCTGCAAGGGATACATGTCAAGCCGCATGTTATCCTCAGGCAAGATAGCACTCGGGGAAGGCTTGAGTGAACCGATCGACGACCCCTTGCGGAGCGTAGATAACCCTGATGGCTCATCTATGTGCTCGGATATCCTTGGCAGAGTTGGGACCCAGAGCTCAGCGGCAGTAATTATCAAGGGGGCCGATTCCTATACAAAATTCAGAATCTAAGTTCTTGGGGTTGAAGGATACGAACCACCGAAGCATGAATCCCTTTGCCAGGTGTCAGTTCGGACTGACTAGTCATGCTGGTTTTCCTGGCATGCATGTGACGCCATCTGACGACAACATATGCTCCAGCCAGAGATACAATCACCAAGCCGAGAATGCCTCCAATGATCCATCCACTGGTTGTCACTCAGACTACAAAGAGGTAATAGAAGAAAGTCAAGTACTGACTAGTTTCGTCCTTGATGGTGTTCCTGCCAGTCTCTGGAGACAAGCGGAGGCTTGAGAGGAGTGACATTGGAGAACTCAGAGTGCGGGTAGTCGACATGTAAAACATAGGATGGTTTACGAGTGTCGGATATTCGAGCAGGATCTGCACAGAAATAGTCAACTTAGCGAGGGGATCTCTGTGACCCTGGATCTGACTGACCTCGTCGGCGACGGAGAGACTGACCGCCGTCCCTGGCGGCATGGAGGCCGGGGAGCCTCTCATGTTCTGGCACAGGCATTGAGGGCACTGAGCACAGTGCTGCTTGTGAGAGAGAGAAATGAAGAATGATCAGTTGTGGGATGTAGACCCACGCGTGCGCGTGACTGCTGATTTCTTAGCGACATATTCGGTTGCGTTCATCAGTGTCCGGATGCTTCCGAGTCTCCGCTTGAACTCCCCAAAGCCGTGCAGATCCAATAGGTCTGCGTCAGCTTGGCAATAGCCGAGATTTACTGTCACTTTTTCTTGGGCCAGTGACGCATGAGCTCCCTCTTTGGACGTATTTTTGCTTGCTGTCTACGCTCTCCAAATGTTAGTCCTTTTTTTTGTCGACACTTGCTGAAGTTCCATCATTCTCCAGGGCTCGTCACACGAAAGATCACCAATTTTAGATCCCAGAGAGCCTCCCCCAGTGTAAGCTTTTTCCCAACGCCATCAACGTCTAACATACACAGCTTCCAAGCTATGTCAGTCGAGACGCGGTTAGCTCCGATCGTCAGAGGGTCAAGGAACGTCTCGGCAACATAGTGCGGTCAAAGGAAAGGTACATAGCGTACCGGTTATATTCAATGTTTGCACTCATGTCGGTGCAGTAAAATGGTGAACGTTACGGACCATTTACCTTTCAATCTCCAGAACAGAGACACACCGACTGCTTCCACTTCTCGACTCCGTGCCGAGAGTCCTTCTCCTCATCCTTCTGTAGGCACCACCGAGACAACAACCACGACCACGACCACCTCTCGCTCAGGCAGCTCCCTCAGACCTCATGGAGGGCGATTCGGCCCTTCAAAGGAGCCCGCGCTCAGCGTACGATTAATCAGAGGACGAGACGTCAATCATCGTGGAAACACAAGCAGGGGTCGTCTAGGTAGATTTGGGGAAGAAAGAGGCGTCGAGTGGACACCGGGAGACAGTGAAAGTGGTGCGGATGGTATAATCGATGCAAAAGACATCCCAAAGCTGCATGTGTCGGATCCAGACGCAGTACAGCCTCACGTGGTCCCCTTAGAAAGCCCAGACAAGGATTCTGTGAGTTCTGTTACGATCCCGGCGTGCTGGGTGTCATGCTCTGACGCCGAATCCATCTGTCTAGCTTTTGGCGCTTTCTGCGGAAATTGGCAAACAGCTTCGAGATGGTTGGAAAATTGAAGACACAGGTCCAATATCCAGGGGATGGGGGGATTGACTACTCGGCATTGCTTCCGCATCTTTCAGGCTCTTTTTCTTTTCAGATTTATCTCAACCTGGGAGGAGTGGATGGACGGTCTCTAGAACGTACCCCATGGAACATCTTGACGAACTCAAAATAGTTTTTTTTGATACCATTCCAGTCATGATATTGTAGCACCAGTTCGCCGACAGGCGCCCGAGGGCTTTTGCCTGAATCTGCTTTCGCCTACGTTTCCTACTGTATTTGCGCTGCGTACATTGACCCGTGTTCATGCATATTTGAGTATTACTCATACTCTCCTTTGTATTATCGATCCACTCTCAAGACGAATCCGTGGTAAAATGGCAGCACCAAGGATTACTCAACGTCGTCTCCAAGGGCCTACGACTCTTACGCCACACCCCAAACCAGTTATCAGTGTGGAAGAGTGGGAGGCTAAGTCTCCCTTGGGCGAGCTCCAAACAAGAAGTGTAAATGCCCTGAAGCGCGTTTGCGAAGAGCGCAGGTTACCTCTGAAAGTTCGTTCACCCTTAGTCGACTGCATATACCACCTTTGAATCTGAATTAGTTCAATGCCGAAGAGCCTATTTCGCGACCCACTACACCGATTCCAAAGGCAGCGTCAAGTCGCATCCTTACAGCACCATCATCGCCCTCTCGTCCCTCGACACCTAGCCGACCCGATTCTGGCTCCAGCATATCTCTACAACATCACCATTTACACCCAAAGCATCCCATACAAACTCCCGAACAGTTTCATGATTGGTTTGCTCTTATAGAGCGCTCCATCGCTCACAGCCAAGAGGCTCATTTTCGAACTCACCTCGAGACCGTGTCAGAACATCGTGCGACATGCGAGCAGCTCTTACAGACAGTAGATCATGTTGAGGCTGAGGTAGATGGCATGATGGATGAATGGAAGAGCGTTGAGGATGGAGGACGCAGTCTGAAGGATGCATGCGAGAAGCTTTTACGAGAACGGGTGCGTTATATCTTATCATGCGGTCGAGACACCGCATGTAGGGTGACAGACTCACCAAATGACGTGTGCAGGATAAGCTGATAGAAACTACCGAAGCTATTTCGCTGCGGCTGGAGTACTTCCAGGAATTGGAACATGCCACCCGCATGCTAAATCACCCGGGAGAGTCACTTGTGTTACAAACAAATTTCCTGCTTATGGTCGAGCGTGTTGATGTATGTCTGGAATATCTAGAAGCGCATGTGAGCACCAAGGATGCTTTTTCTTGCGTGACTTACAGTAATGCTGGCCTATAGCGGGACTTTCAAGAAGCAGAGATCTACTTATTGCGCTTCCAGCAGTGTCTAACCCGAGCTATGACGCTCATTAGAATGTATTTTGTAGGTTCTCTTAAGGCTCTCACTGCAGATATTCAACACCGACTGTCAGACAAGGTCTGATTTATCCATCTAATTTAAGCTCTGATTTCCTCTCATCTATTCATGTATTTTATTAGGACGTATCAGACACAGCTCAGATGCATCTGCTTTATTCGAAATTTGCAACCACGTCCTACCAAGTTGCACCCCTGCTTGCAGAGCTGGAGCGACGAGCAGCTGCACATCCAGATGACCTTGCGTCGTTATTATCCGAGTGTCATACAGCATATCTGGCAGCCAGGAAAAGTCTTTTGGTTGGCCGCTTAGTGGAGGAGATCAAGGGCCTGGACCCCGCAAAGAGCGAACTGGTAGAGCTGGTGAGCTTCTGTTTCAGCTGGGCTTCTCGAAGCATAATAACACATGACCTTCCGGAAAGACGCGGACAGGTTGTAGCTACCTAAAGCAGCTATGCATGGATGAGTTTGATCTTTACCGTCGGTTTTTCAGCACAGGTGACGACAAGTTATAGTAGGTTCCCTTTACCATGTACTGATTCGTTTCCCTGACCACGTTACTCCCTCATCGATTGACAGTCATTATCTCGAGAGTCTATGCGATTATCTTTACGATGATCTTCGGCCACGCATCCTTCACGAACCTCGCTTAACTACACTTTGTGAGGTATGCACAGTCCTTCAAGCACTCATGATTTTGGATGTCCAGCCTTCAAATTTATTCGGTTTGCCCTCTCAAAATGACGGCACTGAACCGGTCTCCCCATCGGACGTATCGTCAGGAAAGAATTCAGGACGATTGTACATAAAGCCTATTCTCCAATTGGTGCTGCAGGATGCCCAGACGCGACTTCTATTCAAGACGCAAGCCGTCATACAATCTGATATTCGATCATACATACCCAAGGACAACGATCTGGCATATCCGGACAAGTTATTGGGTAAGGAGCCGTGTTCATTGTTCAACAGCATATGATTTATTTAGGCGAGGGCAAGCAGAGACCGGAAACCAGAAGGACAGTCGTTTGGGGCTAACGGAGAAGGAGGACGAGAGTCAGCATCAACTGTTTCCTCTTCCGTCCTCTCAGAAGCAGGCTACATGGTATCCTCCTTTACGAAAGACATTATGGGTTCTATCTCAGCTGCACGATTTTGTGAACGTAGGCATCTTCATATTCTACATAACGGGCAGAATCTAAGGAAATCTTCCATAGCCTGCTATATTCGACGAAGTAGCTCAAGACGCTATCAGTCTATGTCGACAGTCACTGAAATCTGCGTCTGAAGAGCTGTCCAGAAAGCACTCAGAGTCCTCTTACGATGGGCAGTTATTCCTCGTTCGACATTTATTGATCCTAAAGGACATGACGGCGAATTTGGAACTCAAGGAGCGTGACGATCATGATCAAGGCGTAACAGGTTTGTTTTGCAATTTTTTGCTCTTCTGTCTTCGGAGCTAACATGTATATATGTAGATGCTTTTGAGTCAATGCTTCGCGGCACTTCAGCGCTGTTCAACACGAATGGACTTCTTGCAAACTTTGCGCTATCCCGTGTCCAAGTCAAGATGGATGCTAGAAGTGTACGTCCTCATTTCGTGCATATGTAACTTTCACCTGCTTACCCGTCATTGCAGGGTATAGACCGCGACTTGACGGATGCATGCGAGAATCTGATCTCCCGATGCGCAGATGCCGCTACCCAGCCTGTGCAGACATTCACCGATCGATGCGCAGCGTTTCGTGCATCGAGAGAGTCAGTTATCTCCGGCACCTCACCAACCTCGCTTTCCTTGTCAAAGCAAGACTTTGCCGCCCCCAGCAATGTCATGCAAGTAGATATGGATCTCAGAGCAAGCTGCAATAAGGAAATTCCAGCATGGCTCGCGCGCTTGCAGATCTATCTCGAGGACGGTAAAGCTGTATCAATCCTGGTGGCACCTTTGAAAGCGAAAATTGTGCGGTCATATGGTTCATTCCGGGATCTCATAGGGACTGAGTATCCTCCTGGGTCGGTAGATGGCTTACAATCACCAGTGGACTTCTGGAGTTTTGTCGATCACTTATGCACTGAGCATGATACACCATGACAAAACATAGTTCGAAGAGGTTCCTTGCATGATCCTCATCATGGCCCAGTTTTACAGCAGATAATTGGGAACAATACGAGGTCAGATACAGCGGAGGATTGGTAGTAATGAAGCTAAGATGCAGTGTTGGATCTAATGTTACGCGAACGGGAGCCAATCAGTCGTCCTCTTCCATGTACTCGTCCTCTTCTTCCTCTTCAAAACCTTCTACAGCGACGTTCCATTTCCACCTGCCATCCAAGAAGCCTTGAGCAGTGTCCTCCAATACAATCTCATTCCGCTTCTGTACATACACCTAATGAGACAACATTGCAATGAATTTGAATTCAGCACGAGCAGACAATCCATACGCACGGTCTTGTCCGTCATCTTCTGGCGGAGCTCAGCAATCTTCTCAGGATCAATAGGCTCCTCTAGCAGCTCTGACAAATCTTCGACCGCTTTCTCCAAGTCCCTATGAATAGGGGATTTCGTCAGGATGACAGAGATCCATGGCTTCGTAGTGCTCATACCGTTGATTGTCTTCAAAGAGTTCCTTCTCGTTTCCTTTATCAAGATAGAATGCCATGGCATAGGTCCATTTCAGAGTCATTCTACATCGTCCAACCTCATCGACCGCCTTCCGGGCAAACTGCACTTCGATCCAAGTTAGTTCTGACGTAATTTGCATTTCCTCCATCTTCTTCTCCGTCTTCGCGTAAACCTCTTTAGAGAGTTTGGCAGATTGTTCGTGGTTAGCCCAACGATTGTAGTACTATCCCACCGCCAGCGTCAGATGTGAACTCAATATGCAGAGGCCAGAACCAGCGTACATGCAAATAGCGCTCTAGGGAAGCACGGCTACGAGATTGGGCATCCCGAGCGTCAACTCCTGCCTTATCGTCGTATCTATTACACGAGTACCACGCCGTCCCATGCTCCGACCACGGGCCTTTGATAAAGAAAGTGTGAGTTACGAATTAAAATACGACAGCGTTCGTACCCATGCAGACCCAACAAAATCTGATTTAGGGTGTCAGACAGTTAGTCCACCATGGTCTCGAGGATAAACGCACTCGTATTTGCATTTCTTGCATGTCATATGACTACCAGAGACGCATTCAGCCCTTCAATAATCGGTTTGAAAACGATCATCATACTTGCAACCACCATTCTTCTCTATCGTGCTCTGACATTTACTACACTCCTTCGTGTTGCTCTTGATCCAGTTGGCCGTTTCACTATCATCCTGGCATTTCTTCAGCCACAAGTTGGCCACATTGCATACCAGTGGCCGATGATCCGACTCGATGGGACATCCAAAGCAGAACAAATGACCCTCAGCGCAACGTACCGTAGGCACGACCCTGATTAGGCTAGCCTTGGACACTGCAGTTTGGCACTTGACTGTGTGGACACAAGAAGGCGCAGGACAGAACTTGAGTTGTGGCTGATTGGCAACATAGTGTCTTAGGACGAGCTCGTGGAATCGAGTGAACGTCAAAGGATCCGATACTCCCTTGATGAAGTTGTCGGGGACGGTCAGCGAGCAGTCCGTGGACATACATCTGATAGAGAATTCTCCCTCTTCGCGAATCTTGGAAGTCACATAGATCGACCAGCAATCCGAACAGAAGGAATGTCCGCATGCTATAGAAAGAATGCTGGTAGGAGCCTCTACACAGCAAATAGGACACACGAAGGGGGTTGCTGCGGCTGCTTCGGTGATGGCGGTAGTACGACGAGTTTGGCGGCGCGGTGTCACCGCAGGTGGACGGACAGAAGATGATGAGCGCGTCGGTGCAGGAGAAGAGCGTGCGGACTCGTCAACTTCTGTGGGAATGCCTGCGGCCTCGTTGACAATAGCAGGGTTATCCATGTACTTCTCAATGAGGCGCTCTTTGTTCCAATTCATGTGCCGCAAGAGAAGCATAGCAGTCTGTAGCTACAACGCAACTAATATGAGATTTATGATGCTAAGGAAAGTGAACCGAAAAACACACATCTACACCAACGATGCTCACGACGTGGTCTGCTTCTCTGCGAATAGCCTCCTCGATCGCGTCTACTGAGAGTGAATCGTACTCGACGTCGTACAACCTGCGTTTACCCTTAGGGGAAGGAACTCGGAAGTCATCGTTGGAGGCATTTTCCTCATTCATGTCGTCTTCCTCTGAGTGAGAGGAACCTGGAAGTTGTCATTGCCACAGCATCTGAGCCGACACAAAGCACTTGCCCTCGTCCTGAGTATCCATCTCTTCATCTTCATCATAGAAAGCGTCGTCTTCAGGATCAGAGAATTCATAGTCTGACATGATACAACTGAGAAGCAGGTATGCGAACTAGGTAAAGGGAGCGAGGTGAGCGACTAAGAAGACAGTGCCAAGTGGTCGGCTCGCTCCGGGATCACTGACTTGCGGTCTCGATGATATAATAATGCATACATAAGCTTGTACAAGGTCTAATTAAGATGCATTTGCTGCTGGAGACATTTACGATGATACGCCAATCCCGATGTAAGCTGAATTACCCACTCCTCGACGGCCACTCCTGATCCTTCGTTGGATATCCCATTCTCCCGAATCGAGCTCCCATGGGTGCTCTTCGATGTTTGATGTTCTTGCAGAAAAGATTTACACGTAGTGCAGAACGCAGCGCGTATCCTTGATCCTTGCCGTCGATGACGTGCGAGCTCCTCAACCGTCGTGAACAAATCACGTTCAACGAGACGATTTGTGATGAGGAGAAGATCCCCTTCGCCTCGGTAAGACTCCAACATCCCAGTGAGAATAAGCCGAAATTCAGAATACGAAGATCGACTCGAGGGCCGAGAGCTCGAGACCGAGTCTACCAGTCGTTTGAATAAACGAGGGAAAGAGAGTGCTGGCGATGACCCTATAGCCATTAGAGACGTAAAGGTCTCCTGTACCAATGCTCGTAGCGAACTCAGGGTGCGGTGTTCCTGCATCGCCACCGGGTCATCGTCCCCAGCGTCAGATGTGCAGAAGCCAGATACTGTCTGAGCAGCGTCTATCTGACTGCTTAATAGACAGAACCATATATCCTCCACTGCAAAGTTCGCTAGAACGCCAGCATCTGAATGCTCGCAACATAAACGCAATCCGATTTCTCCCAGGGCCTTAAGCTCATTGATCAAGCCCTGAATCTTCAATGCATTTTCAGGGTCGGCTTGCTCCGAGACGAGGTGTTCGCCAAGTTGTGAAGACAGGCGCGTGCCCACTTCTTTCAGCTTATCAAATGCCCTTGCAGCATCCCCTTGTTTGTCGAGACTCCAAACCACCGCCTCATGCACCCCACTCTGCTCGCAGATTGAAATAATGCTGTTCCATTCGAGATATCCATTATCGAGGCCGCTGAGGCACCGAATTACACCGGTCGAGTCGTACTTGCATAGCAGTCGCACATAGAGTTCTTTTGAATTTTGATCAAGGTTCCGAGACGGGTGTGGTCGACGAATGGAAGGTTCTGTCCAGTACACCTCATCCGATAGTGTGCCAGGCTCAACCAAGCAACGCAGATACGCGAATTGTCTGTGTGATGAAGTGGTGCCAATGGATTCCAGAACATGGCTGTGTGAACCACTAGCATGCTTGTCTATCAAAAAGGCAGTTTCTGTGACTCCTGTATCCAGAAGCTGTGGAACAGCATCCATGATCGTGGCAAGGACTTCCGCAGGTAAAGTACCTTGCTGTGCACACGAAGCCGCTGTCAATACCTCATCAAGACTCTCGAAGACTTCCGCGGGATCAACATCCGGGTCACGCAGGTACGTCAAGATCAATGGCCCCCATTTCTGCTCTTGTCGATGCCAGCTTCGCAGAATACGGTAGAAACCAGCGTCTTCAAACAATGTGACAATGTGCCCACTGTCATGAGGCATGTACACAGAGAGAAGAAACTCCGTTGCAAGTTGACGGTCTTCTCGTGTACTTTGATCTGTATCGGTAGCAAGACCAACTAAAATCCCATGCAGCGTGCTGGGCGCCATGTAGATGCGGATAGACTGTGGATATTTCGGCACATTTCGTGCAATAAAGATATTGAGCATTGTGAGGTCAGTTGGTGATAGGCCAGGGGACGATAAGATCTCAAGTAAGATTCGTATAACGATAAGCCGGCTGACACCTTGTGTCTCATCGTTGAAATAAGTGTCCTCGAATGCAATGTCCATGGCGTGCAAAAAAGCCTCAGCATCGAAACGTAGAAGAAGCCGAACATAAGGGTAGGTGGGCTCCACACCGCCGTCTTCATCGGATGTCAAGACCAGTTTCCCGCTATCTCCTACATACGATCGACCGAAAAACAAGAAGGAGTAGATGTCATTCTTGGCCAGAAAAGCTTCATCCAGGGGCATTGGCTTCTGGCTGGGGTAAGTAAGACCGGACAAAATATCCGCCAAATACGTGTAAATTTTGTAAGCATACGGTGTTCGGGTCTCCAAAGACTGAGTTGACGGTGTCGAAGGAGATGAGTTGTCGAGTGTATTTTTAGAGGAGAATAAGCGTAGCCGCCATGCTCGACGATGCTGTTGGATCTGCCGGATTAGGCCCAGGAGATCGACAAGAGGCGTGACAAAGTCGCGCAATGAGCGTGTATATACGTATATCAAGGCATCGTAAAGGTCATTCCTCCGGCACAGCGTGATGGCTTGGTTGATATCCAGGCAGTCTGGGTCGATGTGCCAGATGACTCGTTCGGCCTTGTCCAGGTCACCTCGATCATCATGCATAGCAATCAAACATTGCGTAATGCGAGGTGGAATAGATCGGATTGTGCCATCCAGGACATGGGGCTCCAATTGATTTAAAAAAATGGGGGCTATGCCAGCGTTTTGATAATATTCGAACAAATCCTCGAAGAGAAATTCGAAATCATCTAAGGCAATGCAGGCCTTAACACATACAGTTACGAGGCCTTCAAATAGAGAGGTGCGGTCAACGCCCCTACCGTCAGCTGCGGCATGAGTGCTGTCTGACATCCGACCCTCCGCAAATGCGTAACGAGCAGAAGCAGTCATCAAATCGCGCATGCGTCGACCAACTAAGACTCGTAACGCAGCGGGATCATCGGGTAATCCCATCCTGGTCCCAGGTGCCGTTCCAAGATAGTAGTCCCGAGTGATGTCAATCGCGCTAAGAAAGTCGCCTTCTTCAACGAACGACAATATCCGGTCCGCCCATGATAACAGTGTGCCGACTTTCATCTCAGAATGGCCCTGAGAAGTAGGTAAGCAAATGGGGGAGGAACTAAATATAATAGATTACATCTCACCAGCAGGAAGACCTTGCCTTTGTAGACTCTCATACAATGTGAAATGTGCACATGATCCAGATTCTCCTCTGGTCCTGAGCATGGCGATAAAGAAGCGGCTTCAAAAGATACACGTTCCACCCGTTGAACAGTCTGAATATCCCAAACCTCCAGATGGGTTGCGGTGAGAGCCAGAACTTGCTGGCCAGTATGTTAAATATCAGAAAATAATCTAGTGCTTTCAAAAGGTCGCTCACGTGGACGTTCAACCATTGAAGTGCTAGGTAATCAGCATCCGTTGACCAAAACGCAACTTCCTGGAACTCCACTTTGCCAACCTCAACAACCGTCATTTTCTCTGAGTTTTTCGAACTTTGGACTGGTTGTCTAACTATAACCTCGGACACGCGCAGTAAACACAACGTCCTATCCCAGCTGTACGCTAAGATGGGCTGGGTGCCCAAATGACGGAGGTTGGCTGACGCCCTGCCATTTAGTTGCTTTGACTTTGAGACATCATCACTGATGTCGGAAACAGGGTCGATGCTAGGAAACCATGCCAAGCAGCCTCTCCATTTTGACGAGCCCGACAAGTCATTTGGAACATCCCGATGCTTGCGGAACCACGTTCGTGGAGAAGGTTTTAAGCCCACTACAACAAGTTTTGCTGATGTGAGTAAAGCAACAAGATTGTAGTTTTCTGTGGGATGGGCTGAGTTGCCAAGAGGTAAGGAAGCCATCGCAAGAATTGTACTGCCTTTCCGAGGCTTCCACGGACGAGGACGAGCGGGATCTGAGGACATGGTTCCTTCACTATCTTCTCCATTCATGCTTATTGATGAACGTTTTGGTGTCATATTGTGGGACAGTGTCATGCCGCCTGCAGGGTCTGGATATTTGCCCAATATTCGTAAAGTGTCGGTAGCCTCCACAAACAACACCTTTCCTAAGCTATGGTAGAATGCCAGACCATTTTCGTCCGCTGACACAATGGCCGTGTGACGTGCGCCAACGAAGCAAATACTCAGGATTCGCGCCCCCTTGATGTGTCCTTCCTTACGACCAGATGCCACGGCAGCCAATGAAGTGGGAGGAACAGACCGGGCTGGAGTCTGCGGACGCGAGATGTCGAAAAGGTTGATATGTCCAGAAGCGTGGCCAACTGCGAGAAACGTGTGATCTCGAGACAGTGAGAGGGCACTCACAGGACCCACCAACAACGCTAAACAAAAATCTTAGCCATGCGTTTCTAAAGTATGACCGTCAACTCACATGCATCATCGACACCACAAACACATCTCAACTTCTGCTTGAAGTCAAAGACAAGGACACGACCTCGGTCTGTGCCTATACATATCAGCCCGTTGGCTGACAGTGCAGTCGGCGAACCGTGATATGAGCCTAGGACGGAGGAGGCTTTCCGTAAATATATTTGTTGACCAATATCTCGCAAGATCGCCCAACGGAAAACTTCACGTGTCTTCACTCGGGGCTCCTCTTGAGATTCAAAATGGGCCAGTAAGTTGGATACAGATGAAGTTCTCGACATTGCAGAGAAGTGGGAAGGTGATGGAGAGGCATTAGGGAGGCTAGATACTGAAGAGAGACGCTTGATTTGTTGCGGTGGAACAACCGATCGAAGTCGTGAGATAGTCGGGTGAATAAACGGTCTGATTGGTTTTGGGGGATGACTAAAGATTGTAGAAGTGTCCCCCGGACGGAAGTTGGAGAGGGGCAACGACGAGGTCGACGGCGACCGATCAGACGAAATGTCCTACACAGAATCGAGTCTAACACGAATCACCAATCCAGATGGTTTCACTCACGTACCTTGTGAGATGCCTCATAGACTAATTTCTCCGCGTCGCTCAATTCCTTTTCGACTTGCCGTTCTTCCTCAAGGCCAGCATGTGTCGGAACCGCCTCGTCATCCAGACCATCCAGGAAACCGTGCAATTGCTCATTATACGTAGCCGATGCTTCCAGTGAGTCTTCCCCCTGATATAAGAACCCTTCATCCTCGTCCTCATCCTCATCCTCATTCCCAAGAACCTCCTCTAGTCGGGTTGTGTAATCGCCAGTATCAAATTCCTGGAAATCAAGGCCCTCACCACCAAGGGGAGAGAACGATGAGTCGTCGAAGCCAGTGTCATGGCTGTTCGCTGCCGACATTGAGAACCCACTCGCATGGAGCTGCGAAACAAGATTGAAAGGTACACAGAAAAGGCGCCGATGAGCTTTTGTTTACGTAACGGGACAAGAATTAGACGCAGAGAGTGGCTGGGGACCCAGTCAGGGGAAGACGGAGTTGAGACCTCTTATCAACTCACCACCATCTTCCTGACTCTTCTGTACCAGAACTTCCTTTTTCGAACCCCGTCACAGAAAACAAGTTGGCAAACCATGTCGAATTCAATTTCAAATATATCAAAACGCACATCTAGTCCTAGCCCCACGTAGTTCCCTTTTTTCCTGAAACATTGTGCTCTGCTACTGACATCTGTACCCAGCAACGGCCGTCAAACCGTTGGAGATGGGGCACCCTTCCTTGACAGTGTTCTTGCCGTTTGCCATGTTCAAGGCACCGACGATAGATACTACTACTCGACTACGTTCTCTGGCGGACCTGGGGTGAGTCCCACCGTCAGCATCTCGATTTGTTGATCTTGACAATTTTGCTAGTGGCGGTTTTGACATCCCTCTTGAGAAATGCCCTCCTGCTAGAGGGTCGTCGGGTTGTGTGACAGGCAGCCCGGCGTCATCACTTTTCTCTTCTTCCCCACAGTCCACTCCCCCTGGACGCGCTCGCGTTTATATTCCTAATCACCATGCCCGCATCGCCTATCCTCTAACCCCTGAGAGTTCACCTAGCGAGTTCACCTCCTCGCTTGAATCTCTTGCTCTATCCCCTTCCACAACGTCCATTCCTATCCCAACCTCCAAGAACTCGACAAAGCTTCCTGCGCATGATCTTCTCACCCCTCCGTATACACCAGATGATGTCGGTGGTGAAAAAAGTTTGGGAGGTATCAGTGCACGGCAGTCCACTGCTGCACTTGACTTTCTTACCACCTTGTTCCCTCGGTCCGGTCTCACCGCATTGCCTTATGCCAAAAGTGTGAGCATAACGTCGCCAGCTCTTGAAGCCATTTGGGAGGGAATTGTGTTGACTTTGCCGGGTGGTCAACCTATTTTATATGTCAACGGTAAAAGGGCTGAGCATGTAAAGCTCCGAGAGAGGTAAGACAGCCTCCTTTGTATGATTCAGTTTATTTACTACTACCATAGTATTGTTGCACTACTTGACCTTGCTGATGAACATCTGGAGTGCACTGCTTTTGTCATTGCACTTGAGAGGTCTTCCCCTGCGCTTGGTAAATTTATTATTTTCTCGTAGTTGATTTACTGAGGGTTTTTTTCAAGGCGAACTCTTACATTCACTTATGTATGTAGGAGGAACTGTGGTCACAAAGCCACCTTTCGAAGTTGATCCGGCTTATGTTCTTGTTGGCATTGAAATTTAGTTACAGCAGAGGAGCAACTTTTCTAGGTATGGGGTACGAGTGATACTATGCCCAATTTTTCCTTCACATGTAAATCTTGTTGACTTGGAAATTTTTAATTATTGAGTCACCATCTCGCAAGATCTTTTTGTTGTTTACATTGCATTAAATACGAGGACACCAAGCTGCTTTCCGACCGCAATTTCATAAGAAATTTGTATAGGTGGGTTCGGAGTACCAAGTGGATGTATACCCAGAGAAGCTATTGGCCATGCTTACCATCGTCTTCCAAGAGCACTGCTAACTGACCATCCTAATCACAAGAAATATAGTTTTTGGGAATCAAGCCATTGCTGCGGCTAGTTGAAGTCAGCTACCTGATGCTCCAGATAGTACCAGGGGCCCGAGCGCACTGACTGGAGGTCACTTCGCGGGCGGGGCCATTTCCCTGGAATTGAACAAGTGATGGTGGTAAAGTTATGCCATCACTCCAACGTATCTCCGCATTTCTGGGCGGCATAGGCACTGCAGTTTTTGCAATCTATTATCAGCTCTTGCTTAAAGATATTCTGACCCATGCTGGGTACTGGAAGACTTCAGTGGATTCGTTGAATAACGCTCACTGCACGCGTATTCCAGTGCTGCAGGCTTGTGAAAGTGCGTTATGAGTAATCTGCAGGCTTTAATGATGTTCCTAATTCTTTCCTGTTCATAACTCTATAGAGGCCGTTCAACATAAAGTCTCTGGCATTCTTTATTTCGCATGCTCTACTCCGGCGAGTCGAACAGTTTGGGAGCCTAGTATAGGTTATTTCAACGCGACAGCAAGGTCTATCACGGACCACGTTGCGACATATGATCCTGTGACATCCATAATCACCCGTCTCAAATTCACAGGATTTCCATCTTCAGCGCCATTGGCTCTCCATGGCTTTGACGTTGTCCCATCAGACGCAGATCCCTCAGAGCTTTTCATGTACTTGATCAATCACAGACCACCCCCTGAAGACGCCAAGACAGTCTTCGCGGACAGCGTCATCGAGGTTTTCAAAACCAAAGCCAACAGCGACGAATTAGTGTATGTAACCACAGTCAAAGATCCGTCGGTGATAATTACGCCAAATGACGTGGTGGGATACGGAGATGGCAGTTTCCATTTCACCAACGACGCTCGCTCGAAACTGGGGATTGTTAGTGTTGCCTTTTTTCTTCGTTTGTCATGTTCCTTGATCATTAGGTTAGATGCGGACCCTGGATACATTTTTCAGGCTGCCTGGCATGAGTGTCGGATATTGCCATATTGAGCATGGGTGCAAGCTGGCAGCAACAGGGCTTCGAGGAGCTAATGGAATCGCGCGTGGAAAAGACGGGCTTTATTTCGTCGCCAATAATAGATTCGCAGAGATATTCGTCTTGGAACTGCAAGACGACCATTCATTTGTTCTGACGGACACTATACGGACTGGTGCGTATCCAGATAATGCCAACGTACTGTTTTAATATTCTAAAACCAAAAGACATGCCGTCGGATAATATTTCTGTGGACGAGGATGGCCTACTCTATGTGGCTGGTTTGTGATCACGATCTCCTGCGAGTTGCACATGGTAACTTGAGTTTCAGCATTCCCAAATAGCCTCCAATACCTCTCGACTACCGCAAAAGACCCTACTCTACTCTCCCCATCTGCAGTCCTGCGTGTATCGCGCAATACTGGCACTGGACGATTCTATGGTCAAAATTTCAAAGTGGAAAAGGTAACGTATTGTTCACCGCTCATTTTCTCGGCTAGTTGCATCATTCGCCAACTCAGATTTTCGAGGATGATGGGAAGATTGCTTCGGCAGTCACCACTGCGATATGGTACCCCGAACAAAAAACACTTTATTTGACAGGTACGTTCGCCGAGCGCATTCAGTCCCCGCACAGTTATCTGGCTGTAATGTGCCCCTCGTTGGTTCTAGGAGTCTCTTCTTTCTATGCTACTGTTTGCAGGATCGACAACCTGTAGATTATCCATCTTTTGGTACTCTGGGCAGGAAGGTCAATACCTGACCCTAATCTTAACTCTGGCACGGCACTCAAATGTCATCGGTTGACGCAGCACTCCTCTTAAGCTTGTACACGGTGGACGATTGCTTTGGGATTTCATCACTGAATGCCTCTTTAGCTCAGGAGGACCATCATTGTATGCTACCCTTCACGCATACAGCATCGGATCAACTCCCCAGGATCCGGTCAAATTCTTTCAAAGCTTGTAGGTGAGATTGCATGAGATCAATAGCATTACTAGTTTCTAGAGCTTGGCTGGTTGTCCAGGGGTTTGGACCTCAACACACGGACTTTCTTCTAATTTTGCTCCCTTAGTCTTCCCTCTGATCCTGGTGTCACCCCACAGCTCCGATTATATTCGTAGATCCGCCCTGTCAAAAAATAATACTTCGATGGAACGATGATGGCGGTTGTGAGGACCAATTTTCACAGATATTAGACTCAAAGCCACAATTGAGTATGATGAAGATAAAGATGTAACACCGGAATTGGGCGCAGGCCGACGAGTATCTGGTACCAGAACCGCCACCGCTGGAAACCTGCAGCTGCGAGGCTAGCGTGCTGTCACTTGAGTACTTAAGATCCAGTTGCTCTCTGATTTCCTTCTATATCATTCTGGAACCAACTAGCAACCACCGGCGTGACCATGTGAAATCAAGTATTTTGAGTTAGGTATAATTATGCCGAGATATGCAAGTAATATACAATGTACCTAAATGTGAGAGTCCATTGTTCACAAAGAGCCGGTTATGACTTCTGGTCCCTCCAAGCTATGATGTATGTCTAGTTGTGTCTCTAGGTACGTCTTTACAATGCGGTATATATTCTTTCGCAACCTCCGAAGTTACGTCGTTGGCCTCCTGCCTTGTCCTATGTCATCATGCACACCTCCGGATCTCTAGTATTATTCTTTGTATGCCTTCTCGAATTAGTCACTGCCGCCCCTACCTGTCGAGGTGATCGCCAACCGACAAGTTGTAGCGTTACCAGAGACAACATCCCGCTTCCTAATGGACAGACCGCTTTAACTATTCCCAACGATACAAGACCTGAATTTATCACAGTATGTACATTTTACCAAACGCAAATTCTGCCTCTGAGACCGAATTCCTGACATTTTCCTCGGCAGGCTGGGTTTGGGACCCAAAACTATTCTTGCGGTTCCACGGGCATATACACGTGAGCAGCATTGAAATTCAGGAGCTTACCTTATTTCTCCCCGTGGTAGTTCTATCGGTGCCCTTGCGGAGCTGTTCGATGCATCATGCATCTTTGATGCCCTCCTGTCGGTTTGCAACAACACGAAAGCCACCTCCCCAGAAATACAGACATCAATGCGCGCTTCTCTTGGACATAAACCCCTTCTCCTCGGCCACCACTACTTTGTCAAAAGGCCCACATCCAGTGCAACCGGAATATCTCCCGCCTTTGACTTCCGCGCCAACTCGCTAAAAGGGAAGCCAGACGCATTCATGCTTACAAGCAAAATGGGGAATATTCCTTCCCCCGTTAATTCAACAACCAACGTCGACTGGCTCGAGTTGCGTGCGATCAAAGGACAGGGTAGTCTCGCTAAGTACGTATTCAGGATATTCACGATTGGTGGACAACCTCCTTCGTCAGTAAGTCCCTCCCGATATCACACAACATGGGTATAATATCTCATTTATATATAGTGCACTCCTGGTTCTGCACCGATCACTATTCCCTATGCCGCCAGCTACTGTATGATCTTCATAATACATTTCATTTTCAGCCCAAACTCACGATGCATTTCATAGGGTTCTTCATATAGGCTACATCACGAAGAGTTCAGTCCCTAAAACTCCCTTTGTTTTTATTATGCAAAAGGATTGTTATTGTCGACGAAAGGAGTGGTTAGGTATGGGAGAAGATATGCAGTCCGTAGCAACACCCCTAAGGTAACAAGCGCAACACAACTTGCAGGAAACCGACTTTGAAATATTATATGGAGTTTTGCAATATACAGGTTGATACAAAACGATGAATACAAAAGCTATAACCTTGGGCCTCTGTGATTATTGTAGGTGAAATAAAAAATCCCCTCCGAGCGGTTCATCTGTAGAGTCTGCAAGAAGTGAGACCACAGTATCATCGGGGATACAGAACTGCTGGGACATCATTCGTGGTTTTTGCTGAGTCGTCGACGTGGTCTTTACATCGGGCTTAAAATCCCCAATTGGTCGAGATGTCACGCTGGTCGGCCTCGAGTACGCCGTTGTCATCGTTCTCGATGGTATGCTACCGGTTCTTGCATGAATCGTGCTCGGGGGCCTTGATGGCACGCTCGCAGTCCGGGAGTGCCCAAAGCTTGTGATTCTAGACTTCAATGCAGTAGGACCAGAAGTTTGGGTTGCTGGAGAAACAACAGCAACTTTGGCCTTTGAACGACTTGGGATGCGGGTATGTGTCATTCTAGTGAAGGGTTTCGAGAGAGTGGCGGATGTAAATGGTCCTGAAGTGCCAGGCACAGAAGGGATTTGCGTCGAGTTGTTGGTTCTTGTTCCGGGAGTAATAGAGACCTTATGACAAGTTTGTCTGGACGCTTGAGCTCCTGGCACCGATATCTGGCCACTATCGGACCGACTCATGAAAGGGAAGGGTTCCGGCACTAAAGAGATGCCCAGTGAGTAGACGAATAAGGGAGAATGCTGAAACGCACATATTTCGGGTAGATCCAGCTTCTCCCAGACGATAGGGCCTAGCCCCTTGAAGAAATCTGCACCATCAAAGTCTGACACAGGATCATAGTCGAAGTGGATGGTAGGTTGTCTGAACAATGTTATGAATGTGACTCCAACTTCTCTATAGTTTGGCATATCGAATCCTGGATCAAATTTGGAGTCTGCAGTATAATAAGAATCTAAAAAACTTTAATAGAGTGCGTGGTTTACCGACGGCAGTAGGAGGTGCGTATTCAACGTCATCGTAGTCTTCTTCCGTTATACTAGCATCCTCCACCGATACTTCGATGCTTATATCGCTCACATCCCAGTGATTACCTTTCGTCTCTGGTGTCTCAAAGTTTTTGCTCGCAGATCTAGGCAGTCTCAATTTCTTTCTTGTTGAGCTAATACGGCGAGCTGAAGGCACTACCGAGTCACCATTATAGATCGCGAACGACTTTGACGGCTTGAGGGATGCGGGTCCAGGAGTGACGGGTAACGGTGTTTTTTTGAACAGAGTCTTGTTTGTAATTTCCGCCAAAGCCTTCGATTTACTTGTAGAACGTGGAGCTTTGTCTAAACCAGATTCTTGAGAACCCATGATCAATTATCGTTTCACATGATTGGAATATATGGTTCATGACTCACGGAGATGTATCTTTGCATCTGGAGTACTGAATACTACGTTTTGCTTCCTTCTTCCAGTGAACCCTACTGTCTTTGGATGGCCGTAGACAGAGTTCTCATCATGGACGGCTCTACCGTGCTTCAATGAGCGAGCGGGAGTTTTAAAGTTGGAGCTACGCGTTGAATTCAATACAAGAGTGTTTTCTATGCTTGAAGGGGCGACATTTTGCGAGGGAATGTCAAGCATCGTTCGTTCAAAGAGAGCAAACACTGAACGCGCATCCGCGTTCCACTGTCACGTGACACGGGCCCTCAAGTTTCATCAAGACCAAATAACATAAACTTAGTGAATCCTCCAGCATAGATAGAGCTCGATAATGGCGTCTCGCTGTCTTTCCTCCACCTTCCGACAGTCCATCCGCGGAACTTACAAGCCGGTGTGCATTATATTATCCCTCGTTGATTCGCACTAACAAAACTTTCACAGAGGTTAACCCGTTCGCTGGCAACGCATGCTAACCTTTCGCCATCCACGGAGGTCTCCACATTATCCAACGGACTCACAGTCGCTACAGAAGCTCATCCTCATGCTCAGACAGCGACGGTCGGTGTATGGATTGATGCTGGCTCTCGTGCCGAAACCGATGCCACGAATGGCACTGCCCACTTTCTTGAACATATGGCATTCAAGGGCACGAATCGACGTTCTCAGCGTGACCTTGAATTGGAGGTTGAGAATATGGGCGCACATTTGAATGCCTATACCTCTCGAGAACAGACTGTGTACTACGCAAAGAGTTTCAGGCAGGATGTCAACAAGTCTGTGGACATAATAAGCGATATTCTCCAGAATTCGAAGCTGGAGACACAAGCGATTGAGAGGGAGCGCGATGTCATCCTTAGAGAGCAGCAGGAGGTGGATAAGCAGCTGGAAGAAGTTGTGTTTGATCATTTGCATGCAGTTGCTTTCCAGGGTGTGTAATATTACCTCTCTTTCGACACGATGCCTCATTTCCTACAGGCCAACCTCTTGGTCGTACAATTTTAGGTCCAAAAGAGAATATACTGTCGATCAAAAGGGACGACCTTGCTTCATATATCAAAACTAACTATACTGCCGACCGTATGGTTCTAGTGGGTACAGGTGGCGTAACACACTCTGAGCTCACCAAGCTCGCCGAGAAGCACTTTTCCTCTCTTCCTGTTTCTTCGGACCCAATACCCCTCGGCCGTTCGTCTCATCCCATTACACGATTCATCGGTTCTGAAGTGCGCATTCGAGACGACACGATGCCCACGGCGAATATCGCAATTGCAGTCGAGGGTGTTGGATGGAGATCCCCAGACTATTTTCCTATGCTCGCACTCCAATCTATTTTTGGCAACTGGGACCGTTCTCTCGGAGCTTCCCCCCTCCTCTCCTCCAGACTGAGTCACATCATCTCTTCTAACAATCTTGCGAACAGCTTCATGTCGTTTTCGACCTCTTACTCAGACATTGGACTATGGGGAATCTATCTCGTTACGGAGAACATCATGAATGTGGACGATCTTGTCCACTTCACTTTGAAGGAATGGACCAGGATGTCCACGGGCCCTCTGGAAAATGAGGTTGAGCGAGCGAAGAGCCAGCTTAAGGCCAGCTTGTTGCTGAGCTTGGACGGCACTACTGCGATCGCCGAGGACATCGGCAGACACCTGGTTACGAGCGGACGGAGGTTCACACCTAAGCAGATTGAAAATGCCGTCGACGCGATCACTCCCGCTGAAATCCAAAGAGTAGCACAGAAGTACCTCTGGGACCGTGATGCAAGTATCATTTGCGTTATTTTGACCTCAATAACTTATTGAATATACCTAGATCGCTATTGCTGCTGTTGGGCGTATCGAATCTCTCCTAGACTATAACCGAGGCGAGTCGCATTACTATATCAGGATTCGTATCATTAAACCCTCTTCTTTCAGTGAGAGCCGACATGTCGTCATTAGTTTATTAGATATAGAACGGTGCTCCACTATTCAACCACATTTGCCTTTTGGAACGTAGCAGTCCATCCAATGCGAGAACGCCCCGATCTTCTGACAACAAATCAAATGTGATGTCTCCATGATATCAATATTCAAATAAACAGCACGACAGTATGACACATGATTCTGTTCTGATCGCGGCGGCTTGACCACAACCCACCCTACTGTGGTTTTCATATACAGTATACTCGTGTTCTCATATTGAACGGTGATGGCCAGATCCATCAAAAGCTTATTTTCTATTCCGAAACTCCGACTCAGCGCTATTAGTTGGGTATTTTCAAAGCACATATCTTGTGGATCAATAGAGAAGAGAAGGTGTGGCTGCTCAGCGGTACACAACTGCCTTAAATTTGGCCTTTTGGATATGTTAGATACCCTGTCCGAATGCTTGAGGCGGCCTGAGGCCAGAAGGACTACCCACAACGCCGCCTAATTGGTATAAGTATGTGTAAGTAACACCGGTCCGTGTGTGCTGCGCACTGCATTCAAACTTCGTCAACAAATCGTACCAACTTAGAAATGGCATCTTGCTTCAATATTGCAATAATGTTCTATGTTATGTTCCACGTTCACCTTGTTCGAGGTGCCAGTGGAACTTTGAATAGGTCAACTAGTTACATAACCTCTTGCACTCATCATAGCATGATCATTAGGAGACTTGACAGTCATATGTTTCCTTGAAGTAATATACAGTCCAATACTACCGGTGATACTATGAGGACAAGCCAAAATCTGAGGTACGTAAATTCAAAATCACGATAGGGAGCTTGCAAAGTATGGGTTAGTCCATAACGGGGAATACTCAGGAGTCAACAGACGTTCCAACTGCTTTGAGAACTGCAGTGGCCCAGTCCTCTGCTGAACGACGAAGCTGGAAGCCCAGTCGAGGTGGAGGTGAGGCCGTCTCGTGGATCTCCTGAAAATGAACAGAAGGTACATCGTCATGCGCCGTGAGAGTTTCTTTGAAAATAAATGGATCATCATCAGAAGGCAAGGGTGCAGGTGACGCTTGGCGCGATTCAGCGGCATTGAGCACAGTCATCGGACTGGGCATCGTGGATGCAGTGCCTTTGGAGCTGAAAAAGCCTTTTGACATTGCGGGAAAGTCCCTGACGGACTGGCGGGATGGCGGGCGGGAAGGTTGCGACCAAGTTGTCTGGTTCGATGAATGCGTGAAAGTGGTGGACCACGGGCGTGGTGGTGGAACCCGTGCATCAATCACTATTCCAAATTCATCCGCCCATCCAAGCCCAACATCCATAGCACCCTCGTTTGGCAATGTAAGCACAGGCGGGAATGGATCCAGCATTGCCGATCGTCCCATTTCTGAGCTAGATGGCGGGCGACTTATCTGGATAGGACTCGACGAGCGACTGGAGGGAGCGGGTCGATAGGATACGGGGTGAGCCAAGTCTGGAGAAGGCGGTCGAGGAATTGGCAAGCCTGTCTGTCTTATGTTTTTCAACATCTTGAGAGTTGAGCACCTGTTCGGGTGTTTCGGTTGGGAAGGTAGTGCATCGTCGTCGATGGAGCTACACCTACATCCCATCGGAATAGTGAGGGCACGTTTTTTGAACGGCGTTGGAGATGGCGGAGGCGAAATTTTTATCGGAAACACGACGGAGGGTGCAGAAGGCGAGGGGGAGATTGGCGGGGTTGGAAGGGAAGGGAATTTCGTATTATTTCTGTCTCTGGGAGACTCGAGTAGAGGTGTATTAGATGTGCTATAGGTAGAGCCTTCGGTTGCCTGCTGGAAGGGAGGCCAAAGCATATCAGTTATGATGCCACAGTATCAAGAATCTATTGTATGGCATGGTGTCGTACCTTGCGGTCGCTTCTACTGCGAAACAAACTGTGATGGAGCGAGTATCTCGGCATGAGGGCGGTTGGCTGGATATCGTGAAGACATTGACCTTTTATAACCTAGCCAGCAAAAATTGGAGGCAGTAAGCATTCACCCATGGTCATACGATCCGCGGGAACGTGCTAGGCCCAAGCAAAACTGACACATCTTGACGCGATTAATACAACGGTCAAATGACTCCAGATCAACTTGTTCTCCCTCGTGAGGTGATCGACACTCATCTCATTCCCCACAGACCCTGCAGATCAAGTTGTGAAAACTTTCGCCGGCTTCGAGCTGACGAAAGGTATACAAGCTCATGTATTGCGGAGCACAGCGTAAGGATTTCCCAGTTGCCTTTCAAGGAACCAGTCAGATTCAGCGCGAAGATCGAATGAACAATAATCTTGACGTGTTTATATAACAAACCGACAAGTCACGTAACTTTCCTGGTGTTCTGAAGTAACGTACTGAGACTTCCTGAGGGAATGAAATTTCGTTCCAGTGATATGCATTACTATCGTCGGAACAAGCATTGGCCTGGAGAATAGCAAGAAACTTTTGAACGGCGTACTAGTTCTCCAGATCAAGGCAAACATGTAGGATAACTGTCAAGCTGTGAGAGCTACAACTTGGTAATGCGGTTGAGCAGAAGCGGTCTGCACAGCTTAGTGGAGACGCTACCGAACCGGAACGATCATACTGGAGTTTGCCATGCAGGATATAGATATACTATCCACAGTCTGGGACCTGCACGTGTATAATAAATGTCATCGTATGATCACCAGACCACCATTATACGTGTGATAACGTCAACTGGGATGTGAAATAAAGGTGAGAAGGGTGTGATCATCACGCGGCAAAGCTTACTCTATCACCTGCTGCAGTAAGTCTGCTGCAGACAGTCGTAAGACGACAATGCGAACCTCTCGTGGGCCCAATAAGTACGCATCCCTATGCATACGATGTACTCGTCACGACAGTTAATTGATAGCTGAAAAGGTATGACATCAAACTGAATAGGTTCAGTGGGCCTCGAAGACGTCCATGTGGTGCACTCACTCACACGTATCAGGACTACTGAACACGCTCTGCTGCATCTGCACCCAACTATATGCTATGACTTTTTAGTAGAGTTGTACCATGTCTGAGTTCATCGAAGGCACTAATCGTGCGCTAAGAATTCTGTTCATCCAAGTACTGAGTTACGAACCGAGGCGTGCTCTTTATGGCAATGGGTTGCTCGTATTCGCCCTGAACGGGAAAGAGCATCAGGTTATCCAGGGATCAGCGTGGCCAAGTCTGGAAGTGCTGACGCTCTAGAGTGGTTGTGCGATGGCGTAAGGTGAACGAACGGGACTGAGAGGTTCTAGCGAAGAGACTGAGCAATCATAACAAGATCATTACAGAACACCCGAGGCACCATATTCGGGGACAAGGATCACTGGCAGTCAAGCTTGTCCGCAGTCAGTTCTGTACTAGTGGGAAGAGTTTGCCACTAGCTAACTGCAAAGAATTTTGAACCGAGTCAGAGGCAAGCATGAGGAGAAGGGGGTGTTGAAAGACCACCGTCAGGATTTGGCCACCGTTACAAGCGACTGGAGACGACAATGTTTCATAATTGCAGATGACGCACAAGAACGAGACCGAGAGTGAAAGTTATCGCCTCAACGGGTGAGTTTCACATATACGTGCCCATGCACTGGACGCTGACCTTGGGGGTTGTCTTGAGCTGGTGGTGACTATCTCGTAGCCAGCTTGAGAAAAAAACACTCGAAGATACTGCGAACACGGTTGGTCTCAGACTCGGTTGCAGGCGTCACAAGCACAGCTCCAAGGCGCCAAGTCAGCGCTGCAACATGATCTATGCCATGATGTCGATGGCGGGGTTTGCTACAGTAACAGTTCTCAGTTGTAACCATCGATGGCAAAGAAATTTCAGTGTTACACCGTTGCTACTACAGGACTTGACACGAAAGACCAGTCAGTTTCCGTCCAAGTCGACACCATAAAGCACTGTACATTTAGTACTGATAGTGCTCAACTAACTGATCATGCATAAGTTATGTGAGAAGTGCTCAAGATGTATCTGCTCTGTAATGACCAGAAAAAAAAATGTGGACATGGAAAGGCCTAAGCCATTTGTAGGGGTAATATGGGAATGATGTGCACATGCTTGGAAAGTTGGGTGACGATGTCAGAGGGTAAAGTGGCCAAACAAGCGGGATATAGGCAAAGAAATAATACACAAATCAAACAACCCTTTTCTGTGTCGGAAAACTTCCATCCCCACCAGTAGCCAGGCGATCGTTATGCAAGAGACTCGGCTGGCTTGCCAGCCGCCAGAAGGACTATGCTGGCCCAATCATCGTCCTCCAAAGACGACCGGCGAAGTTGAAAATTGATATGAGGTGGTGGCGACAGCGGCTCCTCTACTGAAGTTGGCTCCGTTGAAAAGTCTCCCAGCGAGCGATCGGTATTCAACGAAGAGTCCGTTGGAAACACGGCTGAGCTAGAACCAGACGTCGAAGATGGCTTGACAGGTGATGAGCTTGCTGCCTCAAGAACAGCAGTGGCACCAGGAAAGACCATTGGCGCTCCCTTTGAACTGGAAAAGCCGTTCGGAGATGTAAGATGCTCGGTAGGCCGGTGAAAAGGTGATGGAGGTAGCTGTGGCCACGAAGATTGTGCAGAAGACTGCGAAATAGTAGCAGTCCGTTGATGTGTGGGTGCTGGTGCTGCCTCTTCAGAACTGCCGAATACATCGTCCCAACCTAAACCAACGTCCATACTGCCCACCATCGGCAGAGTAAGGATCGGAGGGAGCGTTTTCGGTTTGGTCTGGCTAACCTCTGAGGCAGACACTGGACTAGTGAGAGGACTGGATATGGTGGGGGTGCGTGGCCTCGGAGATGGTGAGCCGCTTCGTTTCAAATTCAACAACATGTTGAGAGAAGGGCGCCTGGAGAGGCGTTTTGAAGGCGAAGGCAGCACTGTCTCATCAGGCATCTTGGCGCCTCGTCCAAGTGATAAAGTGAGGGCGTGTTTCTTCAGCGAGGTTGGAGTCGAGGGGGCTGTCTTAGCAGATGAAGGGAAGGCCACATTTGGAGCAGATCGTGAGGCTACAGCCAGGGGTGTTGGCAATGACAAAGAGCGTTCGGGGTGTGCATCCTTTACTGCTTGTAGTTGCGGGGCGTTGCCGTAGTGTAAGTCTTTACCCAAAGGTAACGAAGATTCTTTGGGATGCATGTCCTCCGATGATCGGGACTGGGAGGCGTCACTACTCTCTGACTTATGGACGACCTCCTCTGACGGATGTTCAATTCTGGACTGATCCGGAAGTATCTGTATTTCTTGAAGGATACAAGAGTCAACATCCGGAAGAGCTGGAGATCGGGGAGATGCCGGGAGGGACTTGTCATGATTGGGAGGAGGATATAAAACAAACACCGAAGACTGAGACGATGAGGAAAGTTTTTGTGTCGGAGAAGATGCCACGTCTTGCTTGTCAGACATGGAGTTCAATGACACCTGCGACCGTACGGGCGACGACGACGGAGTTTGATTTCGATTTGGTACCTCTGAGGAAGGTGAGGACGTATATTGAAGTGGAGGGTCGGTAAGAAGGGGGGAAGTGTGCGACCAGCCCACATATGGATGGGAGTCATCCAAATGTTGATTGTCATCGAGATAGAGGGTAGGAACCGGCACCCGACGAACGGCTCGTGGGGAGCGAGAAGAAGTATTCGGAATCACAACTGGTTCCGCCTTGGCTTTTTCTATTTCTGGTGCTGAATGTGTTTTAGGTAGAGTTAGCGGGGTGTCTCCTCCCAATAATTCCTTCTCTTTGCCCTTGAAGCTGACCGGCAGCGCCTCCACCTCATCGTCCTCTGAACCCGAGACCGACGTCGAATTGTCGCTATCTTCCTCCTGCTCATCATTCTGTGGTCTTGAAATGTCCACAATGAGCGGCTGCTGCTCCCAAATAGACGGAGCATCGCATAATACTCGTAATAATGTTGGCGCCATGCTTAGACTGGGACAGAATACCAAGAGCAGGTTGCTGAGAGGCATCTTTGTCTCAATACTCCGTGCTGCTGTCGCCTTCATTAGCTCAACCACGGTCTGAAGAACATCTCGATTTTCACGAGGCAAACGAGCGACGAGATTACCGAGCGTCTCAATCAGCGTTGTTGAAGGGGCACGAAGCGACGATGAGGTGGGAAGGGTGAAAGTTGAGAGTGAGGGGGGTTTACGTAGGGCCGGCATAGCCCTTGGGCCTGAAGGCAGGCCAGCACCACCGATAGATTTTGATATTATGCCGCTAGCACTTGAAGGAGGTGCGTGACTGTTCTCCGCATTAATGGCAGCTTCAAAGGACGGCCCAAGAGCGCGAGTCAATATTGGTTCAGGTACTATGTGTATGAACGAGTAAGAATAAGTGAATGGTTGAATTGTGGACACCTACATTCTCGGAGGTACGCCTTGAAGACAGATGCCACTGCGTGAGGATCGAGCTCTGACGGGGAGCATTCGGTGATATCGTAGTCGGCTCCTATGAGACAAGTTCGGTCACGCAAAGCTCTATATCGCAACACGCTACATACCGCCATCGAACTCATTTCGTAAACGGGCAATATGGCTAGATCGCCCCGATATCCTACAAAATTTGTCAGTATCACCATGCATGCAATGAACGAGTAATAATTTACCTGAACAAGCCTTCCTCCTCAAGCCCCCACTTGTGTATATGCTGAGCACATCTGTACACCAACGCAGGAATCATGCGTCCACTCAACCGATCCCGTGGAGAACCTGTAACGATTGTTCTCGTGTCTTTCACACACGTCCATAGGTCCTTCCCGAAAACGATTCCACCAGTATTACTTCGGGGTGGTCGAATAAGCCGACCAAGTCCACTTGGCGTTGAGGATGCCGAAAGGCTAGACAACTCAGGACCGCTGACAGCACGATCCTTCTCTGAAGATGACCGTGATCCCCCCAAAGAGGAAACCGACCATGTCCCTGAAGTCCCCGGTGTCCGCCGTCCATGAGGAGGAAAGGCCGATGGCCCATGCACTGCATGGAGAGGATGTGCTAGTGCACTTCCTGGAGGAGCGTTTGCGGCATAAGCATTCACAGGACTTGGCTGGCGATGACTTGGTGTGTCGGAGCCGGAGCCGTACTGTGAGCTGTTCCACACACGCCCAACTTTTTCATAAGCACGCTTCCCTAGTCCAAGGGCCATGGCTCCGGCGCCGCTCGTAAGCGACGTTGCAGCTTGTCTGATGGCGGTTGAGCTAGAATTGGATGACGCTGACGGAGATCGCACTCGATTCTGCAGTTGTCGGACGGCAGCTATAGCTTGCATGTCGGTTGATGAGGGATGGCTAGCGTCAGAAGTCACGACTACACGACGGTGGTTCGGTGGAAGAAGGGATGTCATCGAAGGGGTGGTAAGTGAAGGCGTCGATGTGGAGGCTGAGGCAGTGGGTAATGGTGAAGGGGAGCGATGGTTTGGGCCTGTCGTATTCGTCCACGCTGCGAGACGACCTCGGAAGTTCGTTTTGGACACTGGAGACTCAGAAGCAGTGCCAGAAGTAATGATGCCGTCTGCAGGAGTGCGCGTGATGACTGGCGTTTCTGGGGGGTTAAGACTTACAGCGGTTGATGGTCGTGTATAATGCATGGATCCCAAACCAGTCGTAGCAGGCGGAGTAGGGTAAGGAGAATGCGTTAATGAGGGGACGGATGTCGCAGACAGTGCCGAAGCGGTCATATGTGTCGATGGCACCTGGATATTCAGCGAACGAGAGCGTCGTTTGCTTTGCTTTCCCCCACTCCTAGAGTCATTGGATCGGGGTCCCTCGGGGTCTGCTGTCCCCGCGAGGAACTCGAGAAGGTCCATATCACCTCCTAAGGGTGTGCCGAGTAACGCGCTCATTCGCTTGTTCACCACCCCTGGTCCAGCATCCGATCCATTGTTGGCCGGCCGCACGGTGTGGCCGCTGTCCATGGTGGAGTCGCTCTTCCGCCAATTCTCCTTGTTCTCCTCCAATTCACGGCCAGCCTCGTCTGCTGCAATCTCTGGTTGCTGCTGTTCCGCGATGCGCTGCCGCTCTTCGTCCTCACGCATGAACGCAATGGCAGCAGTGATACTCGGGGATGTAACCATAACACTGTTGTGGGGGCGCGAGAGGTGTGCGTTGTTGGCAGCATTATTCGCGAGCATCTGTGCCCTTGGGGGAACGGGCGCACGAAGCCCGGGGGGTTTGGGAGGGAGAGGTGGGGGCTGATTTGGGTCGGCAAGTGGGGGTCCATGGTGTTTACGCGCACCAAAGAGGTGCATGGTGAGTTTTGCGGCAGAGGGGCGGCTTGAGGAGGAGTTGGGGATGGCGGAAGATGGATGATGGGAAGGGAAAGACGAGGGGCCGAGATCAGACGCATACCGTTCGTCACCCGATGACAAAAGCGACCCTGCATCTTGCGAGGGTCGTCGGCGCTTCCCAAAGGCGCGTTTCAGCTTTTGAGTAGCAGAGACAGTGGTGACAGAGGCGGTGAATCCGCTCGATGTCGGGTGGGTCGGACTGGCGGCCACACCATAGATGGCGGCGTCGCTGCGAGGCATGGAGTGGTGAGAGGCGTCGGCGACGTCTGACTGGGAGGAGACCTCGTCGACGGGCGGAGCCAAGAGCGAAGATTTGGAGGAGCTGAAGCTGGAAGCGGAATCGATGGATGACGAGTGGCCAGCGGGCGGCATAGGCATGTTTGCTTGCTCCGTGCCTGGTGCAGACACAAGAGGTGCTCAAGGGGACGCTGGTAAGGTGCGCTAGTCGCAGCCTGCTGTAAGACGACGAGCACGCGGGCGTGATCAGTGAGCAGCGTGGAGCGTTGTGGTCTTGATCAGGAGTTGAGCTTTACAGGTGCCCATTGACAGTCGCCTGCCAGCGTCACACCATTGCCAGCGTCACATTCTTACACTTTAGCCAGATATCTGAGCAACGCCTTTCGCACTTTCTGTACTAATTCCATCATCACCGCTGAGAAATACCCGTGAAATCACACAAGCTCGAGGTCTAGCCATCAATGATATGTCCCTTATTGGCGCACTTTGACCGTTGTTCAAGCACCGCCCAGTGGACCCGCATTCTATCAATGATTTGGTCGTTGCCAGGTGTCGCCTTGGGGAGCACTCTTCTTGCCGCCAACATCTCGTTTGCGTCATGCCTGGAAATCCGGATCCAAGATTGGTCGAGATACTCTTCTGTTGTAAATTAACACCTTAAGAGTTACCAACGTCGCCCTGCCGAGCCAAAGAACAATGATATAAGATAGAATATTACGGGAAAGATGCATACAGTGTCTCTAATAGTAGTCCCATCCCAAGCGTGTGTTGAAGTCTCTAGAGCAAATGCATGAAAAATGCATCATATTATGCCGATCCAAGAAATTCCTTGACCGTCTCGTACGTGAAGAACCTGTAGCGCGTTAGCTCGACCATTGGAATTTCTATGAGATAAGACTACGCACGAGGTGGCAATGCTTGGCGCAACCTTGACTATATGAACCCACTCTAAATCAGTACAGGCACATCAGATGAAGCCGGCAACTGCTCACGGAGGTTCGGCCACAGTCCCCTGTATAATCCTACAATACCCTCCGACCGCACAATCTCTCTCAATGCATCTAACGCACCATTATATTTGTAACCTAAACCGCCTTGCGCCATTCCCACCACCTGCATCTTTCGCCGTAGCACGTCAAATGGATATGTCAATGTTTGTGATATGGAACCTACGCGGACTGTAGTAAATAAGGACCATCGAGCAGTCGGGCTAAGCAACGCACCAGCCAACGCGCCGCAAGTCAATTTTCTTGGAACTGTACTCTTCCCTGGGGGTGTGACTAGTCCCCTCAACGTTTCATACGCTGCAAAGTTGATGCCGACGTACGGCGCGACGCCCATCGCGGTCGCGACGAGACCGCGATACAAACCACGCACGCCGCCCTCTTCACGCATCACTTTCAACGTCATTTCCCATATGCCAAGATTCGCTGTAGATCGAGATACAGAAGCCGCAGTATGATATGAGAGCGCAGGACGGACACCACCAGGTAAATTATTATTTGATAGGGAATTTTGGGTAGAAGGTAGGGTGAGGGTTGCAGAGGCGATACTGAGTCGCGATCGCACGAGATCAAGAGGGTATGTGGTGCACACCGACGTGACGCCTGCTAATGCACCTGAAAGGAGTCGCGTGGGTGTGTCAAGTGGCCGAGTTCCTTGCAATGTGAAAAGCTGGCAAAGTTGATCAACAGCTGCAATGTTCCGCCAAATCACGTCATACCTTCTTCAATTGCTCATATCTGCAGGGAATGGGTTAATATCAAATACAACATGGATGCAAGCTATACATACGTCGTGAACTGCACTGCGCTGTATGGCACAATTCTAAGGCAGTTGATACCATTTCCCCTCATGAACCCCTTAAAACCTTCCTCTCGCCACATTCTAACTAGGCTCTTCCACACACCGCGATACTGTTTATCACTCGTTCTTGGCTGGACTTGCCTGAAGACAATGCATTGTAGGTTTGCTGGTGGCAATAGCTGGATCATACGCACTGAATGATCTTGAGCCTCTCCAATGGGCTGACCACGGTACGCGAGGCAGCCCCTGCAATGCCTCCAGCAATAAAATAAGATGATATCTGTGGATTTACTAAACCAAGGATATTTGGTCGGGATGGTTGTGATTCCCGTTTAGCGTCTGCGATAGTCGACGTGTCTGCTGCAGTCGATGACGAAGACTGAGAGGAAGACTGAGGTTGATCAGAGGAAGACTGAGGTTGATCAGAGGAAGACTGAGGTTGATCAGAGGAAGACTGAGGTTGATCAGAGGAAGACTGAGGTTGATCAGAGGAAGACTGAGGTTGATCAGAGGAAGACTGAGGTTGATCAGAGGACGGCATGTTTGTCGATGGCGGGTATAGCTGTTCATGTAAAAGCGCGAAGCCGCGAGGTTATGCAGTGGATAACCGTGCAAACTTGGCGCAAACTAAGAAAGTTACAACATTCGGTGGTTCGGCATTTGCCGCACAGTTTGCGACTTACGCCGCCACGGCATTCTGTGGCCACCGTCACTGCCTACGCCTTTGCTGCCCGAACACGGTAACTTCAAAGGTATGAGTGCTGCAAAGTACGCTGGTCTGCCTGATATCGTAACGTATTCTTCAATTGTACCACGCGCAAGCCGCACTGTTCATGCTCTTCCAAGGACACGGCTCAAGATGTGTATGAAACGCCAGACACATTCACAACCTCTCATCAAGATGTACGTGGATCATACGCATCGTGATGATACATTATATCTACACCTACATCATTCAAGGGTAATTCCAGCGACGAAGAGGCTGTGCCGCAACGCGGATCAGGCATTCGAGCACGGGGTGCAGGAGATGCTGGGGCGACATCCCGCGAGGAACTAGACTCGAGTCCACTCATGAGTGCTGAGGCGGCAGGGAGGAAGTTTCGCAATGCTGAGAAGAGACGTGGTAAGCTGTCTGGTTGTCCTCGTGCACTCCACTTCACTCATTTTCACTTTGCTTAGAACATCGTCCCCGTTTAACATATGCATACCCTCCCTCACCGACTTCTGATGCCGAGGCATCTCCGTCGCGTCCCCCGCCACTGTCTCAACGATTACGAACTCTCCAGCATGAAGTCGCGTCTCTCGAGGCTGAGCTGTCCGATCCCTCCAACCCTCTTCTACATGGTGACAATGGGGAGTCGGTGGACCCTGGTGTGCTCATGAAAGGCCTGGTGGATGTCCGAGGTAGATTAGAGAAGGTCAGCAAGACAAAAGACGGCCGGGGTAAACTGGTCGACCGTGTCTTGGGAACCGCAGAAGGCACTACAACTCATGCGATGCTGGACGGGAAAAATCAAACACTCGAACAGTTGAAGCCTCCTAGTATTGCGGAAATGGACAGACGTGTTGGTGAATTGGAGAGCCTTGTTGGCTCGTCGGGAACGATTCTTGACGAGGTATACTGACTCTCATAATTGAAGCACACCGCTGACATACTATTTTAGTCGTCGTCACTTCCGCCTCCACTTCTTCCACTTATCACACGACTGAGCAACCAGCTTACTTTACTCACTCAACCACGACACATCGACTCTATTTCTCGCCGCCTCAAGCTTCTTCTCTCGGACCTTGAGCGCGCATCCTCGTCACACGCTACTTTACAGAATCGGCGCCAATCCCAGCCCCTCCCTGATGCACTTGTCGTGTCGCCTTCACCTTTGCAAGACTCTCTACAGCCTGTTCTCACGCGCCTCGCACCTGTCTTGCCACATATACCGCATATACTTACACGCCTTCGTACATTGTCAGCACTTCACACGAGTGCCTCTGCTTTCCATGAAACATTGGGGGGTATGGAGGAGGAGCAGAGGCGTGTGAGGGCGGCACTGGATGAACTTGAAAAGGCTGTGGAAATGGTTGAAAAGAGTTTGGATGAAAATGGCCGTGTAACATCGGAGAACGTGTCTGGTCTAGAAGTCAGAGTGGAAGAATTAGGGAAGAGAATGGAGAAGTTGAGGAAGTAGGAGTATTCAGAATTTCAATGCGCTGGACTTACTATATGATCGTGATACTTGATGCATCTACGTCGTGAATTAAAAGTGCTGGCGTGATAAACATTAGAGGGAAACAAGTAAAGATTGACGGAGATTGTTGCTAAATAAAATGTGCACTAAGCCTCGGCCGTAACCAGTTTTATAGAATTTATAGAAAAAGCCGACGTGTGACAGCTTGCTTCGATTCCGTTATAGTAAAAAGAATAAAATATTTTTTGAAGCTTATAAATGCTGCGGCAAAAGACGACGCCTGTGCGATTCGAACGCACGTGTGCAAAGCACATTCGCTAAGCTGGAAAGTAGCAGGCGAACCCGGTAACCACTGCGGCAAAGCGTCTTACTGGGTGCCTCTCTCGCACTTTTCAATATAATCTACAGCAGCAGGATGCCCTCCCACGACTCGAGTGGCGAAATCGTCCCTTCAGCATACTACTTAATACCTGACTATAACACGCACCTTAATGCTAGTGCTGTGAGTCAATATCTCTGAGGGCCCGTTCAAGTCCCTTTATATCATCATTTTCTTGTTTGCTATACGGGTGATGCCTCCTTACCTGCTAGTATGCACCTGCCATGCAGTGTTCCGAGGCCATATCGTGTTCCGAAATATTAGGTAGAGTGTCACGAAAAATGTTGTGGTTCCCTATTATAATGGAGTACACTGCATGCCGTGAAAGTTTCAGAAACCTCGCCGTCTCATGCTAGGTCTTGTGGCATGCATACAAAATTTGTCGCACTCACATTTGTATCCCCTGGTCTCTGATGTTAAAGTGATATGAAAAAGCACTTCGGCTGTTGGGTAAAGTCGACGGATAATGCTGGCGACTCCCAGCAGCAGCTCGAGATAAAGAGAGTCACGTGGGCGTGAGTGTATCACGTGACCGTGTTCTCTGATCCATGCACTGTTACTGTAACATCACATGCATAAGCATCTCACGGTGTATGATGAGCACCCACGAGAAAGCACCTCTGCTATCTACGCGTCTCCGTCCGGTGAAGCGATCTAAGCATGTCCTGGTCATTCACGGAGGCGCAGGCACATTCACCAAGTCAGGCTCGACGCCGGAGCAGCGCGCAGAGTACCGTGTTGCTCTTGAACATGCCTTGCGACAGGGTAACAATGTGCTAATCCAGGGAGGTGAGGCACTGGATGCTGTTGTCGCCGCGGTTAGCGCGATGGAAGGTGAGGCCAAGCGAAGACGAACGATAAGCATGCTTTAGGCAACCTCAATTACACTAGATAATCCTCTGTTCAACGCCGCCAAGGGTGCAGTCTTCAACGTGGCCGAAAAGGTATGTGATTTATTCCAAGAACGCACTTTGGAGGCACTTTTCAATGTGCTATCTCAGAACGAATTGGAAACATCTGTGATGCTCTCCAAGCCACCTGCATCACACCCCAGTCTTCCCGCCTCCCGCCGAGGGCTGGCACTCACACTTCTCACGCGCGCACGCAACCCCTCTCAGCTCGTTCGTGCACTCTATCTTCGTCCGGAGTTGGTCCCACATACTGCCATGTCGGGGGCAACTGCGGAGGATATTGGTGCCAGTCTAGGCGAGCAGCTAGTAGATCCTTCATACTTCTTTACCGAAAAACGGTGGAGAGAACATAGGCTAGGACTTGGCCTTCCCGTGGAGCCATACCCTTATCCTCCTGAGCAGGGACAGACGGAGATACCTCTAGATCAGATGCCTACCGGCACTGTTGGCGCTGTCGCGCTGGACATCCGGGGATGCATCGCAGCACTCACCAGCACCGGGGGAAAGACCAATAAGCTTGTGGGAAGAATTGGAGACACGCCCACAATGGGCTCGGGGTTCTGGGCTGAGGAGTGGAGAGCTCACCGCTGGTTTCACAGAATATTCCTCAAGAAGACGACTGCTGTGGGGATATCCGGAACGGGGGACGGAGATGTGCATCCTATTCATCGTATTTTATCATCATGCGTTACTAAGAGCTGTCTATGCAGTATTTCATCCGCTTTGCCACCGCTTCGACACTTGCGAATCGTGTTAAATTCCTGCGAGAGCCTTTGGCCAAAGCCGGGAAACATGTTGTGGAAGAGTTACGTCACAATGGAGGGGTTGGGGGGCTAATATCTCTTGACCACAAAGGACATGGTGGGTATCTACATCGTTCCAAGAGATAATCACTTCACTCACTCCCTGCGTGCAGTGTCCACGCCGTTGAACAGCACGGGAATGTACAGAGGCCTCATCCGTGAGAATGGTGAGCCCAAGACAGCTATCTTCGACGATGATATATTAGAAGGCGCAGAGTAGTTTGCGTTGAGAGTATCCGTAGTCGCAATGGATATACCATTTGGAAGTGTAATCAAGCCTGACGAGCGTCTAATGCGGATGAGTTAGTCGTGTGCATGTGTTTTTCGTAAGCCCGGTTCGGTGCTCTTGAGTCTTGACACGATGAGCTTGTATGGCTGCCTTTGACTCGACGCTCTCAGACCCATATATATCGAGTTTACTATCAGCCTCTTCCACATTTCGAACACAGCAGTCAGCGTTGGACATGTCGAGCTCCAAGGCAGCTGCAGAACCAGGTTCTGGTCAAGGACCTAATCTCATACAGTTCCTCGAATCAGTACCCCCATCCATTACGCTGTTACTTGTGGATTTGGCTCCTGTCATTTCACAGCTACGTTGGGCAGCAGAGGTGCTTAGCTGGAAGTCCCATTGGACGGATCCGTGGCTAACACTTGCTGCATGGTGGGCATTATGCTTGAGCGCCAACGCAATACTGAGGCAAGCATACGTCGAAGCTTTCGAGAATGCCGTGTAAGGCTGACTCTTTAAACTCGCAGGTACTTGCTCCCGCTCACACTCCTCCTCCCAGCTCTGCTGCCTTACCTGCCACTTCGACGTGTGCGGACACTGCAAGCACCACCGCCAACCACTGAACGATCAATCACCACCTGTCTTGCCGACGTCACAACTCTACAAACACTTATCCCAACTCTACCCACCGTACCACATGTACCACTTGCCACGGCACTCCGCATCTCGTCAATCCTATATGTACCATACATTCTTACTACATATTTTGTGCCCATGCCCATTACGTTGGGAATTGCAGGCACGGTCGTCATTACCTACAGAGCACCCTGGGCGTGCACATTGCGCGACGTCCTTGGTCGTAGCGCATACGTCCAGCGGTTCCTTCTCCACGTCTGGTCCATTCTCTCAGGTTCCGATGCCAAACTAGTTGGATCCCTCGACGACAGCACCCAAGTCTCATCAACCACCACGTCCCGGTTTGAACACTCACAAAACACAACAGCGTCGCCGCCTGCCCGGTTCATTTTTACAATACTTGAGTGTCAGCGGTGGTGGATGGGCTTGGATTGGACGGCGGCGCTGCTTCCGGGAGAAAGACCCTCCTGGTGTAGCCTTTCCCATCAGCCTGTACCCCCACCAAGCGCTTTCATCCTTCCACCACCGTCCTCCGTGTTTCTAGCTGCCCCCAATGGTACAAGGGTCCGGAGGACGGCCACATGGAGATGGGAAGATAAGGAATGGGGAATACTGATCAACAAAGATGGCAGTGGAGTGAAGAGGATAGAGAGAAAGCCGCCTGGCGTGGATGACGAGGAAGGCGGCGCCAGAATTGCAACGAGGGCAGTGAGCATGCTCAAGGAACGGTCAGCAAGTATCGGATCGACCAGCGAGGTGACAGCTGGAAAGGACGATCGTGACTTGGGAACCGGGGTAAGTAGTGGAGCGGGGGTAGAACAGGAACTCGGGGAGGAATTGCCCACTGATACAGATGGTTGGATATATGGCGACAATAAATGGGAAGCCGCGAGCGCGAAGGGCGGGATGGGGAAATACACGCGGTATAGGCGATGGACGCATATAGCTGTGTTAGAAGAGTCTGTGGAACATGTAGGGCCGGGTGAGTTGGGAGTTACCAAGGACATGGCGGACCACGTGAAGTCTGCGGCTGAAACGAAACCTGAAGCGGAAGCCCTACTAGGCAGGAAGGAGAAAAGTACCACAGCAGTACCTGACTCTCCCAGGCAGGAGCATCATCTGCCAGAGGGCCATGGAGTTGGCGAAGAGCGAGGATCGGCACTGAGAGAAAGATTAAAGATTGCTGTGAAAGGAGTTAGGAGCGCTTCATGACTGAACACATAAGTGTCTATCCGAAAGTAATTTAGCCCACTCGATCGCATTATTATGCATCTTCTTGCTTACTTTCCAGAATGTAAGCACTACGCAGGAGGTAAAAAGGTGGTCCAGAGCACAACACTCGCTGCACCCCACACAACGCTCCAGGTGACCCAAGCCTGTGCCCACTTGGGATGTTCAAAGAACAGTCGAGCTGCAGACCAGTACGTGAAAGGCATGGATGACGTGAGACGGAGAATTATCTGCGTATGGGATGCAAACAGTAGCATGCACGCGAAGATCAAGGCATGAATGGCATGTGGCAAGGTGGAAAGTGTGAGCGTCGGTAAAGTTAGAGTGGTATTAGACTTGGGTTCAGACGAAAGGGCGGGAGGAAGGATGTGCAAAATATGTGTCGTGGACGAGATGAAAAGGAGGAGGAGAACGGGAGCTGCAATGAGGAAGTTGGGGAGCTGTTGTATGGTCCAATATCGCAAGAAGCCCACATTCCAATATTTAGACTGGACATGGGTGTAGATCAGCGGGAGACGATCTGAGCACCACGAAGGCTGCATGGAGGTCGTCGGATGTGCACAAAAAGTAAGATAGCCAGAAAGCTGGTGAAAGGCGAATGGAAGAGACAGTAGAACAAATAGAAGAATGCATTCAATAATGGAATAAGGCTTGACCTAAGATTAAGCGATCAGCAAAGAATGGATGTTTTCAAGTGGTACACACCCGACGACACGTGAGGAAAGGCTCTACTACCATTCCCCAGACAAGAAAGCCTCCAAGAAGGACTCCGTTAGAGCGAAACATGCCGGCGAAAGCAAATGATACACTGGCATAGAACCATCGCTTCCGGGCGCAGTATAACATGCCTGATTATTTTAGAGCTGTGCTGCATGTGTAATAAAACACTCATACCTTTGTAAGAGAACAACGCGAACCACGGTTCTGCATATGGCGCCAAGTGTGCGGTCGCAGGGCTGGAGGATAAGAGATACAAATATCCCGATAAGAGACAGAGGGTTGGGCGTTGGGTATGTTCCATCGTCAAAAGGTAGAATGTCCGCACCATCTCGCATGACGTGACAGAAGACACAAGAAAATGACCCAAAAGCATGTTGTAGGTAGATGGTCCGTCTACGTTTCGGGTGAGCAGATCCATTATCCATCCTGCGACGCGTAGAACAAGAGGAACTCCTGGAAGAAAAGCCCATTCATACTCAAACTGGTAGCGTTCTTGAGAGATGTGGAGGAAATGAAACGTATCCCAGCGGAGAGACGTATATGTCCATCGTTTGAGTAGAGACGGGCTCTTGTCTGCTAGCAAAATGTCCGCGGAAGAATCGAAAGCGGGTAGGTAGGACGCCAGCAACGCAATAATCGTGACCAAAATACGAAGGATGATGCAAAGGCTGACAAGGTGGTTCAAGTGCTGTCTCACAAGTACTTCAGGGCTTGCATGCTTGCTGTCCATGTCACAACAATATTGGTCGACTAGATCACAAGCGCGCCGACAAGTTGGTTCGTTCCGCAATTTGCATTGAGCTATTTATCCGCTCTCTCTTCTACCACTCTCACCTTCACATCTACCGCCTATGATGCGTAAGACAAGGCTCTCACAGGCTCGATGGCGCCCCCACATGCACACGACGCTATACCCATACTCTAGCACGCTTGAAGCATCTACGTATGCGAACGCGATGAACAATGCAGGAGCTGGGTGTTTGCCAAGGGCTATGAAGATCTCGTGATTGGGTTTGCTCTGTCCGATTTCACTATTTGCAACGTGAGAAACTATCATGTCATAGGGCGTACTAAAGGCATAGGGATGGGGTGCCTGATCATGAAATTCATCAGAGTTCATTCTCATCTCTGTCATCCCCATCTGATGTGTTGCGATCATGAAGTACTCTTCTCATTTCATGCTCGTTGCCGGGTCCATGTCAGTGCAACCATGCAACCGACACAATGACCTGACTTCTATCCTTTGCTATGGGTGCCGTTACCATCCTCCTAAATCTTTTCTCACTCGGATTGTCTCGCTGGCGTTCATATTACACACCGTTTGCAACTAACTGCACTGGATTACTAGTAGGATTATTACTGAAACTCTTACATACGCTTGTAAATCGCGAGTGAATGAGGCTGCCACGTGGACGGAATTTCCTCGCACGCTCACTCTGCGTCCGTCGAATTCAATGTCCACCGCACCACCTCCTGGAGTGTATGTACCGGCAGTCTTGTTCTTCAAAGATGACGAATTAGACGTTCTAGCGATAGAGGCCCACATACTGAGGCTAGCACACGGTGGCGTAACCGGCATTCTTGTTCAGGGCTCCAATGGCGAAGCGCAGCATCTCTCACATGAAGAACGCGCTTTGGTTATAAAGACAACAAAACAGACGTTAAACTCGAATGGCTTCGAGCATGTCGTCCTAATGGCCGGCACAGGTGCCCCATCGACTAAGGAAACTAAACTGCTTTGTAAGGAGGCCAAAGATGCGGGAGCAGATTTTGTACTCGTTCTGACGCCTGGGGTATGGCCACCACAAATGTCAAAGGATAATATCATTAAATTTCACCGGGAGGTGAGTGTTGATATTGATCTAGTGCCGTTTACAGCTCACGTAAGTCGACATCGTGTGTAGGTGGCTGATGCATCTCCTCTTCCCGTATTGATATACAATTTCCCGACTGTTTGCGCGGGGATCGACCTTGACTCTGATACTATCAATACGTTGGCCGAGCACCCGAATATTGTAGGGACAAAGTTATCGTGTGGTTCTATTGGAAAGCTTCATCGGTTGACTACAACGAATCCCTCTTCATCCTTCGCAGTGTTCGCTGGACAATCACAGTGGGTCCTACCGGGGTTGTTCTGCGGCTCTGCAGGTGTCATTGCTGCCACAGTAAATCTCTTCCCCAAACTTCACACCAAGCTCTACACGTTATGGAAGAAGGGCGAGGTGACGGAAGCGATGAAGATTCAAGAACAACTAGGTCACACCGACTGGGCAGTCATAAAGATCGGTGGTGTCACTGGCCTAAAACGGGCAGTGTCCGAATTTTTTGGCTATGGTTCCCCTGATGTTAGAGGACCACTCACGGCCGCTGTGCCTGAGAAGTTGATGGGCAAAGAGGGTGATCAACTCAGGCGGATGCTAGAATGGGAAAATTCCTTGTGAAAGCTCAATGTTGCTTGGATATATCATCCCCTTTAGATCCTTGTTCATCTCGATTTTATATGGCATGGACGGCAATGCCTGTTCGTGTGATCGGCACTGCCTCACACATACACATACGCTATGCAGGTACCTGTGAATCGTGAACCATACGATGGGTAACTCAAGAACCTAATCCACCTTCCGATTGCTAAGGGTGATAAGAGCATTGATGAATTATGGAAACACAACCTCCTTGGGATTGTCACTTGTGTAACTCTTGTTTCAGCTAGCTCCTGGTGTGCAGCCGTGAAGCGGCAACCGCGCGAGACCCGGATGTATCTATGACAGCAGCGTTCTGGCTAGGGGTTTCAGCGCCCCCCTTTGGGATCCCGATAAGTACACGACTTGTTGGATCCAGAACACATCGCTCCGCTCATCTCTTCTGCAGGACCCTGACTGAATTTGTTTGACAAGCTTTTGGAGACTTGAAGGACTGCTATATTATCATATTCACGAAATGCTCTGTGAACTGGCTTATGATCGGCTGAATATGAGGTTGTCCAACTTCATATCAATTGACTACTGGTTGACTTGCTAGAAGAAACCCTACTTAAATTCTCTATTTCACGAGGCTGCATCAGAGGCGCTGAGGTAGGCTTCCACTTCTTTTCTCGACATTCTGACCATCTGGTGGCTAGTAATAGGTTTCCACCTTGAGTTATTTGTGGCTTTCGAACATATTTCCTTGTGGCCTCCCTAGAACATGCCGGAAGTTCAGAGCGTATTACACACGTTCGAAAACGCCCTGGGTCCTTGTAGACAACAGCCTGGCTCCGTCTGGCTCCACGACATGCGCAACTTAGCCCATGTAAAGAAAGTAAACGGAATGGCGGCGCGATCCGACTGTGGAGGGAGGAGACGCCAAGTTATTGCAACGCTGAAGGTAGTAACAAACCCCATGGTGAGCAATCCCAAGAAGAAACGCTTTAATTGCACGGCTGCCTGCAGGAAGTGGTCTTCTCATCATATTAAGCCCATTGTATGACAAGTGAATAAAACCAAGACTTTTTAGCACTCCCTATCTTCCTGGTTGCATCCGGTTGAGTCTCGACGAAGCCACCATGTCTCTTTTCTCAAGATTTCGCAGAAGCTCTACGGCCGCAGATCGCTGCACCAACTGGCCATCATCTTATGTGTATCCCAGCTCCGCACGTCCTAGACATGCGCGTCATGAACGGCAACCCTTTGATTCTGGAGGCACCTATTCTCATGCCGTTTCCATTGAGAGCATTCCTTGCCTTCCTTCAGAGAACACACGCGGGACAGCGTCCGAGGTGTCGCTACGCTCTGAGTACACTCATTTGGACCATGACACTTCTCGCTATCCAAAATGGTCCACCTCTACCTCCAGTGCCCCGAGCTCTACCCACAAACGAAGGGCAGAAAGACACCTGGAATCACCAAACAGTGCGTCAAGGTTCTGCGGAGTACCACTCATTTTAAAATATTCCCCGTAACAGATGGTCGAAAGGTGGAGAGCCAGGTAGCCTCTATGATCGCTGTCACGGCATTGTCGTTTACGTGGGATGTTCGTGATCCGCCAGCGCGCCTGCAACAGCACCGGAATACCCGTCGTGGCGATGATGTTATGGCACCTGTTCTGTCAACACAGGCACAATATCTGTGCATCGTTTCACACGACTTTCCCTGGACTATAGCCATATCGACAAACGACGGCCTGCCGCTGACGATCATTGATGTGCTTAATGCTTTGTACGAGAGCCTTATGAAGGAGGTGCGACGCTCTGAGTGGGCGCTGGCGTCCGACACGCAGAAGTACATCACCCTCAAGGCAAACAGGGATCGTCGACGTGCTAACATGGCAATGCGGATCAGGAGAGTCGATTGGTTAGGTTCCAGGTGCATGTTTCGTGGACTGGTAAAGGACAGTGAACTAATTAGAAAACGGATGATGCCTGGTGATCATTCTGGGGAGATGTGGGCTGTGCGGTTTGGGTCATTGCATTGACAGTCTTCTGCTTCTATATACGATTTCACCTGCCGTCTCCTCCAGTTCAATGGCTTCGCATTTGGGTTGAGGGCACTGAGTCTGCCAAGTATCCATCAGAGAGACCCTGAAAGAAAGCATGAACTGTGGCGAGTTCGCAATATTTGGCGCAGTTGTCACGAATACACTGCAGCACATGGCTCACTTATGAAAAGAACTCATTCTTTTCACCACGCTACGATGCTTTGCCCTAGGTCCGTGTTCGGTTCGTGGTAAACACGCGACGCGTCTGACCACGTGATCATTGATCAATAGGGACGCCCACAAAGCCAAACTGTTGCCCCTAACTCACAGACGACTACAAACACCGCAAGTTCGTCAAGATGCATGCGATTCAAGTATGTATTGTCGCGTTACATGACCTTCTTCTACTTATACGTGATACAGCAACAATACTGGGCGGTGCGCGAGTATCTTAGCCCGGTGTGGCACCTTCGGTCCGCCTGCAGCACGGCCACTGGCTGACTTGCTTCCTACCAGGTCCTGAAGGAGAGCAAGTTCAAGGAACATGGCAGGATCACTCCAGGTGAGGTGCTGTGAGATGGTGATCCACACAAATGAATCACACTATTATACCAGAGGAATTCGTTGCTGCTGGTGACTTTTTGACCTACAAGTTTCCTGTCTGGTCATGGTGAGAGCAACCCGCATGGCTTGTTGCGTACTTCAGAGCCCCATTGTCTACAGGGAGAAAGGAGAATCCTCTAAGGCCCGGGACTATCTTCCTGCTAATAAACAGTATTTAGTAACACACGGAGGTTTGTTGTATTACACGGCCTCTTAGACTTCGGGTCACTCACTTCGCGGCATCAGTTCCGTGTCTCCGTCGTGCCACCTCGTTGGCATATACAGATGCTGACGAGGATGCTGAGCGGCTCATATCTTTTGCAGATGGTGGATCAAAAGATAAAGATGATGAATGGGTGGAGACCCATGCTGGTCGAGGTTTGCACGTGTCTTCTCACCACTGAGTGCTTCCAAATGAACGATATGTAGCATCCGTAGATCCAGCCGCTAATCCAGGCAATATTGAAGACATTCCAGATCTTGATGGACCTTCCTCCCTCTCCAATGACATGGAATCGCTCACCATTAGTGGTGATCAACCATCTAAGGGTGACGGAGAGGCTCCCGCAGATATACCAGACATGGATGATATACCCGATATGGAGGAAGAAGGGCTCGAAGGAGGCGAGGATGAAGCCACAGCTAAGCCGATAACGACCGCTATGCCGTAAGTGCAATCACCCTGGAACCAAGTTCTAATTGCGAGTCGTCCGAATCACATCAGTGAGATTGAGGTGGCCAAAGGGAATTTGTTGCAGGTCCGAACATACGATGTCATGATCACTTATGATAAATACTATCAAACACCGCGTGTGTGGTTATTGGGTTACGATGAGGTACGATTTATGTTTTTTTCCAGATCTCGTTATTAATCAGACTATAAAGAACGGAACTCCCCTAACAACACCGCAGATCTTCCAAGACGTATCTGCTTCCCATGCCTGGAAAACCGTCACCATTGAGCCATTCCCGCACAGTAACATGCAAGCGGCGTCAGTCCATCCATGCAGGCACGCGAGTGTAATGAAAAAGGTCATTGAACGCATGAATGCGGGTGTCGTAGAGGAGCAGCGTAATACTCGGTCATCGGGCGGCAAAGAAGGTGGAAAGAGGAAGTGGCTCATGAGGAAAGTCACTGGATCGGCTGGGGATGACGGGAAGAAGACACCGACTGTCGCTGATGGTATGGGAGATGGCGAGGAGATTGAGGGCATGAGAGTCGACTTCTACCTGGTCGTATTCCTCAAATTCATCGCGTCCATTGTACCGACGATCGAGGTTGACTCAACCACGGCTTTCTGAAGGGCACATGACTTTGGATACCCGGATGACATATGTAAAGATAGAGTCGAATTAAATTCACATGCATGAAATGAAAACCATGAAGGAGAAATGGAGAAAGAAGGATATGTTTATGACACCGCCACGGTCTTCTGTTTCTTCTTCTTCTTCTTCTTCTCTGACGCAACTTCCTGCCCTGTCACATCTTGTTCTTCGGCCTCCCGCTTCCGCTTCGTCGAGGTTGTCTCCGATGATGCGCAGGTAACAACTTCGCCGTTGACCTCCGGTGCACCATTGGCGACTTCGGATTTTCGCTTTTTCTTCTTCTTCTGTTTCTCCCCCTCAATTTCAGCTGCGAAAGCTTGATTGGGTGCATCTCCTGTCTCGACCGTCTCGGCTTTCTTCTTTAATTGCCTCGACTTTTCACTTCCTGCAGCGTCAGGGGACAATAGCAACGATACACTTGCAGGTTCGACACTATTTGAATTCGACTATAATCCAGACGTTCAAAAACAGATGAGACGTCATACTGTTGGATAGTACGAACCTCTGGTAGAATAGCGGAGTCATGCTTTGATGGCTTTTCCTTCTTTTCCTTCTTTTCCTTCTTCTCCTTCTTCTTGTCTTTCTTCTCCTTCCTTGCTTTGGTTGCAATCTCGTCTCCTGCATTAACTGGAGTTGATGGCAAGACCCCTGAAAGGGCGACATCCATTGCGCCCATCTGAAATCAAGAGTGTGCAAAATCAGCTAATCTCACTTCAAGAGACGAATTACGGACATCGCTTGCAACTTTCTTCTCGTCTTTCTCTTTCTTCTCCTTCTTCTTCTTCTCCTTCTTACCCTCCTTCTCAATCATGTCCCTCGGCTGCTCTCGCGAAATAGGGTCATCAGCGCTCTGATTGACGGGCTGGGATGAGTTGATCCATAGCACACATTGATATTATGCACGTGAGTCATAACTGACCTCAGCACGCGTTATATTTGTCACTTCTGACTTGCCCTTCTTGTGTTTTTTTGGCTCTTCAGTTTTCATCGCAGATTCTGAGACAAGAGTTGTACCGTTCGTTTCATCTTGCTTTAGCGGAGCTGTCACTGGAGACATTCGTGTTGGGGTTCCCAAGGGTGTGCCATTAGCCCCCGTTGCTTGTGATCTCGGCTGTGGTCTACCCCAAGAGCCTCCTCGACCTTGAAACCTACCCCTTGAGCCATTCCTAAACGTATTCTCTCGTCCACCTCCAGTCTAGCTTGTACATGTCAGGCACTCAAAACAACCCGATGGTTGTACAATAATGTTAGACTGACAGCCTTGGGTTTGTACAACGTCTTTTGGTATTTCTCCGCCTCCGAGATACACGACGTGTGACCTGGCATATGATTGTCAGCGTCGTCTAGTTCGATATGCTAAATTTTTTTACCTTTCCAATCAACGGGTGTCTGAAATGTCTTGGAGCAATCGATGCAAGTGAACGATGCGCCGCAACGAGTACGATGTTGGTCTAGTTTTGGTTTTTTCACGACATCCGTACAAGCTGACGGGAATGTACTTAGGAGGAAGAAAAAACTGCAGACTTAGCAGTACACCTACCATCACATCTAAAGATTCAAGTCGATCACCATAGGGCGTTTGGCAGTAACAATGTGAACTCACTGGAACGATACCATCCTCTAGCAACAGAATAACCAAAGAAATGCCGCCTCAGAAAAACGCAAAGCTTGACTTCCACGATGTGGCCGCGGGAACAAGGCTGATAATTTCTCGATTTGGCAAGTACTTGCTTTGATTCCGCGGCGGCTGTCTCACTGTAGTATTCTGTCTTACTGATGACTCTAGTTCGAAGTCTCCCGGCACAGTCTCGAAATGGGCAATAAAAAATATGTTCACGAAGGTCCGTAAGACACATATTATAAAATGCATCCATAATGAATCCGATCCTCACCAATACCTTAGTCTATGCGAGACCCAAATTTGACTACCCACGTATCTGGCCATAAATCATCCTCTGGAAGTAGCCTCTCCCTCCCTAATCCGTCGTCTTTTGTTATCCCTCTGAAGTATACTTTGGACCCAAGCCAATCGATCCTCCGTATACGTCCAGGATTCGAACTGCCACCCCTGCGATTCCGGTTTGCCCTTATCATCGAAGACTTTTTCGCATCGTCGGCCAGCGTCCACTCCGAAGAAGTAAGAGGGGCACTCAACCCAACGTATATTGCGCTGAATACGTCTGCGCAAGTGAGGGGGGTCTGTTTGCGATTTGAAACTTCCAGCGTCCATGGGAAGTCGCGTGAGATGAGGCGAAGATGACGAGCGCCGGTGGATGTTGCTGATTCTGCGATCTCACTCGTTGGAATTGACGTCGCGGGAGCCAGTCGCGCATCAAATATGGCGTTGGTCTCAATGGCAAGGAGAGAATGTATGGCTGACGCCATTGGTCGAGGCTTGTAGTCCCGGGGGGAACTACTGGAACACGCGACTGTCAAGCAGATAAAATATAGCTAGGCAAATAAATCCCAGGTAAACGGACGAACACCGTGATGTCTGGCGCGCTTTGGCCTCTTCAATCACCGTGATGGCAGGATCCCATGATACATTTCGCGACGTGAACTTGGAGGGGCTGGTTTTGATGCAGCTACTAGATGGGAGCAACACATCCGGGCTGCTCTGGAAAGATTCTGTGCGGTGATGAAGACTTGGTCGAGGCATCGGTGGTACGCTTTGTTGAACTGAGCGCAAGAGGTGAACGCACGCAATCATTTATATGCCTGGACCTGCACACATCGCAGCCAAGCACACATCCCGGCCGAGTACCCTTCGCGAAGAATTCCTGAAACTTGGTCCCCCCGTTTCTTGAGGGAGATCATAAACGTGTTGAGAGATCTCATCGAGGGCCATATTGCAGACACGAGAATGATGGACCTGACAGACACGTAAGTGATAATCCCTACCCGACAGGAGCATTCGCTTGGAGAGCTGCCGTTACTCAAAGACGCACGCTGCATGTTTGGCAATTTACATGACCTATGGCTATTCTTTGCGGCGGACGTCGAGCGCTTGATGAATTTGCAGTCGGCAATGCGAGCAAATGTAGACGGGGGTGATTTCGTGTTGATTCACGAGGCTGAGGTGTCTCCATCGATGATTGGATGGCGTAGACCTTTAGAAGCACCACCACTGACAGTTGGCGCGCGCAGCTTTGGCACTAGACTTACGATCCTTATTATAGTATGATACTACGTCTGGCGAATCCAAAAGCGACTTTCAAACGGTATTCAACAGGCAGTCGAACTTTAAAGCTTAAAGTTTAACGTTTAACTTGAAGACATCTAATCTACACTACCGCGGGGGTTTAACCTGGGGGGAGGAGCCGCGATCGAGTGGATCACTCCTTTTCATGTAGAATTTTATTCCAGGGTGACGTCTGATATCGCATCCCAATGCTCACCGCTCAGTATTGAGTTCTCAATCCTATTATGGACTCGAATCGAGAGTGACGTAGAACCATGGCACAAAGTACATGCGTTTGTGCGCATACGCAAGCTGCAGGCCCCTGTAAAGTCACACTCGGAGGGGTGAGAAGGGCCGGGAACACTGTGTTCTTCCTCGTATGAACACATTCTAATACAGCAACCGTCTTCGAGACTCGATCAGGCTGTTACGACAAGACTGGCTTGAACAAGGCTACAGACGGCTTCACAGAACGACTGGAACGTTTGAGCCGTTTGCGTATGACAAAGATAATTATCCGCCTACCCCAGTATTTCACAAATAGAACAAACGGCTCACCGCTGTTTGCACCTCATGCTATGTATATAATTGGGCACCACCAGATTCTTGATAACAAGATCAACCGATGCCAAGTGCATCTGTACGATCCGACCGATAGTTAGTTTGTCCTCCAGTCTGCCATCAGAGTTATCTTCCGGAGCTCAGGAGCTCAAAGCCAGCTGAAGGCGAGGATCTGAGCCAAACAAGTCAACATTGCTTCTAAACGTAAGCACCTCTGTTGTGTGCTTCTCGACTACCGACTGTTGACTCGGACTGATAATCTCGTTGATCCGACTCCATAACGTGGTGATGACTATGCTAGGTATGCAGTGGTGGCGAGTGAAATATTAATGTGTGATGATGACTGGGTTCGCTCTTTCGAGTCTAGGAGTTGCAGAGCTGTACCTCATATACATGCATACATCGCCCTACTTTGAGTGCCAGAAATGAACCGGTACATATGATCATTTCTTGTAGTTCCTATAGAGAAAGTACTACTGTATTTCATGTGTATAGACCATAGTACTTATAGACGAAGAAAATTTCACATATTGGCGTTCCCAAGCAACATTACGGCCATCGGTCTACCGCGTTGGCAGGCCGAGGTTGCTGTGGACTCTGTGCAATCCTCAACAGTTCCTCTTCAAAATAAGTATAGCGCTTTGTACAGTTCACCTGGTCGAGGCCGTTTCCTTGGCTAATTTCCTACCACCAGCATATAGTCTCTCTCACACCTTTTCAGTCATGGGTGCTCTCGTTGTAGATGTCTCCGGACCTATTGCAACCATAACCCTAAAGCGACCAGATTCATATAATGCACTGACAGCACAAGGTAAGCGGTAGGCTTCAGTGCATGTCGGCTCTCGATCAAAACTCACCGGGTACTTTCTCCAAGACTACGACGACTTCGCAGAGGCTCTGCGTGCTATTGACAAACGAAAAGATGTCCTTGTCACCGTCTGGCAGGCAACCGGGAAGTTCTTCTGCGCGTAGGCTATATCTATTATCGAACCCAATGACAGCCTCGGAACACTAGCGCTTATTTTTTTTTTTGTGACAGAGGCACTAATGTGGATGCCCGCCGGAAAGAAGCCAAAACGGTTCGTCAACACTTTCTTGCAAATGTGGCTCGTTCCAACACGGACGTAGGATATGTGGTTGGTCATTATCCCACAGTTCTAAATCACTTTCAAGTCCATTGAACCTTCTCTGCGCAGTTGTCCTCTCATTCCAAAGTGCTAGTGGCAGCATTGAATGGCCCAGTAATGGGTACGTGCCAGGTTTTGTACCGGTACGGCCACTCACCTGGTTTGGACAGGCATAGCCGCAGGTATACTTACATTTGGCACAGAGGGCCAGTCGCAGCTCACAATGTTTCTTCACAGCATTACTGGGCTATTTTGATTTCATTTACGCGCTCCCAAATGCATGGCTTTCTGTCCCGTTTACGTTCTTGGGTAAGCGTAGACTAATCTCGTTAGCTGCTGATAGTTGAAGAGACTCGTCAGGTCTTGTTGCGGAGGCGGGGTCCAGTGTCACTTTCGTCGATAAGTGTACGAACAATCATTTCGGTTTTGTCCAGCTGTCTTACCCTTTACAGTGGGAATATCATTAGCGAACGAGGTTCTCCTGTTTGGTAAGAAATTAACCGCAGAGGACCTGGAGAAGGCCCGATTCATCAAGTATGCTTTCTAGCTCTGAAAAGATGATTCTATATTGTGTACTGAGACTTACCGTTCTCATAGCAAAGTGTTTCCTGCGCAGAGCGTTGCCTCCTTCCACGCCAGCGTACACTCATACCTTGTGGAGGAGCTGGAGGGCTTAGATCCAGAAGCTTTTTTGGCTGTTAAGAAGCTTATTAAAGCGGGAATGAACGAGAAAAATTCGCGTGAAGCCGTTAACCTTCGGGAAAGCTACGCCCAGGCAGAGCAATTCATGGGAGGGGTGCCTCAGAGAAGGTTTGGACAGCTTGCAAGAAAGGAGATACGCCATAAGTTATAATAGCAATAAATTATGTATTGGGAAGGTCGTTTTCTTGATTAGAAGGGAACGAAGTCATCTGAGTGAGAAGTGGAGGTGAGAACCCTACATGCCCTACAAAACAAATGAGGGGCCCGGGGGATAGACTTGCGGTGCCTCGGTTGTATTCTCGAGCCACTCAAACAAGCAGATGGTTCTACGATACCGTAGAAAGTCTAGAGCCTGTGCCGAATTCCTCTATACACAGGGGAAACACCCTTGGCATGCGATGAGAGGTAAAAGTTACACTACTGCTCGATGGGCATTCAGCAAGCTGAGGAGCAAGGCGCTGAAACACTGCATGCAAGTGAACGTCAATGAACGGTGCTCTCGTCAGCAACCGTGTCAATCGATTTCCATGCTATCCAGACATGCTGTCACGAGGATCCGAACCTAATTATTAAGACAAGGACACGCCATAGCTGCGAGAGCGAAGAGACATTCAGAGCAGGATATCCTTGTCTACTCACCCTCGGAGGGAGGGGCAAGTCAAAGAGACTGCAGGGCAATGAAATTCAGACAATTTGTTGAGGCTCGAGAAACGATACAAGGTCAAGGCCAGTTTCCAGCCACCGTTCCATGTCCTGAATCCAGGATTAATGACCACAATACTGATGAAATTTTGCAGAGCTCCCGTGTGAAACCGTGAAGCAGCATCCCGGTCCAAAGTCCGCATCTCAGACGCAATCACTAGCAAGCAGCGTTGGTCAAGCATAGGCTTTTTGAAGACAAGTGACCTAAACCCATGGCATGTTCAGTTTACACAATGAGCCAGAAAAAAAAAAGGGGTGAGCAGACTGCAGTCGCGCAGTTTCGATGCGTTTCTATCCCGGCGCTTGACCCAATACAAACGGCGGAGAGAAAAAAAATGGGCGTTCTAATTCTTTTGTAACACGCGTTCGACTACCTTTATGGCCTCCATTTTGCGAGCTCGTACACCGTTTTATCGTGGCGTCCTTGCCGCTAGACCTAATCTTGTCAGACCATCTGCTCGCAAGTTTACCACATCTACTGGCAGCAGCAGTCCCCCACCTCCCAAGTCTGGTAGTGGGCTCTACATCGGATTAGGTATTGGAGCTGCAGCCTTAATTGGGGGTGCCCTGTACGTGTCATCTGCCAAGGAAGATGCTGGCACTGTCGCCAAGTCAGCAATCCAGACTGCAAAGGCAGCCAGCAACTTTACGCCAACCATGGCTGACTACCAGAAGGTACGTGTCCCTCTGCGAAGTACCTGACGCCTGTTCACCCTGGCCCTTTCAGGTGTATAATAAAATTGCTTCCAAGTTGGACGCGGAGCACTACGACGACGGGTCCTACGGGCCTGTTCTCGTCCGTCTTGCATGGCACGCATCTGGTACATACGATAAGGAAACCAACACTGGCGGAAGGTGGATTGTTTTTATTTCATTGCCACCAATACCTGGCCTGAATACTTTTCAGCAATTATGCGACAATGCGATTTAATCCGGAGGCTCTCCATGGCGCTAATGCTGGTCTTGACATAGCTCGTGTATTCATGGAAGACGTTAAGAAGGAATTTCCCTGGATTTCTTATGGTGACCTTTGGACATTGGCTGGTGTTGCAGCCATCCAGGTATGATATTGCCTATTCTTTTTTCATCCATAAGACTTCACTGTGGATATAATCCTATAGGAAGCGCAAGGGCCGAGAATCCCCTGGCGGCCGGGTCGTATTGATGGGTTCGAGAAGGACGCAACTCCCGATGGCCGTCTTCCCGACGCTGACAAGGGTCAAGACCACTTACGGAGCGTAAGCAACCATTTTGTTTTTTATCCTCATGACTCACACAATTGTCTTTCCCTAGATCTTTTACCGCATGGGGTGCGCGATCCATAATATCACCTTTGTTGAAATTTAACTTATCCTATTTTCAGCTTCAACGACCAGGAGATTGTGGCTTTAGCTGGCGCTCACGCTCTTGGTCGTTGCCACCCTGACCGATCCGGTTTTGAGGGGCCATGGACATTCTCCCCGACCACGTTCACCAACGCGTTCTATACTCTTCTTATGAATGAGAAGTAAGTTGGAAACTTCGGCCGCTCAATCGTGGTTGATATTATATGCCCAGATGGGTCTGGCGCAAGTGGGATGGTCCCAAGCAACTTCAGGATAAGAAAACCGGTTCTCTCATGATGCTCCCGTGTGTATCTGGCCTTTGCATTGCCCTTTACCTTTTTTTTACTAACCGAGTTACAAACAGGTCCGACTACGCTCTTGTCCAGGACAAGGCTTTCAAGCAATGGGTCAAGAAATACGCGCAGGACGAGAACCTTTTCTTTAAAGAGTGAAGCTCAACAATTTAACACCTATATTTGCCGATTCTCACGATTGCTTGTCTTACAGTTTCGCATCTGCTTTTAGCAGATTGATGGAGCTTGGTGTACCCACTTCGCAGTTTGTTACATCTCAGCCATGGGAATTGAAGGCCCTCGATGAACAACAAACCAAATAAGTCTCTCAATTTACTGGTAGACGCATAGGTGTCGTCTAGATGTCCTCTTGAAGCTTATTAGACGAGGATAGACTGGGTGTTATTAGAAGTGGATGGATCAAGGATTACTTGTCATACCTCCCTTTGTTTTCCTATATAATGAATTGATTTGCACAGTGCAGCCCTTCTAAGCAAGCGTGAACACAGGAATGACGAGGCCATGTCTATTGATGGTAATACAAAACAACCTGAGAACCAAGGGGAGCTTGTGCAGCACAATCTATGGATGAGATTTCAGAACCTAGCACAAACAACATTAACGCGAGGAGTGATGGGACATACGACGACGCAGCATATCAACAGGGGCGATGGCTACCCGTTCGACGCAGATAGACAGCTGAGCAGTGCAGATATAAATAGGACATCATGCCATCGTCCGAGTAGCAGCAAACCTAACGGCAAGATCACTATCGCTATGTGAGCGTTCGGCCTCCTCGTATGACGGCAGCCCACGTATACTCGACAGCGGCGTAACGCCCCCGCCAAGGAACCCGCGGGACGCAACGTCGTAGTCCGGCACTTCATTGAAGTTGCAAGTCATGAGCGCCATAGAGTGCAGCTCATCTTCGGACCGCCCGTGTGGGAGCACCGGGGAGGCAGAACCAGATGCAACTTCTGGAGTCGGGATCTCAGAGGAAGACCGTGTCATCGAGCCAGAAGTGTGGGGAGCGCAATCGGCCGTAGATGCGGAGTGGTGGTGTTTTCCGTGGAATGGTGATGCGACCTTGGAGAAGTGTTTCAAGGAGAATATGCTGTGATGGTGGTGGTGATGGTGATGCCGCTCCCGCACAATGCCGCTCCCGCGCTCGGGACTTGCAGCCCGGCTTGAGGCGCGACTCGCATGTCTGCTTGTCTGCGTCGAGTCAGGGGGAGTGGTGGTATTGACCCCAGGGCGGTGCAACACACGGCCCAGCCTGTGCAGCTCTGAATTGACCCAGTCGAGCGCAATCGCGCTGGTCGGTTCGCTAGGAGTAACATCGCGTGAGCCGACATTGCGTGGCGGAGAACCCGGTGATATCAACTCTGGAGCTGACACAGCAGAGGAGGGAGCCGACGATTCGCTTTCAGGACGGGCCATTAACGAATTTAAAGTGGGTATAGTGGAGGGCGGTATATGGGCGTTAGCAATTCGGTCAAGGACGTGCGCAGGATAACTAGGGAGTTCGAGCTCCTCGAGGGTGGGCTCCTGTGAGTCCTCGAGACCAAAAATTAAACGATGGGTCGCGCGGGTGGCAATGCGTGCCTCTTCAAGGAGTACGTGATCTAGAATATGTATGGGTAATGAGCAGCGCAGCTCAGATATGTGGCCATCGGGGTTTGCCATGAGTACGCTCCAGCGTATACGATGAGTTATGACGATGGGTTCGACTGAGTGGGAAGGAGTGCAAAAGGGGGATAACATAATAGGGAGGGTTGCAACGACTTCTTCGTCGCCAATGTCAATATTATCCGAGGAGGTGGAAGCGGAGCGATGTTGTTCACCATCACCGACAGAGAAACCGAGCACGCTACTCTCACCACCCTCGGCAGGCACGCCACTTGATACATGCTGAAAACTTGCCTGAATCGTGTCCATGGGAGATGTGCCTTCTGGCAATGACAAAGGTACACCCTCAGATAGCGCAGGAGACTCAGGCGCTGACCCAGGCGCTGCCCTAGGGGGGCTTGGACGGCGCGAGATGATGACACTTCGAGAAGGGTCGTTGAGCTGCATGGTCTCTGTTTGTCCGTTACGAATATCATGTTTGGCCGTCGCAATAATACGTGTTGTATTATGCGGCCGGCCGAGCTTGGTGTAGGTCTTCATATGCTCCTGGATTGTGGTTGTGATACTTGTTATGTGGACGCCTTTCGACAAAGGGGAGAATTTGACTAGAGCGGTAATGGTGTCACCAGCAGCCCAAGCCTTATAGGGTACCATAAGGGAATACATCATTTTGTCGGGCCAAGTGTTCTCCAGCTCAAGGGTCTGCTGGTACTCTAAAGATTCTGTGGCAAAGGAGCGAACAAGGCGAACATCGGCAGTGGCATGTAGATTTGAAGCAAATACTGGACGAACGGCAGTAGCGCGAAGCTTGTAACCTATGCCACCTAGTCCGCCATGTGTAGACAAGGTAGAAGGGAGCCAACCTTCAAGCTGGAGTCGAAAGGGAAATACGTGACGACCGGCTTTAAGGGTGGGAGAGTGTTTACGCTCTCCCTCGAGAAAGGACCAGTCATGGTAGTAAATGATATTTGTCTGGTAGTTGGTTCCCAGAATAGAGGAACTAGGGTGCACCTGTAAGTGTTCGGGTGCAAAATATTTACACATCGAAAGACAAACCCATCACCCTGGACCTGTGGGACGCGTGACTTTCCTTTGAATTGCATAGTTATGTCCTTAAAGGTGGTTGCCTCTACGAGATTGAGTACGAGGTTACCCATGAGCGTGCAAGGTTCGACATCGACGCCTGTTCCACGGAAATATAAACAATCTGAAGGCAACAGGATGTCCAGCGAGTTGTGGAGTCTACCCATGCCCTGGTGGCTCTGGGAATCGGGAGGTGGTATCTGGGAATCGTGTACGGCATGAGGATTATATGTGAGGACGTGGTATGCGCTCTCGACATGATTACGACTCTGAGAAGGCGAAGCTGGCCTCGACTGCATAATTTGGAGGTATCAAAGATAGGTCAAGGACACCACTTCCGAAGGAAAAAATGAGGTGAGACCCGACGGCAGATAAATGCAGGATCCGCATCCGGCATATGGAGACCAGCTCGTCACTGAGTACTTGCATAGCGTCACACCCAGGCCTGCGGGGCTAACGGACCGACGACCAGGGCTTTCTTCTATTGTTCTCGAGGCACCCTTTTTTTAAAAAAACGCATTACAAAAGGTGCACGTTATTTGGAACCTGGCTCCTGGCTGCATCCGGCATTGCCTACAAGGGCATTTCCGTGCCACATGGCTCATCGGGTCGAATCGGGCGCTGATGATTCCGTTAAGAGCACCGTGGTTAACGCTGCATCTGCTGGCCGACTTTTTCTCGGGAAATTCAGGGGGAATCCAAGGTGAAACATGATATGTTACCACCTCTCCTGCACATTTGGGACTCATTACCAACTCTAGGTTAACATATGTTACTCCTCATACTGTTTTCAAAAACAAAAGCTCTGCAGGGCCCAACTACCCACCAGTCTGTGCCCTGGTTCTGCACTCTTCTCTCGGGGCGCCAATAATCGTCTCAGATAGTGCGATCACCGGCTTGTGGATCAAAGGAGTCATCAGCGAAAGAGCTTTTTTTTAAAAGCTCAGGAACCCATAATATCCTGTAGCAAACGTGGAAGAAAACGTTGGAATAGACTGCATAGACAGCAAGTCGGCCTAATACCCGGTTACCACCCTAATTGACGTACATGTGGTTGTGGCGTCCCCTGAATGGGCTTATCTACCAAGATACCCCCTCCCACAGATCAGTGAACGTCACAGCTTCCATCGGCCCTAATCATAATAGGGGATCATAGTATGTCCTCCGCTATACCGTAAAGGCTCGTTCTCAGATCACCGCGCTTCCCCGATCAAAGGGGGTCGGTCCTACAACTTGAATTGTGATTCTGGTCTGGATTCCATGGTTGGCTTGGTGGCCAATGGAAATAAGGTCGATGAGGAACAGAGGCGGCTGCGTTCCTGGTTCTCTCTTCTGATCGATAATGGCGTCATGGCGCACTTATCGGTGCTACGTCTATTCTGCGAGCAACAGGGGCTATTGAACAATCCTCCTGATGTACATATATCGACCACCTATGCAATGGAAGGCGGAGAGAAGACTCACCAATTTCCAGTGTAATACACTTCACACCGCCATACTCATGCGCACTCGCCGCGGGGTCAACCCAAGATAAGGTGTGGAACTTAGGGGTGATGCCATAATATCCACTAGCATCGGCTGCATACAGGGGCTTCGCCGCACCATATATTGAGACTTCGCGCAAAAGTCTCTGGCATACAGTTGTGCCCTCGACTGAGATGGAGACTGGCAAGGCTCTCCTGGGATACCAAGAGTCTCATACGCTTATAACCAGATGAGACAATACAACTACAAGCCCAAATCGAGCTCATTTAAACCGGGTGTGAGTGAACTATGTGGCCGTTGTTACTTCTTGAATTTAATCGATTTCGGCGCTCTTAAATACTCCGTGCCCGCGGCATCAACCTAAAGGAGCAGCGAGAGTAGGTTATCGAAATGGCTACATATGTATCGCCTTTCTTTCCCTCGAAGTCTCGTAGATCTGAGTTTGGGTCGGTATGATAAGTACCTCTGGACGAGTCTCGAGCAATATTATGACCCGGGCCGGCACATGCATGAAGCTACCTTATCCACTCACTCTCGGATCCAAGCGGGTCCGAGTCTCCTTCATAAGTAATTTCCCCGCATATCTCAGCAATATTCCTAACCTTGTAAACCCCTTATATTGAGACCAACGCTCTACTGTGAGGGCTCGCCACATTTTTGCGTGATCTCAGCAGACTGGGTTCAACAATATTTATTGTATGCAGGATTCGCCCTGACCCACATGATGCTCGAGTTCATGGAAAACATGGAAATATTGTCAAGTCCACCACACGTCAATCGGCAGACAGATAGCTACTATAGCGCAGACTAGGACCTCCGTGATTCCTGCGTGTATATGTATACCAGAGCCACAGCGCTGAGCGGCCGACTTTCATCAACACAGATACCAGTCATAGTTTCATAATTATCTATCGGCGGATAAGGAGACTCGCTCCTGGCGAACAAGGGTTACGTACCTAGAAACTGAGTAATCGATGTAGCACTGTGGTCGTAAGACGCGCTACTAAGTACAAGCCATATACCCAAACCTTTGCATATACGACGTGGACACTGCAAAATACCAAATTCATAGAACGTGCATGCTGACAGTTGAAACGTCGAGAATGCAGTAACGGTGAATCAAAGAATCGGTGAATGAAACGACGGCCCAACCGAAAAAAAAAAAATTCCTTGAAGGAAGTGCAATAATCATTGTCCAACTAGTGTTGCCGGCAGCTCCGCCCGGTTCGGCTCAAGCCGGGAACCAAACTGCTAATTGCCCAAAGTTCAAAGACTTGAGCTCGTTCGGACTCTCTCGACGCTCCTCACATCCATTCTAGTTTGTAAATCTGTAAGACAATGATGTACATCGATGTTATCGGTGAGTACAGCCTCCATAGGATGTGTATGAGTGCTGTTTCCTCTCTGGGCCATGGGCCAACATATGTGATTCCTTGCAATCTCAATATTGAATACATATTGCAGGCTTATTTGAACCCCATTTACAATTTGATCACTTTTTTCCAGCAGACAATTCGAGAGCAGTGAGGATATCTCCAGCTCAGAGACTGGTAAATCACAGTTACTTTCTAGTGCTATGTACATGCAGATTAATGTTGTGTGTCAGGTGTCAGGAATGGGCCCTCATCCTCACAAGGCTCAAGCATATCAAGATGCCATTCTTCATATCAACAAAGATGATGAAGATGGTGAGACTATTCAGACTACAAACAAAGAATGACCAGTGAGTCTTGGTGTCCAGAATGTAGGGGTCTACTTACCCTGCAGATGACCACAATATACACAAAAACATGGAATATAAAGTGCTTTACCTTATCTACTGTGTCCTATCATAGTGTCAGCCATAGAAAGAAGTTGGATGGCATGACTGAGGTTGTTACACACTAGGTCTGATTGGAGGTCAGAACCTGGATCGGAGTTGGGGGTCAGAGTCAGAGTGGGGATTGGGGTGTGTTGTGAGGGTTGGAACAGACTTGGCTTCAGCTTATGTGCTGTGCCCTCTGTATGGGAATCACCTTTTCCCTATCAAATCCTATTTATGCAGCACCAATGTGCTATACTTTGCTTTTCCATTCCTAAATATCAGCATATACTTGATGCTTGTACCTGGAATGGACTTATTCAAATATTCTCTATTTTTCCATATTTTTTTGGGAATATTCCATGCAGAACTCAGCCCAGAATGCTCTTATTCTGCTGTGCTACAGTTGTGGACCCATAGGCACCCACAAACCTTCACACAGTCGGCTCTCTGCCTTTGGACCGGGCATTTGGCCTGAATTCAAGCTCAGATGTCTCTGATCAATAAATATTCTGTAACTTGACAACCATAGCCTCTCAGGGCACTAGTTTCCATGGAGATCATCACCTGAGATGTGGCTATCCATGGCTGTGCAAACCAGTGCAGAAAACAGGGTGGATACCCTTCTTTTTGCCTGATCAGTGCCTAGTTCAGGGATCAGATCAGGTGATTGCCTTGGAATATTCTACCCCTTTCCATAACATTCTAGCTGTTTCCTTCTATTATTAGATAGAACTTTCCAGAACCATTATTCAGCTCCTGATCAGTGTTAGTTCAGTGATCAGAACCTGTGATTGGCTTGGAATATTCTACCCTTTTCTTCCACCTTCCACAACCTTCCAGTAGTTTCCATCTATTAATAGGTAGAATATTCCAGAAGCATTACTCAGCCCCTGTAAATACAATATATAAGGAGGTCATTCTGCCTCTGAAATAGCAACATATTCAACCTATTCTACCCATCTTCTGCACACCAGTGTGACTAGAGTGACATACAGTGTCATCCTCTATATCTCAGTAACCGTTGATTACCAGTTCAAGGATCTTTTACAGTTGTATAACTGTGCTTGATTGCACTCAAAGTAGTGATATTCCTGCTTTGGGCATGAGTGTAGTATTTGCCTCACATGACTACGAATCTACAGGGTGAGATTGTCTGTCGATAGTCCTGCCATTAGTGCTCTTGTTTAAGTCACTAGTGTGTACTGCCTTTGCAGAGCATTAGAAGCTTGAACTCATGTGAAGCAGTTGCTAGACTACTTCACACATCGCTGTTACCTGCTTCAGAGTGCCACTGGTTGGACGGTTGGATTCATCCACCTACTTCCTTTAGCCTCTAAGTGCATTCCCCTCATTTTGGAATATCTGGACCCCTAAGCATCTGTGAACTCTAGACTCTGGAAGTCTTATTCATTTCTTGCTGCTAAGAAACATATTACATTTCTGCGTATAGTCTGCATTGACCAATACAAAGGATTGTAACCAAAGTACAAACATTAAATTGTTTCTGGAGTCGTGCTGCAGCAGGGTTTGATATTCTTCTCAGCTGTTCATTCATGGAATTGTGGTGATTTAGAGTTTGCCCTAACACCATAATTTTGCAGGTTCCAAAACAGTTATGGAAAGGGGTAGAATATTCCAAGGCAATCACCTGATCTGATCATCAATCACCTGCTCTGATCCCTGAACTAGGCTGTTACGCACTAGGTCCGATTGGGGGTTGGAGGTTTGGTTGGAGGTTTGGTTGGAGGTTTGGTTGGAGGTTTGGTTGGAGGTTTGGTTGGAGGTTTGGTTGGAGGTTTGGTTGGAGGTTTGGTTGGAGGTTTGGTTGGAGGTTTGGTTGGAGGTTTGGTTGGAGGTTTGGTTGGAGGTTTGGTTGGAGGTTTGGTTGGAGGTTTGGTTGGAGGTTTGGTTGGAGTCGGAGAAGGAGTCAGGTACATCATGGGGATCAGAACGGACTTGGCTTCAGCTTATGTGCTGCGCCTTCACTAATACCGGTGTCCAAGATTTCGGAGATGGAGTATGACTTAGAGAGTTAGGATCAGACTTAGGAACTAGGCGTGATTTGATATTTGAACTGGGGAATGAAGTCCCCAGTTGGGCAACTTAAATACATATTTGAAATCTAATAATAATTACTCCGGTGATGGGTCTCTGAGGCTGACAGCCTTACATGAGTATGTCCAAGTCTGATGGAGATGGATGTCTGGGTTCCTATGGTGATGCTGATGCATCAATCAGAACCGGAGATGGATGGGCAAAATTGGCAGTGACAATCGGACAGGTAGATGGAGATGGCAGTTTCCAAATGGGGTCAAGGAACTTGCAGCTGCGATGGAGGCCGCGAGACTGAAGGAAGTGGAGGAGCAGGCACATGAGCTAGAAGCTGCCATGGAGGTAGAGGAGGAGGTGACTGGGGCAGGGGCGACCAGCCACCCAGGAAGTCTGAGTGTGCCAATATGGGCAGGGACCCTGAGGTCGCCATCATCTCCATTACACGGATGGAGACAACTTGTCCGACAACTTGGGTAGCCATGGTTGAGGCTCACAAATGAGCGGAGCTTTATGCTGCTACCACCAAGAAGAATCTCAATGTCGCGGTCTTTTCATTGAAGGCACACCTGAGTGCTGATATGGAGAAGTGGGAGGCGGGTCGGAGGGTCATATGGTGCAAGGCGGAGAGTTGTGTGTTGGTGACCTGTAAGAAGGAGCTGTGTGTCGCTAGGTCGGTGATCCAGCTTTGCAAGCGTGAGATGGAGAAGGTGGCAGCTGAAGAGCAGGACAAGGAGGAGGAGAGGGAACACTTGGAGGCCACATTGAGAAGGAGCGGACCACCCAAGGCTCTGGCTCTGACGGAGCCATTTGGTGGGCCCGACCTATTAATAGATGGAAACTACTGGAAGGTTGTGGAAGGTGGAAGAAAGGGGTAGAATATTGCAAGCCAATCACAGGTTCTGATCACAGCAATAACACTGATCAGGAGCTGAATAATGGTTCTGGAAAGTTCTATCTAATAATAGAAGGAAACAGCTAGAATGTTATGGAAAGGGGTAGAATATTCCAAGGCAATCACCTGATCTGATCACCCATCAGCTGATCTGATCCCTGAACTAGGCACTGATCAGGCAAAAAGAAGGGTATTGTAGCAACTAATGCATGATGGACTAGCATGATAACACCTCAGTGATATTCCTTCACTGAGGTGGAGTGAAAACTTCTACGCGTTTATATATCCTGCCAGGCGGCAGGCGCTGAGTGCACGGACCATCGTATGGGCTTACATAATGGCCACATTCCCAACAGGTATCCACCCTGTTTTCTGCACTGGTTTGGACAGCCATGGATAGCCACATCTCAGATGATGATCTCCACAGAAAATAGTGCCCTGAGAGGCTGTGGTTGTCAAGTTACAGAATATTTATTGATCAGAGACATCTGAGCTTGAATTCAGGCCGAATGCCTGATCCAAAGGGGGAGAGCCAGCTGTGGGAAGGTTTGTGGGCACCAATGGGTCCACAACTGTAGCACAGCAGAAATAAATCATTCTGGGCCAAGTTCTGCATGGAATATTCCTGAAAAAATATGGAAAAATAGAGAATATTTGAATAAGTCCATTCCAGGTACAAGCATCAAATATATGCTGATATTTAGGAATGGAAAAGCAAAGTATAGCACATTGGTGCTGCATAAATAGGATTTGATAGGGAAAAGGTGGTTCCCATACAGGAACCCAGACATCCATCCCCATTGGACTTGGACATATTCATGTAAGGCCATTGGCCTCAGAGATCTATCACCAGAGTAACTATTATTAGATTTCAAATATGTATTTAAGTTGTACTACTGGGAACTTCATTGACTTGCAACTTGTGTCATGATGTGGGCATAGAGTGTGTGTGGCCTACTGGCCCAACTCACCACCTTCGGTCCTGCGATCATTGTCAGGGTCAGAAAGGAGGGTGTAGGATTGATGGAAAGTTCAATCCCTGGAGTTGGAGCGTCAAGCCCTGACTAGTGGTACAAGGAGGGGCAGAGAAAGAATTGGAAGGTTGTCCAACCAAAAAGCGGTGGATGGAGACGGGTGCTGTGGCAGCTGGGGGTAGTGGTGTCGGATCGGAAGGGGCAATGACTGGTGCAGGTACGGGGCACGTCTCTGCGCCCAATAGTACCATGGGCCAGCTTATCCAGCTGGTTAACCTGCAGTTGGAGCACCTCCGGCGGATGGAGGGGTTGTTAGTGGACTTGGTGAAGACGATGAAACGGAAGGAGGTTCTGGAGGGTCAGCAGACGGCTGAGTTACATCGGCTGCGGAAGTTCATGACCCCTTTGGATGAGGATTTGGACATGGGGGATGAGAAAGATTGGGTGTCAGATGTAGAGAGTGATGATGAGTTGGAGACAGAGCCTGAGGTAGACAAGGGGAAGGGAAAAGGAAACACAATGTATAAAAAATGAAAATGAAAATGATTTCTCTTGGCAGAGCCAGTCACCAGACTGGGTCTGATGAAACATAGGCCTCAACGTGGTACGAGAGTGCTAACACCTCTAAAAAAGGTGGCTAACTACGTTTTAGGGTGATCCAAAGATCCATTTTGGAACTGCAAGATCACCCCCAACATGTGCACAATGCCCTCACAAGGCCATCACACCAACAAAGTTCAAGGATGTAAGGTAAAATCTGTTAGAAAGCACGATCTTGACAATGTTTTAGCTAGGAGGTAAACTCTGTAGCATAGACATAATGTAGATTACAATGTGATCTAATGCCACAGATTTTAACAATAGCCGCACCCCCAAGTGCTGGCCATCCCTACCATAAGACGTTAAACCATACAAGAGAAATTCCTACAAATATGACTTCACCGGTGAGAACCAAGAAGACATAATTGACTGGCATGGTGCTTACAATTTTGACATAGCACACATCATCTGCCAAAAAGGACAATGCCCCAGAGAGTAAATGCAAAAAGGATTGTGATCGATTGGACAAGGGGATGGAAAAAGCTGAATCTATTGCAGTTTGCGACGATGATGACTCCCCTTCTGAATGGGTGGTAGCCAAGAAGAAGAAGGATAGAGACTGGGGTAAACAGAAACAGTGATGATGGTACACACGTCCAATCCTCGAGTCAAAAGCGAAGCAAACCGACAGAGACGGCAAGCGCGGTGAACATCGCCGATCTCAACCACTTGGAAGACGAAAGTATATCTGCCGTCATTCCCACGAGTGAGACAACTGGGAAGAGGGGAAAGCATGAAGGGTTGCAGGTGCCAAAACCAAGCCAGCTGGAAGTGGTAGAGGTGACTGAACTCGATCCTAACTCCTCCAACCAGGCCACCCCCACCGTCTTCGTATCTTCAGGCACGAAGGAAGATGAACAGAGTGGGTTGAAATGACCCCGAATTCAAAGAGCTGCACTTGAGCAACCGGTGAGACAAATACAAGGGATGGAAGGAAAGGACATGAGCAATGATGAGGACATTTGCAATCACATCCCGAAAGAGCTGTTAGAAGGGTTTAAGATAGTACCTGATGGCATCTATGAGGCACTGGCTGAGAAGCACCTTTGAGATCCAAATGGAGCAGACAGACTCTGGCTTGTCAGAGAACGTCTCTTTATTGCAACGATCTACGGTGCACGACATTTAGGATGAAGCTACGGTAGGGGTCACATGACAAGGTTTATAACCAAGTCAATAAAGGAAAGAATAACTGAAAATCACCCAGAAAGGAAACTGGAAGGTGATTGGAATGACCTAACCATTGAAGAGATCAACCCGGTCTCATCAAAGGCAGGCCCTCCTCCAGGAGCTGTCTGGATTCAAGTTATATTGCCAGAAAAGATCTCGAACAAGATCTTTCTACAGAAAAACTGTCGTATGAGCGGCAATTTCGGTGGAATGGTATTCTTTTATGAACCTGTCAGGGTTCAAATAAGTCATATTCTATTTTTAGTATTTTCTCTTGACACCCCTATCAGCGCAGCCTGTCAGGGTGCGTCTCCCCTATTTCATTGCCCCTATCACTTCCCCTATCTTTCCTCCCCTATCTTGGTTCTCCTATCCGTCTCCATCATTTAGTATAAAGACTCGCCTTGGTGCAGTGTGATCCCCTCAGCTTGATCTCTGAGGATATCCGCTGTACCAGGTAAGTCCCATGTATTTATCAGAAACAGCTGTATAGACTGAGGATATCCGCTGTACCAGCTGGCATTATTTCTTATCGGCTCTCACTTATTGAGTATCTTGTTGTTGTGGCCTCGTCATCAGCGTCGCCCTCACAGAAGATCAAGCTCATAAGACGACCCCACACCTCATAACACTTTCCCTATTAACTACTTCACCGATACCATGACCGATCAGCTTCCTGAAGCCTATTGGGACACTCTAGGTGAAAGTGGTGGCTTTCTGTGAGCGTTGTTCAACACCCAGGCGCAGCAGCTCCAGCAGCTGCAACTCCAGAACCAGCACCTCCAAAGCCAGTTCGCCAATGTCCAGAACAACCTAGCAGATGCTGCCACTGCTGCCGCCATTGCTGCAGCACAGACCATCTCTCAGACCACCTCATTTCCCACACCTTCTCCTACATCGTCATCCGTTCGCCCAATAAGGGCAGCCGAACCAGCCAAATTCAATGGAGATCGTGCAGAGACGGAAGGTTTCATTCGCTCTATCAGGCTTGCCATTGCAGTCCAGCCTACATCTTTCCCAGATGAGCGGACCAAGATCCTCTATGCCCTCTCTTTTATGACAGGAGGGTCTGCTGAAGTATGGGCGCACAATGAGACACAGGCAGTCATTGACAGGACCTCACCACTCTCCACCTTGGAGGAATTCATTAAGCAAGTGGAGAACACTTTTGGGGACCCTGACCGCTCTCGAACAGCACGAACAAAGCTACACGATCTTAGGATGACACCTGGCATGTCAGCGGATGAATACACGGCACAGTTTGAGATACTAGCAGGAAGGACTGGGTTTAATGATGCAGCACTGGAAGATGCCTATGCCCGAGGGCTCCCTGCAATGATTCTTGACAAGATCCATGCACAGCCATCCCTCCCGTCCGATCTCAAGGCATGGAAGGAAGCGGCCTGTCAAATTGACCGCAACCACCGTCGTCTTCTAGAAGTGAGACGAGCTCAGACTTCCCTCACTCCTGCCCGCTCTACCCCATCCCGCCCTCACAGCACTCCGGTCATCTCTGTACCAACTACCTTGGCAACCTCTAATGGTGCTGCACCTATGGATATTGACTCCAACCGCCATCGCATTGAGACTCGGACATGCTACAACTGTGGAAAGCGTGGCCATATATCCCCAGCATGCCCTGAACCACGCAAGGAACGTATCCGAGCTGATCTCACACAAACAGCAATTGCAGGCATGATATCAGAGTCAGTAGCAGCTGCACTGAAGGCCAAGGAAGAAGCGCAGAAGGCAGTAATTCCAAAGCAAGAGGAGAAGCAGGATTTTCAGGCCAGTCAGCAGTGAAGAGCATGCCCTGCCTGACAAACCGGTTTTCAGTTCTTGAATCATGTACTGTAGGGCTCACAAGCGATATGTTACACGCACACTCCCTTGTCCATCAGACTGAAACCAAAACAGCCATGCCTGAAACCCCTTCTCAACTTCCAGCTAAACATGATGACCCTCCTCGTCTCTACCTTCGATCTGCAGACATCCGTCGATGTACAAGAATTCCCATGAAAATCCATTCGGTAGACACTGGATACCCTCTAGCCGTGGATGCACTCCTCGATAGTGGTGCTACAGGAATGTTCATTGATGCAGAATATGTCAAAGCAGAGAAACTTCGAACACGCCCTCTACCACGTGCCATACCTGTTTATAACATTGATGGGACCCCAAATGAAGCAGGTTCAATCAAGGAAGAAGTCGATCTCATCTGCACATATGGGACCCATACCGAACGTGCCACATTTTCAGTCACAAGCCTGGGAACCTTTGGCATAATTGTTGGGCACACCTGGCTTGTGAGGCACAACCCAGAGGTAGACTGGCGTACAGGAAAGGTACAGATGACTCGCTGCCCTGATTCATGTGGAGAAGTACCAGAACACAAAGAGCATTCGCTTGGTACAACTCCTTCAAATGGCAAGAACTCACACGGGCAACCCCAATACGAGGGAGACCGAACATTTGTTATCTTTGTAGAAGACTTGGAGAATATCTATGCTGGTTCAACAGTTTCTCAACAGCTCGCACAGAAGGCTGCAGAATCTACTCCAGTCAAAACCTTTGAGGAGATTGTCCCAAAGGCGTACTGGGGATTTAAGGATGTTTTTGCAAAGGAGTCCTTTGACCAACTTCCACCTCGAAAACTGTGGGACCACGCTATTGAACTCACTCCAGGAGCGCAACCCTTCAGCACAAAGGTCTATCCAATGTCCCCAAATGAGCAGAAGGAGTTGGACGCATTCCTTGAGGAGAACCTACGGAATCATCGTGATACGCCCTTCCAAGTCACCCATGGCATCCCCTGTCTTTTTGTGAAGAAGAAGGACGGTAATCTTCGTTTTGTGCAAGACTACCGCAAGCTGAATGATATCACAATCAAGAACGCCTACCCACTACCCCTGGTACCAGACATCATGAATAAAATTGCCGCAGCCAATGCCAAGTACTTTACCAAGCTTGACATCCGATGGGGATATAACAATGTGCGTATTAAAGAGGGCGATGAGTGGAAGGCAGCCTTTCGAACCAATCGTGGTCTATTTGAACCCCTGGTCATGTTCTTTGGTCTCACAAACAGCCCAGCAACCTTTCAGACGATGATGAATGGCATTTTCAAGGAGCTCATTGATGATGGCACTATGGTAGTGTTCATGGACGACATCCTCATTTTCACTGAATCCCTAGAACAACACCACACGATCGTGCAATCTGTCCTTGAAATTCTTCGGGCCAACCACCTGTACCTCAAACCAGAGAAATGCCTTTTCTCGCAACAGAAGGTAGATTATCTTGGATTGATTCTCTCACAGGGACAGGTAGCTATGGACCCAGTTAAGGTGGCCGGAGTCAGGGACTGGCCCACACCACGCAATGTGACAGAAGTCAAATCCTTCCTGGGTTTCATCAATTTCTATCGTCGCTTCATTGAGGACTTCTCACATATCGCAAAGCCTCTGAATCGGTTAACAAAGGCAGATACACAGTGGTCTTGGATACCTGATGGCCCAGAACAAGAAGCCTTTGATAAACTCAAGCAGCTTGTCACGTCAACTCCAATCCTTGTCCTCCCAGATCAAACCAAGCATTTTCGACTAGAGACAGATGCTTCAGCATATGCAACAGGTGCTGTTCTATCTCAACTCTGTGACGATGAGAAATGGAGGCCGGTAGGTTTTGTATCCAAGAGCCTTTCAGATGCAGAGCGCAACTATGCCATCCATGATAAGGAATTGCTCTCAGTCATCCGTGGACTAGAAGAATGGCGCCACATCTTGGAAGGGACCAAATACAAGATTGAAATCCTTAACGATCATCAAAACCTCACATATTTCCGTACAGCTCAGAATCTCAATCGTCGACAAGCTCGCTGGTCACTATACCTTTCTCGTTTTGACTTTGAACTGATCCACCGTCCTGGACGACATTCAGCCAAACCTGATGCCCTCTCACGACGTGTAGATCATAAGCAGGGGAGGAAGATAACCAGAACCAGGTTCTTCTTGGCCCTGAGCTGTTCCACATCGATGCGACATCCACCTATCCAGGGCCAGAAGCTCAAATGATCACAGGAGAAGGAGACATATTCCTGGAACGTGTGCGGAATTGCACCAACAGAGATGAAAAGGTTGTAAAGGCTCTTAAGGAACTTGGTCCCTCTCGGAATTTACGAGGACAGGAATGGACCGAGGAGAATGGACTCGTCCTCTATCGTGGCAAGGTATATGTCCCTCTTGACCCAAAATTGCGCCATGACATTGTAAGGGCACACCACGATACTCACATTACAGGTCACCCTGGTCGCTGGAGAACAACAGAACTTGTATCCCGCATCAATTTATGCGCGAGCTCAATAAGCTTTTGGGGATCAAGGTTGCAGCATCCACAGCATATCATCCACAAACCGATGGTCAGACGGAAAGGGTAAATCAAGAAATTGAACAATACTTGAGGCTTTTCGTCAATCAGCGCCAGGATGACTGGATTGAGTGGGTTCCTCTTGCAGAATTCACATACAACAACCGCATCCACTCCTCCACGCAATCAACCCCCTTCATGCTTGATACAGGCCAACACCCAAGGCTTGGGCTAGAGCCAATCCGAGAGACACGACTTGAAGCACTGGAAGAATTCACTGAGCGTATGGAGACAGCCACCACTGAGGCTCGCTCTGCCCTGGAAAAGGCAGCAGATGATATGGCACGATTCTATGATGCCCATCGGCAAGCAGCCCCAGTATACAAACTTGGTGACAAGGTCTGGCTCAATGCACAAAATATCACCACCACCCGTCCAACCAAGAAACTTGATCACAAATGGTTAGGACCGTATGTGATTAATAAGGTGGTCTCACGAAATGCCTATGGCCTACGACTTCCCCCAATCTTTGGCCGCACGCATCCAGTGTTCTCTGTTGTCTTACTCCGTCCTTATGAAAAGGATCCCATCCCTGAACGCCAGTCATCTCCTCCACCACCTCCAGTCATTCGAGATGGAGTACAGGAATACGAAGTTGAGAAGATCCTTGACAGCAGAGTTTTCCGAGGAAGACTGGAATACCTGGTGCGTTGGAAGGGCTATGGAGCTGCTGACGACCTCTGGATCCCAGCTAAGGATGCCAGTGGGGCTAGAAGGCGCATTGCAGACTTCCATCAGGAAAATCCTGAAGCCCCAAGGCGTATTTCGGCAGCCACCTATGCGGCTCTTCCCTTCAGACGCTTTGAGAACTTCACAGAACCTCCCAAACAGGTCCTCTTTGATTGGACAGCTGGCAGGAACCCAACACGTGGTATTGGACACATTTCAGAGCCGCAGAATAGGCACAGTGAAGCTTAGCGCCCACCAAATTCATCCATGCCGAAATTCCACTAACTGTATATAAGCCAGTGAATCCACTTCCCCTTCCTCAGTAAAACCATCATCGTTCACTACCCAACCCACCATGCCTTACCAGTCTGAATCCACCCCTCTACGATCACTCCGTTCCTACCCCTCAATCACTTGGTCAGTTGACTCAAGGGATACTGCACGTGCTGTAGAGGATTATAACCTCCCATCTCCACCTCCACAAGTTCATTTCCCCTTCTGGCATCGTAATCCATCCAGACGCCAGACATACTACATCGGGGACCCTCTATTCATCGGCAACTATGACATACCATATGCCTTCCAAGGGCTCGCCGGTAAAGTCACCTATGAGGGAGGGGAGATGATACTTGGGGCAGTTTTCAGCACGAACAATCCCATATCCCCTGGAGAGTTCACCATCCCACTTTACCCCAAGGCAGAGAAGAGTCACCATCAACACTCGTCATGGGCTCTACTTTGGCAGAGAGTGAGAAGGGACCTTGCAGAGTGCTTCAGGGTGTGTCTCTCTTGAGATGGATGGGACGATAGTGCATATCGAGACGACATGCATTAAGAGGGAGGTGATGTCAGGGTTCAAATAAGTCATATTCTATTTTTAGTATTTTCTCTTGACACCCCTATCAGCGCAGCCTGTCAGGGTGCGTCTCCCCTATTTCATTGCCCCTATCACTTCCCCTATCTTTCCTCCCCTATCTTGGTTCTCCTATCCGTCTCCATCATTTAGTATAAAGACTCGCCTTGGTGCAGTGTGATCCCCTCAGCTTGATCTCTGAGGATATCCGCTGTACCAGGTAAGTCCCATGTATTTATCAGAAACAGCTGTATAGACTGAGGATATCCGCTGTACCAGCTGGCATTATTTCTTATCGGCTCTCACTTATTGAGTATCTTGTTGTTGTGGCCTCGTCATCAGCGTCGCCCTCACACAACTCTCTTGAGGGAACATCCAAATATCATTGATTCTTTCTTATACAATACTTGTAACATAATTTGAACTATCTTTAATCCCCACCTGGTATTTGTATATCTAAATACCCTATATAATACCAATTATATTAATACATATATTCCTATTATATCCATGTAAATGATTATGTTCATCTCAACCAAATATCTCATCTTTTAAAGTTTATTAAAATATAGAATATATGTTTATATTTATGAAAATTTCACACATCCGAAATCTTTTAAGATATCCAAATTGTAACTCCCTGGCTTTATGTATCATTGAAATCCTGATGTATATCTCCTATACATCAGAATATTGTATACTGACATGATTCCGAACAAGCGTCTAATGAGGAGAACAATGGTGGGGTCCGGAGTTGATGGAGGTGGAGATGGAATCCGGAGATCAGAACTCGGTGTTACAGAATGTAACATCATGCATCTGAATTCATCTCCAATTTTCACTCCACTCATCCAGACAAACCTGGTCCTCTTATGAATCTTTAAGTTCCATCACTGACTCTAATTCTATTATCTCACATCATCATTTTATTACAAGTCACAAAGAAAATTATAAGTCTACCCAACCTCCAAAAAAATCTCACTCCAACCTGTTTTTCTCCACTCCAAAGTATTACAATCAAAATCATTTTCATCATTTTTAGTTATACATTGCACTTCCTGTTTCCCTTCCCCTTGTCTACCTCAAGCTCCGTCTCTGACTCATCATCACTCTCTACATCTGACACCCAATCTTTCTCATCCCCCATGTCCAAATCCTCATCCAAGGGGGCCATGAACTTCTGCAGCTGATGCAACTCAGCAGTCCACTGGCCCTCCAGAACCTCCTTCCATTTCATCATCTTCACTAACTCCACTAACAACCCCTCCATTCACCGGAGGTGCTCCAACTGCAGGTTAACCAGCTGAATAAGCTGGCCCACAGTGCTGTTGGGCATGGAGACATGCCCCATACCTGCCCCAGTCATCACTGCCTCTGATCTGACACTGCTACCTCCAGCTGCCACAGCACCCATCTCTGTCCACTGCCTTTTGGTCGGATGACCTTCTGTTTCTTTCTCCATCCCTCCTTGTACCACTAGTCAGGGCTTGACGCTCTGACTTTGGGGATCGAACTTGCCATCAATCCTGCATTCTCCTTTCTGACCCTGACAACAATTGCAGGGCCGAAGGTGGCAGGTTGGACCAGTGGGCCATACACACTCCATGCCTGCATCACAACACAAGTCACATATTATGACCAGACTGCTGATTGGCTCCGTTGGAGCCAGAGCCTTGAGAGGTCCACTCCTTTTTGACGCGGCCTCCAAGTGCTCCCTCTCCTCCTCCTTGCCCTGCTGCTCTGCTGCAGCCTTCTCCATCTTGCACTTGCGAAGTTGAATTGCTGACCTAGCAACACGCAGCTCCTTCTTGCAAGTCACCACTACATGATCCTCTGCTTTACACCATATGACCCTCCGATCTGCCTCCCGCTTCTCCATATCAGCGCTCAGGTACACCTTCAATGAGAAAACTGTGACCTTGAGATTCTTCTTCATGGTAGCAGCATATAGCTCCACCCATTTGCAAGCTTCAACCACAGCTACCCAGGCCATTTCCTTGTAACGATTCAAGGTCAGATCAGGCTCCTTATCCATCCCAACATCCACACCTGCCTCAGGCTCTGCATTTGCATTGAGCTCCATGTCTACATTGGGATCCACCTCTGCTTCCGCCCTCTCTGCCTCTGCCATGTCATCCTCTTCAGCTGCACCCTCTGTAACTAATGGTCATGGTCACAAACACACCAGCAAGTCTACCGGTGGGGCAGTTGTCAGATGGGTCAACTCCATCTGTGTGACTGAGAAAATGGCGACCTTGGGGGTCCATGCCCATATTGGCACACTCAGACTCCCCGGGTGACTAGTCACCCCTGCCCCAGTCACCTCCTCCTCCTTCCATCTCCATTCCATCTCTTCCTTGTTATGACTATATTCATTAATGCCCAGATCCCCGTCCAATCCACTCAGATCCCCATGCATATGAAATCTATACTCCATTTGGAAACTGCCATGTCTCCATCTACCTGTCCGATTGTCACTGCCAATTCTGCCCATCCATCTCCAGTTCCGATTGATGCATCAGCATCACCATAGGAACCCGGACATCCGTCCCCATCGGACTTGGACATACTCATGTAAGGCTGTCAGCCTCAGAGACCCATCACCGGAGTAATTATTATTAGATTTCAAAATATGTATTTAAGTTGCCCGACTGGGGACTTCATTCCCCAGTTTGAATATCAAATCACGCCTAGTTCCTAAGTCTGATCCTAACTCTCTAAGTCGTACTCCATCTCCGAAATCTTGGACACCGGTATTAGTGAAGGCGCAGCACATAAGCTGAAGCCAAGTCCATTCCGACCCCCCATGACTTGCTCTGACTCCAACGAAACCTCCAACCCAATCTCTGACCCCCAATCGGACCTAGTGCATAACAGTATATTCAAACTGCCATACTCACTCCTACCAATGCCATGATCCACCGCCAATTCCGCATGCACATGAACCATCAAGGTGCCCACTCCCAGCATTGACACCATTCCCAAGGTCATCGAAGAACCGATGGACCACATAGAGGCCATCAATGAAGAAGATGACACCCCCCCCTCTCCAAATCTGGCACAAGCCATCTCCCTGCTTGCCAGCAGCATCCGTAACCCACAAGCTCCTAAGTCCTGGACCAAGGTCCAAGAACCCGACCCATTCAATGGCTCTGATCCACAAAAGCTCCAGCCATTCTCGGTGCAATGCCAGTTGAATTTCCATGACCGCCCCGACACGTTCACATCCAATCAGGCAAAGGTCACCTTCACCATGTCCTATCTCAAGGGCACCGCACTGGACTACTTTGAGCCAGCACTCATGGATGACTCTGATGACCTGATATGGTCAGATGACTACTCTGACTTCATCTCCAAACTTCGGACCAATTTTGGTCCTTACAACCCCAAGGCCAATGCTGAGAATGAACTTGATCGACTTCAGATGAAGGAAAATCACAAAATCGCAAAATACATTGTGAGTTTCCAGCAGCTAGCCCCAAAAGTCCAATGGGGCGACGCCGCACTCTGACACCAATTTTATGTTGGACTCCCATCCCGCATCAAGGACGAGATATCACATGTCGGTAAGCCGGATACTTTGGTTACCCTTTGCAAACTTGCCCAATCCATCAATGCCCATTATTGGGAACATCAATCCGAGGTCTCCCGTGAAAATTCAGCCAACAACAAATTGGACAAATCATTGGACAAGACCCCAAAGTCCAACAAGGGGTCTGATAAGAGGACCACTGCCAACTCAGGCCAGAAGTCAAACACTGGTAATGCTGCCGCTTCCAGTTCCAGTCAGAACAACTCTGGCACCAGCAATAACTCCAGAGCTCGCAAGAGTACTCCGGACCTCTCCACCAAGCTGGGGAAGGACGGAAAACTTACCCAGCAGGAACGCCAGTGCTGCATGGACAACAACCTCTGTCTGTTCTGTGGAAAGCCTGGGCACCAAGCCAAGGATTGCAACAAGGCAACCTCGTCTGCAGCAAAGGCAAAGGGCCATGCCACCAATGCCATGACAGACAAGTCCGACGCAAAAGCATTGGACCCAAAAAAATAGTAAGCAGTCCTATAGCCTCCGTATGGGCTGAGGGCTGCGTTGGTACTCCCTGTATGACAAACGAGGTCCGCCTGAACGCATCCACTCTTTCCCACTCCGACTCCCTTACCCTCCTTGTCTACTCCAACTCCATTCCCAATACCGCTATTCAAGCATTAATTGACTCCGGTTCTACTCATTGTTTCCTCAATTCCTCTTTTTCTGATTTACATAAACTCCATACATAAACCATAACTCTGATATCACTCTGATTATTTGATGGCACTACTAATGCTGTTATCTCACGAGCTATAGATCTGTCTATCCGTTTTTCTGTCGGAGATATCCAGAACCTTACATTCTATGTTACTCCACTTGACTCCAGCTGTTCTGTGGTTCTCAGACATAATTGGCTCACCTGCTACAATCCGTTGATTGACTGGGCATTGGGCCATATCACATTTTGTTCTCCAGTACAGGCTGTGTCATCCCCGATGTCACCAGCAACTTTAGGTGTGAAACTATCTTCTGCCTCCACTGACTCCGCTCTGATAGATACTCTGCCTACCCCACCGTTTATATCGCTGGTGGACGCTATGGTCTTCATCAGACTAAGCAAACTGGATGGCTCTCACACATTCCAGGTCCACCTCTCCAATCCAATATTCCTTGCCCCTCGTTCTGCCCAATCAACTCCACCAGACCTATCTATGGTTCCTAAGGAGTATCATGAGTTTGCCGACATGTTCAGCAAATCTAAAGCCGACTCCCTAGCGGAACACCGACCATACAATCTCAAGATCGAACTGGATGACAACTCCACCCCTCCATCATGAGTTCACCGACGTGTTCAGCAAGTCTAAAGCCGACTCCCTAGCGGAACACTGACCATACAATCTCAAGATCGAACTGGATGACAACTCCACCCCTCCACTTGGCCCTATCTACTCGCTATCCCAAAAAGAGCTACTGGCTCTCCGAAAATTCATAGACGAGAACTTGGCCACGGGCTTCATCCGCCCATCCCTATCTCCTCATGGAGCTCCGGTCCTATTTGTCCACAAAAAGGATGGATCACTCCGTCTATGTGTCGACTTCCGTGGACTCAACAAGATCACCAAGAAAGACCGATACCCGATACCCCGCACCGCGGACCTACTTGAAAGTCCTCAAAAGGCTAAGATCTACTCCAAAATAGATCTCCGACATGCCTACCATCTAGTCCGCATCCAAGAAGGCAACAAATGGAAAACGACCTTCCACACATGATATGGATCTTTCGAGTGGTGCGTCATGCCCTTCAGACTAACCAATGCTCCGGCCGCCTTCCAGCAGTTCATGAATGATACCTTCGCCGACCTCCTCGATGTGACCATCCTCGTTTACTTAGATGACATTCTGGTATATTTGGACAACAAAGAAGAACATCAGACACATGTCTGAGATGTACTCCGACGTCTCTGAAAGCATGGCCTCTTCGCCCGCGCTGACAAATGCAAATTCCACTCCAACTTGGTCGAATACCTAGGCTATATCCTCTCCCCGGCAGGATTGACAATGTCTGATGACAAAATCAAAGCCATACAGGAATGGCTGGAACCCCAGAAAGTCAAGGACGTACAGTCCTTCCTAGGGTTTGCCAACTTCTACTGCTGCTTCATTCACGGCTACTCCGATATCACTGTTCCACTCACCCAACTCACTAGGAAGGGTATCCAATGGAATTTCACTGACAAATGTAGACAGAGCTTTGAGACCTTGAAAAAGGCCTTTACTTCCGCTCCGATACTGACTCATTGGGTTCCAGACGTTCCTATCTTATTAGAGATCGATGCCTCCGACTATGCACTTGCCGCGATGTCGGTTCGCTTAAGGAATAGATCCTATAAGCCTGCGCGCAACGGTCCTAGCAAGCAGACGGTGTGTAACGCAGTTGTTCAGCACTCCAAAGATCAATCAGGGCGAGGAGTACGTAACAGGGAAGTGGGATAGTGCTCTGTGGTTGGATGAGGATGGGAGCAAAAGGTCGGTCCCGATGGCTGATCGTGCTCTGTGACTGGATGACAATGCGGAGCCCGGTTGGGAGGTACGCGAAAGCTGGTTTCAGGAGAATCAACCTCTCGGTGGCGGAGGGAAATCTGATCGTTGAACCAAGGTGTTTACCTCGGTGTAGAGATGATGGATTGTGATGTAGAGCGTAGAGCGTAGACTTAGAGCGTGGACTTTGACTTTAGAGCGTTGGCTGAAAACTTGTTGATTGATTCCAAAGGCGAAAACTAGCGCCCTTTTATATACAAATCCCCAGGGCACAACAACACAATATGAGGAGCAAATGATGCAATATGATGCAAGAAATGCTGATCAAGCCAGCTGACGAAGCGTGTGAAGTTGAACTACTAAAGGGGGTAATCATGGAGAAATGAAACGACAGATAGGGGGTAATCTTTGTAAGAATAGGGGGTGATGAGTAATAAAAGAACCAAAAATAGATGAGTAAGTCGTGTATGAATGAATTAAAAGATGAAACAGGGGTGAGTCATATAAAAGAACAATAGAAACGTCCACCAATACCATCTTCCCTACGGCTCCGAAGGTTAATTGACCCTGAGTCACATGAGGACTTCCGTCAGCATCCACAACAAATACTCCTTATTGTCTTAGTGATCCGTCTCCATATGGTATCCCGTTCCAAGAGTATTTGGTCCCTTTGCCTGACACGATGTAACCTGAGTCGGATTGAAGTGGGAGGATAGGTCAGCGATGGCGACTGAAATTCTACCTCATGTTCGACTCTTCTATCCGTGTTACGATATAGAGGTGAAATGTCGAGGAATGTATATGGTTCAATGGAATTGTGAAAGAATATGGGATCGCCAATGGCATAAGAGAGACATGGTGGGGATCTTGGACGTTGAAAGAGTTTTGGAAGTATTTTGACACGTGGAGGTGGCTTAACATGCCCATGGAGCTCGGCGTATTTTTGATAGTCCTCTGTGTCCAGAGACCAGTGTGACGTATTATTAGAAGTGATGTTGGAGAGGGGAATAGAATGGGAAGCCATGTGAATGATGATGAAAGGATCGGTGTGAATAGAAGGCTGATAATGATCGATGGCGATGAAACATGAGTGACGATCGATGGCTCGAATTAGAGACTGAGGTGGATAGGGAGTTGCGGCGCTATTTAAAAGTTGATATGAAAAGACGCTGGCGGAGTTGGACTGTCAGAGTGGTTCGATATGCGTCCTCGATGTGTCCTGGCTCGTCAGCAATCCTGTCCATCATCTCCCCGGACGATGGACAAGTCCACCCAATCGCTTTTCACTCGCATACATTTACGCCCCCCGAACTGAACTATGACATCCATGACAAAGAGCTCCTTGCCATATATGAAGCCTTCCAGATATGGAGACACTACCTTGAGGGTCCCTCCGATCCAGTGGATGTCATAATGGACCACAAGAACTTGGAATACTTCTCCACAACGAAACTGCTCACCCGGAGACAGGTCCGATGGTCCGAATACCTATCTCAGTTCAATCTCATTATCCGTTTCCGTCCTGGTCGACTTGGAGCAAAGCCCAACGCATTAACTAGATGCTGGGACATCTACCCTAAAGAGGGGAATAGCGACTATGCCACTGTAAACCCACACAACTTTCATCCTGTGTTCACTAACGAGCAGCTGGCATCGTCCCTATGGGCATCCACCCTCATGACTCCCACCCTCCAAGCTGTCACCATTATGGACATCGACCAACTCTGCTCCAACATCCACTCATCACTCCGATCCGATCCTATTGCAGTTAAACACTTGGACAACCCTTCCAATCTGAAATGGTCACTTGACCCCAAAGGGCACCTCCGACACAACGACCAGATATACGTCCCCGACGCCAATGGCCTCCGACTCCAAATTTTGCAGTATTATCATGATCACCCAATCTCCGGCCACTTTGGGCAAAATCACACACAAGGATTAATCCAACGAGACTATGTATGGCCAAAAATGTGAGAATACATTCAACACTACTGTAACTCCTGCACCACATGTATGCACTCAAAATTGCAAAGGCACAAACCCTACGGAACGCTTAAGCAACTTCCAATCCCGGAGCAACCATGGAACTCCATCTCCATGGATTTCATAGAGAAGCTCCCCCCATCGCTCGGATATGACACCATACTTGTGATTGTCAACAGATTCACCAAACAGTCACTATTCATTCTGACGCATGACACCATCACCTCCGCCTCACTAGCTAAGTTGTTCGTCCTCCATGTATTCTCTAAACATGGAGTCCCATCGCATGTCACGTCCGATCAGGGCTCAGAGTTCGTGTCCTCCTTCTTCCGCACATTAGGAAAGGCTCTCGACATGAAGCTTCATTTCACCTCCGGATACCATCCTGAAGGAGACGGACAAACAGAACAAATGAATCAGTCCCTGGAACAATACCTCCGAATCTATTGCAACTATCAACAAGACAACTGGGCTGATCTACTTCCGATCGCAGAGTTTGCCTACCACAACGCTCCAACCACGACTACTGGCATCTCTCCGTTCTTTGCTAATAAAGGCTACCATCCGAACATCTCCGTCCACCCCGAGAAAGAACTTGCCTCCACCAAAGCCCACCAATTCGTAACCGACCTCGATCAACTACACCAACATCTCCGAGAGACCATCTCCGATGCTCAGAAACAATATCAAGTCTCCACAGACCAATGCCACATTCCGGCTCCGGACCTGCAAATTGGAGACAAAGTATTCGTTAAGGCCAAACACTTCCGGACCACCCATCCATCAAAGAAACTCTCCGAGAAATACTTAGGTCCTTATGAGGTCATTGCTCGCGCAGGCAGCAGGTCTTTCACCCTCTGCCTCCTGGACCACTTCCAAGCAGGTCATCCAGTCTTCCACATATCAATGCTCGAACCCACTACTACGAACGAGATCTCCGGTCGCACGCAACCCCCACCTCCCCCAATCATCATCGAAGGAGACAATGAATATGAGATATCTGAGATCCTGGACTCGAAGATCGACCGTCAATACAAGTGCAAGCTCCAGTACTTAGATAGATATCTGAGATCCTGGACTCGAAGATCGACCGTCAATACAAGTGCAAGCTCCAGTACTTAGTCAAATGGACTGGGTACGAAGGCACCGATGAAGAGTCCTCATGGATCTCCGTGTCCGAACTCGATGGTCGGAGGTTGGGTTGGAGGTTGGGTTGGAGGTTGGGTTGGAGGTTGGGTCGGGGTCGGAGTATGTTGTGGGGGTCGGAACAGACTTGGCTTCAGCTTATGTGCTGCGCCCTCACTAATACTGGCGTCTGAGATTTCAGAGACGGAGTATGACTTTAGAGAGTTAGGATCAGACTTAGGAGCTAGGCGTGATTCGATATTCAAACTGGGGAATGAAGTCCCCAGTCAGGCAACTTAAATACATATTTTGAAATCTAATAATAATTACTCCGGTGATGGATCTCCGAGGCCGACGGCCTTACATGAGTATGTCCAAGTCCGACGGGGACGGATGTCCAGGTTCCTATGGTGATGTTGATGCATCAATCGGAACCGGAGACGGATGGGCAGAATCGGTGGTGACAATCGGACAGGTAAATGGAGATGTAGCGGTTTCCAAATGGAGTATAGATTTCATATGTGTGGGGATCTGAGTGGATCGGACAGGGATCTGGTCGTTAATGAATATAGTCATAACAGTATCTCTCCATTTAAGGCCGAGCCCCTGAGGCCTCATGTCTGTGGATTGAATAGGTGAGACGATTGGGCGCGGTCGGAGTTATACTGGGGGGCTGGAGACGTATAAGACGCTTGTTCGGAATCATGTCAGTATACAATATTCTGATGTATATCTCATATACATCAGAATTTCAATGATACATAAAGCCAGGGAGTTACAATTTGGATATCTTAAAAGATTTTGGATGTGTGAAATTTTCATAAATATAAACATATATTCTATATTTTAATAAACTTTGAAAGATGAGATATTTGGTTGAGATGAACATAATCATTTACATGGATATAATAGGAATGTATGTGTTAATATAATTGGTATTATATAGGGTATTTAGATATACAAATACCAGGTGGGGATTAAAGATAGTTCAAATTATGTTACAAGTATTGTGTAAGAAAGAATCAATGATATTTGGATGTTCCCTCAAGAGAGTTGCCACCACTAAATGGGGAAAAAACAGTTATTTTGAGAATTATGCCAAAATATCACAATATGTTTTAATCTAGTATATTGTGTAAAATTTGAGAATCATGTTGAAATATGAAAATAAGTTTGAATTGAAGTGTATTGTGTAAAATTTGAGGAAAATAGGTTGTATATACGTATTTGTTGTATTTCTGAACAAGCGTCTAAAAGGAGGGGCATGATTGAGGTCTTATCCTCAACAATGTCAAACCCTTTGGCAAGCATGAGTGTGGCTGAGCTTGAGCAGCTGCTCTTGGCCTGACGGAAAGAAGAGGAGGAGCGGAAATGGAAAGAGGAAGAGGAAGCAGAACGGAGACAGAAGGAGGAGGAGGAGGTGGAACAGAGACGGAAGGAGGAGGAGGAGGCGGAACGGAGATGGAAGGAGGAGGAGGTGGTGGAACGGAGACGGAAGGAGGAGGAGCAGAGGCGGAAAGAGGCGGTGGAGATGGAACGGAGACGGAAGGAGGAGGAGGCAAAAGCTGAGAGAGCTCGCAGGGCGAGAGAACTTGCGGCAGCGATGGAGGCCGTGAGACTGAAGGAAGTGGAGGAGCAGGCGCATGAGCTAGAGGCCGCCATGGAGGTAGAGGAGGAGGTGACCGGGGCAGGGGGAACCAGCCACCCAGGAAGTCCGAGTGTGCCAATACGGCCAGGGACCCCAGAAGTCGCCATTATCTCCGTTACATGGATGGAGACGACTCATTCGAGGACTGTCACTGCGGAGGACTCGCCATTACGTCCACGGGCACGGCCCTTATTTGAGTTGGGGGCAGCTGAGGAAGATGATGCGGCGGAGATGGAGAGGGCGGAGGTGGAAGCAGATCCCGATGCCAATGTGGAGCTCGATGCAAATGCAGAGCCCAAGGTGGGTGTGGATGTTGGGACAGATGCAGAGCCAGATCCCACTTCGAATTCCTACAGGGAGATGGCTTGGGTAGCTGTGGTCGAGGCTCGCAAAAGAGCAGAGCTCTATGCCGCTACCACCAAGAAGAATCTCAATGTTGTGGTCTTTTCCTTGAAGGCCTACCTGAGTGCTGATACGGAGAAGCGAGAGGCGGACTGGAGGGTCATATGGTGCAAGGCGGAGAGTCGCGTGTTGGCGACCCGTAAGAAGAAGCTGCGTGTCACGAGGTCGGTGATCCAGCTTCGCAAGTGCAAGATGGAGAAGGTGGCAGCAGAACAGCAGGACAAGGAGGAGGAGAGGGAACGCTTGGAGGCTGCAGTGAGAAGGGGTGGACCACCCAAGGCTCTGGCTCCAACGGAGCCATTTGGCGGACCCAGCGTAACTTGCGACTTATGTCGTGATGCGGGTGTGGAGTGCATGTGGCCTACCAGCCCAACTCACCGACTTCGGTCCTGCGATTGTTGTCGGGGTCGGAAAGGAGGGTGTAGGATCGATGGGAAGTTTGATCCCCATAGTCGGAGCGTCAAGCCCCGACTAGTGGTACAAGGAGGGGCAGAGAAGGAATCGGAGGGTCGTCCGACCAAAAAGAGGCGGACGGAGATGGGTGCTGTGGCAGCCGGGGGTAGCGGCATTGGATCGGAAGGGGCAATGACTGGTGCAGGTATGGGGCACGTCTCGGCACCCAATAGCACCGTGGGCCAGCTTATCCGGCTGGTTAACCTGCAGTCGGAGCACCTTTGGCGGATGGAGGGGTTGTTAGTAGACTTGGTGAGGACGATGAAATGGAAGGAGGTTCTGGAGGGTCGTTGGACAGCTGAGTTACGTCAGTTGCGGAAGTTCATGGCCCCATTGGACAAGGATTCGGACATGGGAGATGAGAAGGATTGGGTATCGGATGTAGAGAGTGATGAGGAGTCGGAGATGGAGCCTGAGGTAGATAAGGGAAAGGGAAAAAGGAAACATGATGTATAAAATAAAAATGAAAATGATTATAAATTTTGGAACGGAGAGGAATGAGGCGGAGTGATTCCTTCGGAGCTTTTGGGCAGGCATGTAATTTTCTTTGACTTGTAATAAAATGATGATGTGAAATAATAGAATTAGCATTAGTAATGGAACTTAAAGATTCATAAGAGGGCCAGGTTTGTCTGGATAAGTGAAGTGGAAGTCGGAGACGGATTCAGATGCATGATCGAGTTCGGACACGGAGATCCATGAGGACTCTTCATCGGTGCCTTCGTACCCAGTCCATTTGACTAAGTACTGGAGCTTGCACTTGTATTGACGGTCGATCTTCGAGTCCAGGATCTCAGATATCTCATATTCATTGTCTCCTTCGATGATGATTGGGGGAGGTGGGGGTTGCGTGCGACCGGAGATCTCGTTCGTAGTAGTGGGTTCGAGCATTGATATGTGGAAGACTGGATGACCTGCTTGGAAGTGGTCCAGGAGGCAGAGGGTGAAAGACCTGCTGCCTGCGCGAGCAATGACCTCATAAGGACCTAAGTATTTCTCGGAGAGTTTCTTTGATGGATGGGTGGTCCGGAAGTGTTTGGCCTTAACGAATACTTTGTCTCCAATTTGCAGGTCCGGAGCCGGAATGTGGCATTGGTCTGTGGAGACTTGATATTGTTTCTGAGCATCGGAGATGGTCTCTCGGAGATGTTGGTGTAGTTGATCGAGGTCGGTTACGAATTGGTGGGCTTTGGTGGAGGCAAGTTCTTTCTCGGGGTGGACGGAGATGTTCGGATGGTAGCCTTTATTAGCAAAGAACGGAGAGATGCCAGTAGTCGTGGTTGGAGCGTTGTGGTAGGCAAACTCTGCGATCGGAAGTAGATCAGCCCAGTTGTCTTGTTGATAGTTGCAATAGATTCGGAGGTATTGTTCCAGGGACTGATTCATTTGTTCTGTTTGTCCGTCTCCTTCAGGATGGTATCCGGAGGTGAAATGAAGCTTCATGTCGAGAGCCTTTCCTAATGTGCGGAAGAAGGAGGACACGAACTCTGAGCCCTGATCGGACGTGACATGCGATGGGACTCCATGTTTAGAGAATACATGGAGGACGAACAACTTAGCTAGTGAGGCGGAGGTGATGGTGTCATGCGTCAGAATGAATAGTGACTGTTTGGTGAATCTGTTGACAATCACAAGTATGGTGTCATATCCGAGCGATGGGGGGAGCTTCTCTATGAAATCCATGGAGATGGAGTTCCATGGTTGCTCCGGGATTGGAAGTTGCTTAAGCGTTCCGTAGGGTTTGTGCCTTTGCAATTTTGAGTGCATACATGTGGTGCAGGAGTTACAGTAGTGTTGAATGTATTCTCACATTTTTGGCCATACATAGTCTCGTTGGATTAATCCTTGTGTGTGATTTTGCCCAAAGTGGCCGGAGATTGGGTGATCATGATAATACTGCAAAATTTGGAGTCGGAGGCCATTGGCGTCGGGGACGTATATCTGGTCGTTGTGTCGGAGGTGCCCTTTGGGGTCAAGTGACCATTTCAGATTGGAAGGGTTGTCCAAGTGTTTAACTGCAATAGGATCGGATCGGAGTGATGAGTGGATGTTGGAGCAGAGTTGGTCGATGTCCATAATGGTGACAGCTTGGAGGGTGGGAGTCATGAGGGTGGATGCCCATAGGGACGATGCCAGCTGCTCGTTAGTGAACACAGGATGAAAGTTGTGTGGGTTTACAGTGGCATAGTCGCTATTCCCCTCTTTAGGGTAGATGTCCCAGCATCTAGTTAATGCGTTGGGCTTTGCTCCAAGTCGACCAGGACGGAAACGGATAATGAGATTGAACTGAGATAGGTATTCGGACCATCGGACCTGTCTCCGGGTGAGCAGTTTCGTTGTGGAGAAGTATTCCAAGTTCTTGTGGTCCATTATGACATCCACTGGATCGGAGGGACCCTCAAGGTAGTGTCTCCATATCTGGAAGGCTTCATATATGGCAAGGAGCTCTTTGTCATGGATGTCATAGTTCAGTTCGGGGGGCGTAAATGTATGCGAGTGAAAAGCGATTGGGTGGACTTGTCCATCGTCCGGGGAGATGATGGACAGGATCGCGGCAAGTGCATAGTCGGAGGCATCGGTCTCTAATAGGATAGGAACGTCTGGAACCCAATGAGTCAGTATCGGAGCGGAAGTAAAGGCCTTTTTCAAGGTCTCAAAGCTCTGTCTACATTTGTCAGTGAAATTCCATTGGATACCCTTCCTAGTGAGTTGGGTGAGTGGAACAGTGATATCGGAGTAGCCGTGAATGAAGCAGCAGTAGAAGTTGGCAAACCCTAGGAAGGACTGTACGTCCTTGACTTTCTGGGGTTCCGGCCATTCCTGTATGGCTTTGATTTTGTCATCAGACATTGTCAATCCTGCCGGGGAGAGGATATAGCCTAGGTATTCGACCAAGTTGGAGTGGAATTTGCATTTGTCAGCGCGGGCGAAGAGGCCATGCTTTCAGAGACGTCGGAGTACATCTCAGACATGTGTCTGATGTTCTTCTTTGTTGTCCAAATATACCAGAATGTCATCTAAGTAAACGAGGATGGTCACATCGAGGAGGTCGGCGAAGGTATCATTCATGAACTGCTGGAAGGCGGCCGGAGCATTGGTTAGTCTGAAGGGCATGACGCACCACTCGTGTTTTGGAACCCGCAAAATTATGGTGTTAGGGAAAACTCTAAATCACCACAATTCCGTGAATGAACAGCTGAGAAGAATATCAAACCCTGCTGCAGCACAACTCCAGAAACGATTTAACGTTTGTACTTTGGTTACAATCCTTTGTATTGGTCAATGCAGACTATACGCAGAAAGGTAATACGTTTCTTAGCAGCAAGAAATGAATAAGACTTCCAGAGTCTAGAGTTCACGGACGCTTAGGGGTCCAGATATTCCAAAAAGAAGGGAATGCACTTAGAGGCTAAAGGAAGTAGGTGGATGAATCCAACCGTCCAACCAGTGGCACTCAGAAGCGGGTAACAGCGATGTGTGAAGTAGTCTAGCAACTGCTTCACATGAGTTCAAGCTTCTAATGCTCTGCAAAGGCAGTACACACTAGTAACTTAAACAAGAGCACTAATGGCAGGACTATCAACAGACAATCTCACCCTGTAGATTCGTAGTCACGTGAGGCAGATACTACACTCACGCCCAAAGCAGGAATATCACTACTTCGAGTGCAATCAAGTACAGTTACACAACTGTAAAAGATCCTTGAACTGGTAATCAACAGTTACTGAGATAGAGGATGACACTGTATGTCACTCTAGTCACACTGGTGTGCAGAAGATGGGTAGAATATGATGATATGTTGTTCTTTCAGAGGCAGAATGGCCTCCTTATATATTGTATTTACAGGGGCTGACTAATGCTTCTGGAATATTCTACCTATTAATAGATGGAAACTACTGGAAGGTTGTGGAAGGTGGAAGAAAGGGGTAGAATATTCCAAGCCAATCACAGGATCTGATCACAGCACTAACACTGATCAGGAGCTGAATAATGGTTCTGGAAAGTTCTATCTAATAATAGAAGGAAACAGCTAGAATGTTATGGAAAGGGGTAGAATATTCCAAGGCAATCACCTGATTTGATCACCCATCAGCTGATCTGATCCCTGAGCTAGGCACTGATCAGGCAAAAAGAAGGGTGTCCACCCTGTTTTCTGCACTGGTTTGGACAGCCATGGATAGCCACATGTCATGTGATGATCTGCATGGAAAATAGTGCCCTGAGAGGCTGTGGTTGTTAAGTTACAGAATATTTATTGATCAGAGACATCTGAGCTTGAATTCAGGCCAAATGCCTGGTCCAAAAGGGGAGAGGCGGCTGCGCGAAGGTTTGTGGGCGCCTATGGGTCCACAACTGTAGCACAGCAGAAATAAATGATTCTGAGCCGAGTTCTGCATGGAATATTCCCGACAAAATTTGGAAAAATAGAGAATATTTGAATAAGTCCATTCCAGGTACAAGCATCAAATATATGCGGATATTTAGGAATGGAAAAGCAAAGAATAGCACATTGGTGCTGCATAAATGGAATTTGATAGGGAAAAGGTGGTTCCCATACAACTCGAAAGATCCATATCATGTGTGGAAGGTCGTTTTCCATTTGTTGCCTTCTTGGATGCGGACTAGATGGTAGGCATGTCGGAGATCTATTTTGGAGTAGATCTTAGCCTTTTGAGGACTTTCAAGTAGGTCCGCGGTGCGGGGTATCGGTGACGAGCCAGGACGCATCGAGGATGCATATCGAACCACTCTGACAGTCCAACTCCGCCAGCGTCTTTTCGTATCAACTTTTAAATAGCGCCGCAACTCCCTATACACCTCAGTCTCTAATTCGAGCCATCGATTGTCACTCGTGTTTCATCGCCATCGATCATTATCAGCCTTCTATTCACACCGATCCTTTCATCATCATTCACATGGCTTCCCATTCTATTCCCCTCTCCAACATCACTTCTAATAATACGTCACACTGGTCTCTGGACACAGAGGACTATCAAAAATACGCCGAGCTCCATGGGCATGTTAAGCCACCTCCACGTGTCAAAATACTTCCAAAACTCTTTCAACGTCCAAGATCCCCACCATGTCTCTCTTATGCCATTGGCGATCCCATATTCTTTCACAATTCCATTGAACCATATACATTCCTCGACATTTCACCTCTATATCGTAACACGGATAGAAGAGTCGAACGTGAGGTAGAATTTCAGTCGCCATTGCCGACCTATCCTCCCACTTCAATCCGACTCAGGTTACATCGTGTCAGACAAAGGGACCAAATACTCTTGGAGCGGGATACCATATGGAGACGGATCACTAAGACAATAAGGAGTATTTGTTGTGGATGCTGACGGAAGTCCTCATGTGACTCAGGGTCAATTAACCTTCGGAGCCGTAGGGAAGATGGTATTGGTGGACGTTTCTATTGTTCTTTTATATGACTCACCCCTGTTTCATCTTTTAATTCATTCATACACGACTTACTCATCCTTGTTCTATTTTTGGTTCTTTTATTACTCATCACCCCCTATTCTTACAAAGATTACCCCTATCTGTCGTTTCATTTCTCCATGATTTCCCCTTTAGTAGTTCAACTTCACACGCTTCATCAGCTGGCTTGATCAGCATTTCTTGCATCATATCGCATCATTTGCTCCTCATATTGTGTCGTTGTCCCCTGGGGATTTGTATATAAAAGGGCGCTAGTCTTCGCCTTTGGAATCAATCAACAAGTTTTCAGCCCACGCTCTAAAGTCAAAGTCCACGCTCTAAGTCTACGCTCTACGCTCTACATCACAATCCATCATCTCTACACTGAGGTAAAACACCTTGGTTCAACGATCAGATTTCCCTCCGCCACCGAGAGGTTGATTCTCCTGAAACCAGCTTTCGCGTACCTCCCAACCGGGCTCCGCATTGTCATCCAGTCACAGAGCACGATCAGCCATCGGGACCGACCTTTTGCTCCCATCCTCATCCAACCACAGAGCACTATCCCACTTCCCTGTTACATACCCCTCGCCCTGATTGATCTTTGGAGTGCTGAACAACTGCGTTACACACCGTCTGCTTGCTAGGACCGTTGCGCGCAGGCTTATAGGATCTATTCCTTAAGCGAACCGACATCGGGTATCGGTCTTTCTTGGTGATCTTGTTGAGTCCACGGAAGTCGACACATAGACGGAGTGATCCATCCTTTTTGCGGACAAATAGGACCGGAGCTCCATGAGGAGATAGGGATGGGCGGATGAAGCCCGTGGCCAAGTTCTCGTCTATGAATGTTCGGAGAGCCAGTAGCTCTTTTTGGGATAGCGAGTAGATAGGGCCAAGTGGAGGGGTGGAGTTGTCATCCAGTTCGATCTTGAGATTGTATGGTCAGTGTTCCGCTAGGGAGTCGGCTTTAGACTTGCTGAACACGTCGGTGAACTCATGATGGAGGGGTGGAGTTGTCATCCAGTTCGATCTTGAGATTGTATGGTCGGTGTTCCACTAGGGAGTCGGCTTTAGATTTGCTGAACATGTCGGCAAACTCATGATACTCCTTGGGAACCATAGAGAGGTCCGGTGGAGTTGATCAGGTGGAACGAGCGGTGAGGAATATTGGATCGGAGAGGTGGACCTGGAATGTGTGAGAACCATCCAGTTTGCTTAGTCTGGCGAAGACCATAGCGTCCACCATTGATATAAACGGAGGGGTAGATGGAGTATCTATCAGAGCAGAGTCAGCGGAGGCGGAAGATAATTTTGCACCTATAGTTGCTGGTGATGTCAGGGATGACACAGCCTGTGCTGGAGAACAAAATGTGATATGGCCCAATGCCCAGTCAATCAACGGATTGTAGCGGGTGAGCCAGTTATGTCCAAGAACCACAGAACAGCTGGAGTCAAGTGGAGTAACATAGAATGTAAGGGTCTGGATTTCTCCGACAGAAAAACGGATAGACAGATCTATAGCTCGTGAAATAACAGCATTAGTAGTGCCATCAAATAATTGGAGTGGTATTGGAGTTATGGTGTATGTATGGAGTTTATGTAAATTGGAAAAGGAGGAATCGAGGAAACAGTGAGTAGAACCGGAGTCAATTAATGCTTGAATAGTGGTATCAGGAATGGAGTTGGAGTGGATGAGGGGGGTAAGGGAGTCGGAGTGGGAAAGAGCGGATGCGTTCAGGCGGACCTCGTTTGTCATACGGGGAGTACCAACACAGCCCTCAGCCCGTACGGAGGCTATAGGACTGCTTACTATTTTTTTTGGTCCGTCGTGGCATTGGCGGCACGGCCCTTTGCCTTTGCTGCGGATAAGCTGGCCCATGGTACTATTGGGCGCAGAGATGCGCCCTGTACCTGCACTGGTCGTTGCCCCTTCCGATCCGACACCACTACCCCCAGCTGCCACAGCACCCGTCTCCATCCACCGCTTTTTGGTTGGACAACCTTCCAATTCTTTCTCTGCCCCTCCTTGTACCACTAGTCAGGGCTTGACGCTCCGACTCTGGGGATTGAACTTTCCATCGATCCTACACCCTCCTTTCCAACCCCAACAATGATCGCAGGACCGAAGGCGGTGAGTTGGGCCAGTAGGCCACACACACTCTATGCCCACATCATGACACAAGTCGCAAGTTACGCCAGGCCTGCTGAATGGCTCCGCTGGAGCCAGAGCCTTGGGTAGTCTGCCCCTTCTCAATGCGGCCTCCAAGCGTTCCCTCTCCTCCTCCTTGTCCTGCTGTTCTGCCGCCGCCTTCTCCATCTCGTGCTTGCAAAGCTGGATCGCTGACCTAGCAACACACAGCTCCTTCTTACAGGTCACCAACATGCGACTCTCCACCTTGCACCATATGACCCTCCAATCCACCTCCCGCTTCTCCATATCAGCACTCGGGTGCACCTTCAATGAAAAGACTGCGACATTGAGATTCTTCTTGGTGGTAGCAGCATAGAGCTCCGCTCTTTTGCAAGCCTCGACCGCAGCTACCCAAGCCATCTCCTCATAACAATTTGAAGTTGGATCCAGCTCTGCATCCGTCCCGACATCCACACCCGCCTCAGGCTCCACATTTGCATCAAGCTCCATATTGGCATCGGGATCCACCTCCACCTCCACCCTCTCTGCCTCTGCTGCTTCATCTTCCTCAGCCGCACCCAACCCAAATAATGGCCGTACCTGCGGACGTAACAGTGAGTCCACTGCAGTGACAATTGTCGGACGAGCTGTCTCTGTCTGCGTAATGGAGATAATGGCGACCTTGGGGGTCCCTGTCCGCATTGGCACACTCGGACTTCCTGAGTGGCTGGTCACCCCTGCCCCAGTCACCTCCTCCTCTACCTCCATGGCGGCTTCTAGCTTGTGCGCCTGCTCCTCCACTTCCTTCAGTCTCACAGCCTCCATCACGGCCGCAAGTTCCTTGACCCTGCGGGCTCTCTCGGCCTTCGCTTCCTCCTCTTTCCTTCTCCATTCCATCTCCGCCGCCTCTTTCCACCTCTGCTGCTCCTCCTCCTTCCATCTCCATTCCACCTCCTCCTCCTCCTTCCATCTCCGTTCCACCTCCTCCTCCTCCTTCCATCTCCGTTCCGCCTCCTCCGCCTCCTTCCATCTCCGCTCCGCCTCCTCCTCCTCCTTCCATCTCCATTCCACCTCCTCCTCCTCCTTCCATCTCCGTTCCACCACCTCCTCCTCCTTCCATCTCTGTTCCACCTCCTCCTCCTCCTTCCGTCTCCGTTCCGCCTCCTCCTCCTCCTTCCATCTCCGTTCCACCACCTCCTCCTCCTCCTCCTTCCGTCTCCATTCCACCTCCTCCTCCTCCTTCCATCTCCGTTCCACCTCCTCCTCCTCCTTCCGTCTCCGTTCCGCCTCCTCCTCCTCCTTCCATCTCCGTTCCACCTCCTCCTCCTCCTTCCATCTCCGTTCCACCTGCTCCTCCTCCTCCTCCTTCCGTCTCCGTTCCACCTCCTCCTCCTCCTTCCATCTCCGTTCCACCTCCTCCTCCTCCTTCCATCTCCGTTCCACCTCCTCCTCCTCCTTCCATCTCCGTTCCACCTCCTCCTCCTCCTTCCATCTCCGTTCCACCTCCTCCTCCTCCTTCCATCTCCGTTCCACCTCCTCCTCCTCCTTCCATCTCCGTTCCACCTCCTCCTCCTCCTTCCATCTCCGTTCCACCTCCTCCTCCTCCTTCCGTCTCCGTTCCGCCTCCTCCTCCTCCTTCCATCTCCGTTCCACCTCCTCCTCCTCCTTCCATCTCCGTTCCACCTCCTCCTCCTCCTCCTCCTTCCGTCTCCGTTCCACCTCCTCCTCCTCCTTCCATCTCCGTTCCACCTCCTCCTCCTCCTTCCATCTCCGTTCCACCTCCTCCTCCTCCTCCCATCTCCTCCACTCCACCTCCTCCTCCTCCTTCCATCTCCGTTCCACCTCCTCCTCCTCCTTCCCATCTCCGTTCCACCTCCTCCTCCTCCTTCCATCTCCGTTCCACCTCCTCCTCCTCCTTCCATCTCCGTTCCGCCTCCTCCTCCTCCTCCCATCTCCGTTCCACCTCCTCCTCCTCCTTCCATCTCCGTTCCACCTCCTCCTCCTCCTTCCATCTCCGTTCCACCTCCTCCTCCTCCTTCCATCTCCGTTCCACCTCCTCCTCCTCCTTCCATCTCCGTTCCACCTCCTCCTCCTCCTTCCATCTCCGCTCCACCTCCTCCTCCTCCTTCCATCTCCGTTCCACCTCCTCCTCCTCCTTCCATCTCCGTTCCACCTCCTCCTCCTCCTTCCATCTCCGTTCCACCTCCTCCTCCTCCTTCCATCTCCGTTCCACCTCCTCCTCCTCCTTCCATCTCCGTTCCACCTCCTCCTCCTCCTTCCATCTCCGTTCCACCTCCTCCTCCTCCTTCCATCTCCGTTCCACCTCCTCCTCCTCCTTCTGTCTCCGTTCCGCCTCCTCCTCCTCCTTCCGTTTCCGCTCCTCTTCCTCTTCCTTCTGTCAGGCCAAGAGCAACTGCTCAAGCTCAGCCACACTCATGCTTGCCAAAGGGTTTGACATTGTTGAGGATAAGACCTCAATCATGCCCCTCCTTTTATATGTCTCCAGACCCCCAGTATAACTCCAACTGTGCCCAACTGTCTCACCTATTCAATCCACAGACATGAGGCCTCAGGGGCTTGGCCTTAAATGGAGAGATACTGTTATGACTATATTCATTAACGTCCAGATCCCCATCCGATCCACTCAGATCCCCGTGCATATGAAATCTATACTCCATTTGGAAACTGCCATCTCCATCTACCTGTCCGATTGTCACCGCCAATTCCGCCCATCCATCTCCGGTTCCGATTGATGCATCAGCATCACCATAGGAACCTGGACATCCATCCCCATCGGACTTGGACATACTCATGTAAGGCTGTTGGCCTCGGAGACCCATCACCGGAGTAATTATTATTAGATTTCAAATATGTATTTAAGTTGCCTGACTGGGGACTTCATTCCCCAGTTCAAATATCAAATCACGCCTAGTTCCTAAGTCTGATCCTAACTCTCTAAGTCTTACTCCATCTCCAAAATCTCAGACACCGGTATTAGTGAGGGCACAGCACATAAGCTGAAGCCAAGTCCATTCCGACCCCCACAATGTAACCGACTCCTTCTCCAACTCCAACCAACCCTCCGACCCAACCTCTGACCCAATCTCCGACCCCCAATCGGACCTAGTGTGTAACACAGGAGCAACTGCTCAAGCTCGGCCACACTCATGTTTGCTAATGGGTTCAACATCATTGAGGATAAGACCTCAACATGCCCCTCCTTTTATATGTCTCCAGACCCCCAGTATAACTCCAACTGTGCCCAACTGTCTCACCTATTCAATCCACGGACATGAGACCTCAAGGGCTCAGCCTTAATGGAGAGATACTGTTATGACTATATTCATTAATGCCCAGATCCCCATCCGATCCACTCAGATCCCCATGCACATGAAATCTATACTCCATTTGGGAACCATCACATCTCCATTTAGTCTGTCCAATTGTCACCATCAGCATCACCATAGGAACCTGGACATCCATCCCCATCAGACTCAGACATATTCATGTAAGGCTGTTGGCCTTGGAGACCCATCACCAGAGTAATTATTATTAGATTTCAAATATGTATTTAAGTTGCCCAACTGGGGACCTCATTCCCCAGTTCAAATATTGAATCATGCCTAGGTCCTAAGTCCAATCTGAACTGTCCAAGTCATACTCCATCTCCAAAATCTCAGACAAAGGTATTAGTGAGGGTGCAGCATATAAGCTGAAGCCAAGTCCATTCTGACCCCCATGACGCACCCCGACCCCTGCTCTGACTCCAACCCAAACTCTGACCCCCAATTGGACCTAGTGCATAACATGAGGGCACAGCACATAAGCTGAAGCCAAGTCTGTTCCAACCACCACAACTCTGACTCTGACTCTGACCTCACAACTCCAAACCCTCCAACAGGCCCAGTGCATAACACCTTAAGCAGACATCAAGTGAAAGTGACAATAATGACTGGATCTCAGAATTTGGCAGGTAGAATTGACAACCAACTCATGGCCATCAGGTGCTTGTCTCTCCTGCAATTGATAATACAAAAAAAATTATTTTTTTTTAAAAAAAAAACACAAACTATAAGATATATTACTACTTTATCCTATCATTTTGTATCAGCATAAATATACCTTGAATCCATTGACCGGGGTAGCAGTTGGCTTGTGGCTTGAAAGCCAGCTAGAAGCCGAGCCGAGCCGATTGTGAACGGTTCGGCTTCACTGGGTATGGGTCGGCGCGGCTATTTACGGCTTGGTTCGGCTAAGAGCCAAAGCCGAGCCGCGGCAACACTAATCCCAAGGGACGCCCCGTTCTGTTCAACAGTAAAGAGCCCGGCCAGTCTTAAAGCTTAAGGCCTTAAGGCCTTGCGGCCTAGTCTGAGGATCTGATGATGATATAGCACTTGATGGATCCTGAAAAATAAAAGGCACAGACGACAAGTCCGGATCCAGCCCTGGGAGCTTCCATAAAACTAGATGACTCGTGGTCTAGACCCCTCTAAGAAGCCTTGGTTAGAATCCAAATCTCTCCGACACCATTATTCATGAGGCTATCAACCAACATCGACATGCCCAGCTAGCTTACCAGTGATTTAGGATAGGGACTCCGTGACAAGCTACATGGTGTTCATTGGGTAACATGTATATACCGCAATAGGACTTCGAAGACGCTCCGGACATTGCTTTTGATCCGTGTGATGTTGGCCTGGCAGAGTTGCACGTCTGCCAAATAGCTGAACTCAACAGCAGACTCAGTGCTTATCATCTTCACTAGGGAAAACAAGCTGCCCGACAGCACAGTTCTGCACAGCCAAATGACTCTTGCCATTCCGTTAAAAAGGCCTATTCCAAACCAAGGACTAAATTCGACACGGTCCTACCGATCCGATATAAAGGTACATTTTGCCTCGCCTCAATTAGTATAATGTCTGATGTCATATCTGTTGTCAAAGGGTCATGACTTTTCTGAAGAGACAAAATCCTAGCGGAACGGGCATCTCAAGCTGCATAGAGCGTATCCAGGAACATGGACGCAGCCTTCGATAAGAACTGAGGCCCCACAGCACTCGAGGTCCCCAAGCCTGTGATGAAAGTTTGAGTAAACATGTAGCAACGCAAGGGGTAGCCTGCGTACCATATACCGTGACCATGCGACCGTCTTCAGACGGCTTGGCTCTGGCTTCCTTGACACAATCCTTCAGGTCGGCTATGAACTGGTCAACCATAGACACAGTCAAACGCTGCATTGAATGAAACAAGACTCTGAATACCACTTGAGGTCTATACAACAGGAATATACTCACAGTACAAGCGATATGCACGGCTGGTGGGTCGCGGAGACCATTGAGATGCCATCCCCGCTCACTCATTGCATCCCCAACTCTCAATGCACTGACAGTAGAAGGCGTGTTCGATCCAAAGGCTACAACAGATGCTGGTGGTTTACCCAACACGTACAACTCCGGTATTTCACTCGAAATAGTGGCCTCGATCTTTTTGGCGCATGTAACAATCGACCGGCACGATTCCAGATACCCTCTGAGAATTGGGATTCAGGGAGGCACTGGACAGTGCATTCGCAGTGTTTCACGCACCTATGGCCCATATATTGCATTGCCCCCCATGTTCCAGCAATTAAGGCGCCAGGACTTCAAACGGCAGTGAGTCAGACTAGGTCTGGAAGGGAACAGCTCAGAAGAACAACGCACCGAGATCCTGCCAAAGACGGGCTAGCATATACACCGCCTAAATATAGCCCCGTTAATTCGTGGGGTAGCAAGAATATGTACGCCCCTACTGACCCGGCCAATCAGGGCTGATGAAGTACTGGTAGTTTCGCAAATCCGCATTTCGATACATCACTACAGACGAGCCCTACTAATGGGTTAGATTTAGAACGACCTGCAAAGCCTGGGGCCGACCTTGGGAGCAAAACCATACTACACAACGTAAACACATCGAAATCACCTTGAACCAAATTAGAAGTAGACTTACCTTGTGTGTGTCGCATGAGATGCTGGTCACCCCTGGAACTCTGAAGTCAAAGCGCTCAACCGGGAATCCAGCCTCTTCCAGGAAGGGAACGATGAAACTTCCTAGGCAGCAGTCCACATGCAGACCAATCTTGTGTTGCTTAGCAAGCTCCCCAAGAGAGGCTATATCGTCCATGCAGCCATCCGGGAAGTTGACAGCCGAACCAACTAGCTACCGGAAATATTGTAGAGGCTCGACTTCATCCTACAAGGCTACAAAGAAACTCACCATGATAGTATTGGGGTTTCTGGAGGGGAATCAGTAAATCAAATTGAAGATTAAATACCCGACGAACATTGCACGTAACACCCTCTTGATAGGAACCTTACGAGTCACGGGATCCACTCGGACATGGTGCACTTTGACTTTGAGATATGCACCCGCCTTGTCAAAAGCAGCATGCGCAGAGGATGGTATTATGCTAAAACAGACAGGAATGAGATTCATGACTAGAAGTTTTCATCACGACACTGCACATTTCGGGGTTGGTAATGCCTTTGACATCACGAGCCCAGTCACGGTGCGTTTTGACGGCCATGAGGATAGATTCTGTGCCGCCTGAAGTGGTTGTGCCTGCACCGTTGGGGTTGTTGTACCTGAATGCTGATTAGAATAGATAAGGCTGTACACACCTGCGCTCACATTCTCAGACACATGGCAACAACCTCTGCCTCCATCTTGCGCACAGCTAATATTATACGTCAGTGAGTGCTTGCGACGAATCTTTGAACAGGCGCACCAGGGAAAACGTCGGGATGAAGCGGGTTGGAAACTGTGTATTTTTGAAAGGCCATATTGAGAACCTTCTCCAAGTCTTCCCCTCCATCTGAAAGAGAAATGAGAATCAAATCCTGAGCCTTTACCCTTGATTTGCACTCACGGTAAACTGCCCCAGACAATTTTCCAAGACGCCAATCCGCGCCTGACACCTCTGAGTCCATATTATTCATCTCTCTCTCAATCCATTCAAGGGGTTGGCCTTCTTCTGGTAAGGTCAAATGACGAATGACGTTTGGTCCTTTGGGAATCATTCTGCTCTCGATTTGCGCTTTTGCCTTGGCCATTTCCGTGGCAACCTTTTGCTTTCCAGCTGAAGTGCGAAGAGCGAGGAAGATAACTTTCTACAAGAACCTTGAATAAGTCACGTCTATTGAATGTGTGAGTGCGGACGCTACAGACCTTCTGCAGCCAGACCCATGCGTCATGGACGGTTTGCCTAACACCATTGGCGCGCAAGTGCCTCTGTGTTTGGAGCATGTAGGACAGAAGAACATAGACAGACAATAGGGTTTTAGCATTTTCAAATGTCACAAGAGAGAGGGTTGTCTTGAGCACAGTTAGAGACTTTGCTTGCACTGGGGCCATGATAGCGTATTGCTCTCTTGATATTCCTATTACACCCGAATTATGTAATATTCCAATCAAAATATTTGTGCAAGCCAGGTATAAATGCAAATGTTCACTAGCAGAGTACCCCTTCCTTCGGGAGGATCCATTTAGGCGAGCAACAACATAAACTTGGTTATATATTCTATATACAGCCTTGTTCATTTCCATTCAGATCCCCCCACACACGATCTTGTCAAGATTGTGTTTCTCAAATGAAAGGAGGACAAAAGTATTGAAAGCAGAAATCTAGTTGGAGCATGTAAAGTTGCGTATCTTAGGTTCACACTGTGCCACAGAACTCAACCGATCAATGGAAAGGAGAAGCTGCTGATGTTAGAATAGGAATATGCTTTGTATATAGAAAGACTTACTCTTCCTCGAGGGCTCTGAGCCGGGCCAGAACTTGCTGCTCGAGAAAGTTAGGTGTCACACCCAGTTTCTGAAGCGACAGGGGTGTCACACAGATGTTATATAAGACGTGGAGCATCCACCATGTCTTCAGCGGGTACGCCCTCCTTTACAGGCTCATCAATTTTAAGGCAGTCACCTCCATTTCATCCACCATCCTACACTGGCCCGGGAGGTGCAGACCTCTCTCTTTCTGAACTATATGTTGCAGATCGTTCGGAAGATGGGACGGCGTCAAAACCGTTCACTCTTCTGCCTCAACGTGATGTGCCAGACAAAGACTCGGAAGATGCTGACGACGATGCCGTTATGGGTCAGGGTGATATGAGGGTTGGGTCAGGTGAGGGTGATGAAGCAGCGGTGGTGGACAAAGCAAGGAGATCGCTGAACGAAACTCGTACTCGAGAGGAGCGACTACAGCACGATCTTTTCGTCCTTAAGAAGCTGAACACATCCTTCTCTATTTACAACGAGGCGTTGAATCATGCTAGATCAAGCACCGAGGTGCGCCTCAGTTTACCGATTGCACTTCGACAATTTTACAGAAATGTTGGTCCCAGAATGTCGCACTCCAGCTTGACAGGACGGGTCGTTTATTGGACCAATATGTCAATCTGTTGCGACACACAGAAAGTAACTCGAAACTTATATTCGATAAGACCTGGGAAGGAGGAGTAGTGGTAAGTAATATTTTGACGCGTCGCGACGTGTCATTACAAAGCTCTCCTAGGACCAGGAAATGATGGACAAACTACGCGTGGAAGCCGGTCGGCAAGCAAAACTCGAGCAGGAGGAACGTGAAGAGGCTGCTCGAAAGGAGAAGATACGACTAGAAAGAGAAGAGCAAGTGCAGAAGGCAAGAGAGCTGCAGGAGGCGAAAGAGCGGGACAAAAGGAGCAGTTCTGGATCAGTAAGAGGCGTCAGAAGCGCTAGGGGACTACGGGTACGAGGTACAGAGCGAGGTCGCCCATTTTCCACGATCAAAAAGACACTTTGTCACTAACCTTCATTGTTGTTTGACAGGGTCATCGACAGTCACACGAGGACGTATACCTAGTGCCACCGCTGGAGGCGTATCTGTGGGTTCGTCGCGAGGATCCACGGTGTCGCGGGGTGGACGGAAAGGTTAGAGAATTGGGTATAGTTTCTCTTCGCGTTTTATTAAAGTATCCTATTGTACCTTATACCCTCATACAATTAATATACCCTATTGGATGCGCGTGATGTTTCCCTGTGACACCATTCGTCACGCGCTCCTTGTGGCGTGCCACGCGCTGGAAGCACCCTCGATGCAAAATGGCAGACGCACCAGACATCCCAAGTGTTGAGCTGAAGTATCGCATTGCTAAATGCACGAGCTATAGCGGAAAGTATGCTCCCGAGGCAAGTGGCCTGCCTTGCTTGTGCTTTAGTTGACCATGCTCTGACGTTGGTCATTAGCATATCCTCATCAACACACCGACAGACCAGACTTCACGATGGAGTGGACATCAGACAGCAAATTCAAAGCAATGGATCGTTCTTGAGTTGATGGAATTAAGTCTATTACAGTCTATAACATTCGGAAAGTTCCATAAAGGTGCGGCTTTTTTTCAACTTGATGGCGGCGCCTGCTGAAGAAAGCATATATAGCCCACCCATGCAATATGAAGGAATTTAAGGTACGATTTTTAGGTTTGATATATGCGGTCCGCGATGTTAACGACCGTTGTAAGGTGTACACTGGTCGCACGATGGATACTATGACACTTTCTCTGCATGGCGGTTTGAATAATGACCCAAAACCAGAGACATTCAACCTGCAACGTACGAATGAGGCAGGTCTTCTTCGCCCAGTACGCTTTGTGAAGATCGTTCCTCTATCGTGCGTCCTGATATCGCCTGTTGTGCATCTTCCCTGCTCATCCCATACGCAGTGCTCATAGCCCCAGCTTCAACACGTCCATTTGGCATGTAGCTCTAGCGGGAGTTGATGATTCGTCGATCGTTGCGCGTGCTGAAGATACGTATGCAAGCGTGAGCAGCTTCCCTATCGGCTTCACTGCTTATTCCTCACAGCTTTGTGCAGTATAAGGAGACTGCTACTTTACGACACGTTCTGAAATACCTTAGACAGCGGCGACATTTCTCGTCTTTCCGCGCATTGCAATCGAGGACTGGTTTGATTTTAGAACACCCCATCGTTACCAAAATCTACGACAATCTGATTTCTGGAAACTGGTCCTTTGTGGAGTCGCTCATACAAGCGGCTGCAGACGGTGCGCTCTTCGATGACTGTATTCGGGCGTGTGACCCCAAATCACATTGGCGACGCTTGAACGGCGCCAATCCAGACGGTGATGTACCATCCTCAAGAGGTGGACATCAGATGTGTATAGATGCTGCAGAGGGCATCATATACATGTTCGGTGGCTGGGACGGAAAGAAGAACTTGGACGACCTCTGGGCCTACTCAATTGTTGAAGAAAGGTGGAAGCTGCTAAGTTCTAGCACCGAACACGATTTTGGCCCTGGACCAAGGAGTTGCCATAAGATGGTGTTCGATCCATCGTCAGGCTATATCTATCTCTTGGGCTCTCTAGATGATGTGGACGGTCCGATATCTCCATCTCCGTCGGGCACAGTCACACCTGCTCATCTCCAGAACCATTCAAGTCCAACATATCCTGCAGACACTACAGCGAATCCATCGTCTGAAAGCTCGTTTGCCTCGACTACAGGTGGAACAGAAATTGGTTTAAAGCGCCTCTCCTTCCCTTCAAGATTTTATCGTTACACCACTCGCGGATCGGATGCCGGAACTTGGACGATTTTAAGTGTTGATACAAACGTAAGATGTGCATCGGAATAGTCCAAAGATATTATTCAACATCACATCTTCATTACAGCTGGAGGGTGGCCCACCCCTTATTTATGATCATCAAATGGCTATCGATTCTGACAATCAGATGCTTTACGTCTTTGGTGGTCGCGTTGTGAATGGGCATCCGGATTCAGAACCGATGAAGTTCTCTGGTTTTTACCGGTATAACTTAAAGACCGGCCAATGGGAGCATATATTGTGAGCTGTTGTCCAAATTACTTGCGCTATATTGACAACAGAGTAGAGATGAAGCCATCCCTTCCTCAAAGGTCTCGCGACCAATTCCTTCCCGGTTTGGTGCGATCTATTCCACGCTATTGTGCCATCGATATTTTACTAAACCTCCCCAGGTCATTCGATGATCTTCGATGCGCAGAATCACCGCTTGATCATCCTGGCCGGCAAGAAGTCTGAAACATTTCTCGCTGATATGTACAGCTTCGATGTTACTACGCAGGAAGTCAAGGAAATATTCTCAGACTTCAGCACTGCAGGTGGCCCTGATCCATGTTTTTGCCAACGTGCTGCAATGGATCCTGAATCGGGACATATATTTATGTACGTTGTTGCGTATCATTCAGTTGCATCTTGCTCATCAGACTGCTCAGTTTTCCAGGTTTGTTGAAGCTCAAGGGACAGAAACACCCTACGGCTGACGGAACTTTGCGCTCAACCTTCTGGATATTCAAGCCTGAAACTTCACAGTGGACACCAGTTCTCAATGCCCGTTCACGCTCTTCGGACATGGACTCCGATGAGATAACGACTGAATGGGAGCCCCAGCCGAGATACGGTCATCAAATGGTATACGACCATGTTCGGAAGGTCTTTTACGTCCACGGTGGTAATTCAGGTCGAGACGGGTCTTGTCGGCTAGACGACTTTTGGAGCATGATATTCGAACGGTGCGTTATTGCGACAGCGCAGTCCAGTGGGGTGTGTTCATCTAATAGGACATTAACATAGTCCTACTCGAGAGGAAATGGTGCGACGGGCTAAGTTCATCACCCGTCGTCAGAAGTGAGTGGGAATATATCGGCTTGATATCTGGATAGATGTTGATTCTCATACCTCCGTAGCTTCAAGGAGTTATGTGACACAGCTCCCTCTGTGCAAGCCTTAGCTTTTCTCCAGCGGGATGTGCATGCAGTGGTCAACCACCTCTCAGATGAGGAGACAGCAACATTTAGAGCACTTCAATCGCATCTCTTTGACAAAGTACCTCCATCTCCCGCCTTCCTGGAGGAGTCCTCGGGCAAAGATATCGAAATGGCAGATGTGGGAGACGCCCACGCCCCTGATTCTATTGGACCAATGTCAAGAGACGGTAGTCGAAGGTCTATGTCCGGAATACCAGAGCTTGAGAAAGATGACCAGGAAGGAGACGCTCACCCAGAGTTGACGCCGTTGTTGTTCCGGCAACGAACTCTTGTCTTCGAGAGTTTGCTGCAGCTGATCAACGCAGATGCCAAGCAGCCAAGCATGGACCTAACGGATCTTGTGGATGTTCTGGACAAGGGGCTTTTATGATTATAGGACCTGGTTCTTCGCATTAGATGACGCCTTGTATTCCTACACCCATCTCGATATGTAGTGCTTCTGTTCCCCTGGTTTTCTAATCGCTTTTACACATCTAAATTAATCGCCTTGCCAAACTTGGCGTAGAGTGTAACTTTGAGGTTCTTCATAGTTTTTTCGCATTCTTCGGCACTATCGCGAACTTTCTCTATCTCAGCATCGAGGGATTCTTGGTCTCGAGTCAGTAGTTTCTGAGCCTTGGCAAGGGGAACATAGAGGAATGCCTCTCCAATGCGATACCTATGCAATAGAATAATGAGCAGATATACTTGGTGAATGAGTATCGCATGCCGACAGAACAAGTTCTTCTTCGTCTGCCAATACCAACTCCATCGAGAGGTCATCGAGAGCTTCCTTGTCTTGCTGTTATCGTCAATGAGATGGAAGAACTAGGCTGTGGCTCTAGCACCAACCTTCAGCTGCACCAATTGTTCTTCAATGTCACGAACGCGAGAGTTCAGTTTGGAAAACGTATTTATGCGTTGCTGATCCTCTGTCGATAGCAGGATTAGCTGAATGCACCGGTGTGTTTGATTCTACTTCACCCCATGTGACTTCAGGTGCATCATCAGACTCCTCATCTGCGTTTAGCTACTATAAATTAGACGTTTGTGGGCCTGGGTCCTTTCATTCTGACTTACCATCCGCATCTTGTAAATGACGAGACGATCGCCCTGCGATACTTCCGCGCGCCTGTTACTTTCATCTTGAGCTTCCAAGTTCTCAATTCAGGCTAGTTATTGCAAAGTTCGCGGCAGTACAAGTAATGGTGACTTAGAATGACGATACAACTGAAGCTATCTATTTCTGATGCAATCCTTCCACAAGCTGAATCTTCACAATGGCGAGTAATATCAATCTGCAGGGCAGTATGTACAAGCTAGTCACTTACCTCTGCTGGGGTGATCGTCCTTAGTTCCCCTGGTGCTTGTCCTTTTCCTGTTACGGCCCCCATAGCCACCTGGAGTGTTTGACCAATCTTCCCTTTGTTGGCCACCCAGTAACGAATCTTCCGGACAATGAGACGGGTGATCTTTGTGGTTGGACCTCAAGTTTGCTCACCTCATCTGGGATCACCTCAATGATGCTAACTCGAGGGTCATCCGCGTTGCCTTTGTGCTTTCCGTCACCGAGGTCGCCAAAGTACCCAGAAACCCTGCATAAAATTAAAATAAAAAAGAGCAAATTTTGACGGAGATAGGGTACCTACAGGGGACTCCAATGCTTCTTGATAAGCTCTTTGTCTTGACTAATGCACGCGATTCCCGAAATGCTAGCCCAGTTCGTGGAGGAGGGGTCAAAAAAGGCAACGTTTACGTGACTGTCGTTTTCGATTTCGTTCTGACGGTAAATTCAGGGACAACACTGCAGGAGCGGACGGCCAATCGAACAACAGCTTACAAATTTGCCAGAAACGTTATTTCCTATAAAAAACAAGCGCAAGCCATTTCCACCGTGGCCTACATTTGCGTTGATTCACCATATATCTCGTAGACAGATGAACTAACTGTTACTAGTGGGAGCCATGGCGCGGGAATGCAAATGACCCTCTCGTGAACGGGTTGTCAGCATGCTAGTTTGTGTATCCTTGATGATTTCCTTCAGGTCTATCAGAACCGAGTTAAAGTGAGCTGCGATGTCGAATGGCACAACAAAAGCGGTGCGAACCGTCAATCTTTTGCTGGGGAGTAATGCTGGTGTTCTCCGCCTTGGAGGTGTAAGGATCGAACTCAGGGTTGGCAGTCATGATGGTAGGGTTTGAATTGCCAAGGTTGGGAGCCTTGAGTTTATATAGTTTCTGACGTTGGTCGCAGTCATTTCCGACGTCATCGAGAAAAAACCGACAGTTAGTTATTGAACGGAAGACGGATTTTGCGTCATGAATTTTATCACATGACCGAGATTACGTATGAGTATGCTCGAATAATTATATACAAGTTACTCTAAGTTACCCAGCAAAGCGGGCTAGTCGTCGTCGTCTCATCTCCTCCGCACTAATCTCTGCAGGTGTGACCTCCTCTTCATCACACTCAGATGCAACCGCGTCTGATACACTCGGGATTGCCGCGGAAGCAATTACTCGCGGTGGCGTTGGTGGCACGACAAAGCCCTCCGGCAACCCTTCTAGTGAGGCCTTCAAAGCCGCCTGAAGCTCTGAATCTTCGTCATCATACACCCTGTCCCCAGACGCCATTGGGCGTAATACAGACATGGGTGGATGTATAGGACGTGATGCAGGCATAGATGGCTGTGGACTTGCGTTATCATCCGAGACGTCCATCACTCCTTGATGACCGTCGACACCGGTCCCATCTGTCCTGCTCTCTTCAACTGCTCGCCGAATAGACTCTTCTTCTTCCATTTCACCTGCTGTCTTCGTCCCATAACCCCGCGAGGGCTCGCTAGAACGGCGTGTCATGAAACCATCTGCGCCTCCAAAACCCATGGCAACCTCTTCGTCGTAGCCTTCCCGTAGAGCCATCTCTTGTTCCCGCTGCATCCGTTGCATGATGGCCTTGCTTCGAGCCATACTTGCTGCAACAGGATCGTCAGCAGGGTCCGATAGAGCTCCCGGAACTTCTGTCGAGGGGTCTGGCGGCGTTGGCAAGCGTGACGTGGTACGTGATGCAGAGGTACTCTGTTCCAAAGGGACATAGTCATACTGGCCTGCACCCGTCAGGGAAGCTTGCAAGGCTGCTTGAAGTTCGAGGTCTTCATTCTCAAAGCCCGAGACCGGGGCGGGAGACTTGGACGACGAAGCTCCTGCGATGTCAGGCACAGGAGTATGAGGCGTGGAAAGCCGCGTGTTCATATGCGACGAAGTGGGTTCAGGAAGCGTGGAAGCTATATCGTCCGCTTCTGTGTGTGGCAATGTTCTTGGTGCATCTGCCTCTTCGCTAGTCGGGAGTACAGCAAAAACAGAGTACCCTGGGCAAGCCATTGAATTTCGCAGCCAAGGACAAATTCTGTTTACTTTTACCTTCATCCTCAGCTTGCGAAAGTACCATCCCAAGGTAAAGCTTCCCTACCCACTCCGGCTCGTTGAGAAATGAATTCAAATTATACCAATGGCCGTTCTCTGGGTTATCTAGCGATCCGAAACGCCGAAGAGTGAACCAATGCTGTTGGTGATTCAAAATGAATGCCATCTGAGAACTATGGCAGTCAACCATGATCAGATAAGAGCAATGCGGCGGCGTGAAACATACTGGGGGTGTTCATGCTGGTTGCGGAGATCTTGACTTCTCCACCGTACAAGGCTACAAACTACACGTGAACAATATAGCTCGGCGTAGAGGATGTCCAGCGTACGTAAATCCCCAGACTCTGAGAGCGCCTTCTAGCACTTGCACGGAAAAGAAACCTGTAGACGTTCCTTGTATATATAATTAGAAGGAAAAGACGACATTCTACCTGTGTCGTCCATGTTATTGCTCACTGGACCGGCATCGTCGTTGAAAGACCCCTCGAGCCTGTCGAGCTGCTGCGCGAATTGAGCAAGATCTGGCGCTGAGAACTAACATACAAATCAGAAAACAGATAACCCCAGTCATCAAGTGGAGACACACGTAGTCTCCCTCTGGCAGCAAGGCAGAGTCAGCGAACGGCGGAGGTGGCAAGTCTGGAGACGGCACATACGTAGAATCGCGTTTAGCGCGTGCTGAGCACAGAGCTGCGACCCAGGCTGCTGCTTTTCATGGTATATAAGTGGTAGAAGTGTCTCGAGTCCGGACATGACAAGCTAGTGGAGAAAGGAACGCGGCTTTGAACGCCACTAACTGACGCGTCACACTTCTGCTTAGTCAGTGATCCAACCTCCTCTTTAAACGCTAAGAAATGCCCAAGAATCGCAGGGCTCAGTGCAATCTCCAACATCGTCATCTCATCTATTCTACTCTTTTCTCCATTGTGCTTTCCACATCAACATTTGCACAAGAGTCGGACTCTTTAGATTGCAACACATTCTCCTATGAGGGGGCCACATACGACCTCAAGTCGTTGGCAAGCGAACGCACGGTGACGCGCACTCGGGAAACACCACCCTCTAGTGTACATGATGAGCTCCGTTTTAACGTCTGTCAGGATCTTACCCAAAAAGAGGAGGTTGCAGAGGCAGACCAGGTAAGGCTGCTTGCGTGCAGATTTAATGGGACGGCTTAACTGCTTGTAGTGCCCAGCGGGGACACGAGCTTGTCTCACAGAAACAAACAGGAAAGATGGTCTAGATGACCGAGTTGTGACTGTCATACCCCTTGCACAGACGTCGGTTCTCAAGCCCTCATATGTGACTTTACATTGTGAGCAACATGGCTCTGTATCGTTATCCTTGTAGGCTCAAATATTGCAGCGCCTGCTGGCCTGTCGATTCAGCTACATGGGCCTTCCTACCCACCTAAATCTTTACCTGTGCCTCAGTCACTCAACCTCACGTTGCTATGTACACAGGATGGAGATTCCGATCCGATATTTGTGGGCTATGTTAACGGTATTGCTAGCGTAGAGTGGAGTAGCATCTCCGGATGCCCGAATTCTAGCAAAGGCGATGACAATAACGGGGGTAGCGGCGGGGGTAGCGATGGGGATGGAGAGAAGCACACGGATGAGGATCGTTCTAGTGGAAGTGGCGTTGGATGGTTCTTCCTTTTGTATGTGCACGTCAAGTCTCATTTGCAGCGAAGCTAACGTGTAGGTAGACTATTTATCTCATTCTTGGGATACTTTGCAGTTGGGGCATATTATAACTACAATAATTTTGGAGCAACTGGTTGGGATCTAGTACCGTATGCATTCGCCACTATCTCTTCTTCCTGTAACTGATATATGACGATAGACACCGAGATTTCTGGCGGGATGTGCCATACTTAGTCCGAGACTTTATGGAGCATTTATGCTCCACCCTGCGTCCCGGACGGCAAGGGGGTTCACGGCGGGGCTACATAGCAGTTTAAGTATATATCTCACCAATCTGCATACCACACAGCTTTCATCCTACGCTTTTGTTTACTTTAGACTCAATAAATATGTTCAGCGGAAGATATCCAGTCTCTATTTGCAAGCGCAGGTACTAAGTTGCCCAAGTGTCATCTTTCTTTACAACAACATTACTGACATCCGTTTGACTTCCCACTGCAATGTTGTGGGGTGATGCGAAGTCCATGGAGCTGATACGCAAGAAGCTTGGTGAAATATACTAAAACGGGAGTTGGATGTAAAATCTCACGACGGACTGCGCATCCTCAATATATGAGGGCGCATAGCACTTCCAATAAGCAGCTGTGTCTGCGCTGCGTCGACACTGAGCTCAAGGTGCTTGTTATTGATGCGGGTCCACTCATGACTGGGTGTTCCGTAGTGTTGAATGTAGCGTGTGATATAGGATCCGTCTTTGTCAATGTACGGAGCGAGATTATAAATGCCGAAGCCCAGAAGGGTGAGTATGACAGTGTTGCGCCAGAAAGGCGTGTTGAAGCCTAAAGGTGAGGTGAATTTCTTAAGCCAGAGAGGACCCAAGGCCAGTCGTGACACACTTTCTTCCGGATAGACATTGGCATCCTCATAGTGTGAGTGCGGGTCAGAAGATGAATGCCTGATCTGACTAGCTGGGAGTGATATGCGAGTCGACCTGCGACACAGGCCAAGCACCCTTTGGCGGGCGAGTGGCATAGTGCGGATGGTGGAGTGTGACCTGTGAACCTCAGGGATTTGTGACAACATGTTTATACTGTCATGACTTTCAATGACCTTACGTGCCTTCGAACATTTCATTGCGTATTGAGCTCTTTGTGCATCACAATAGAGCTAGTGATCCTTGCGATTTTATTGTCAATGTCGATGAAGGCTGGCTTACTGCTACTATAACTGATTTCAGGTCAACCTCTGTTAGTGGTATCGAGCTGACAGTTCTGTGATCTCAATGTACTCGGTTTGTGGCTGACTCGGGGCTGGTTGAGAGAGGTGCTTAAAGTCTTTGTAAGTCGCGGTCTGCCCCTTCATTGTTGTACACAGCATTAAGCCAAGAATGCAGCCTCCCCACCGTCATATCACATCAAGCACGCTGCCCGACCTTTCTCCTTTGTCAGCAACTAACACGATTGCCCAAATCCCTGTCAAAGATACTTGTCTTTCAACCAACGACCCAGTATCTTTGTCGCGCACCCCCATGCATAGCGTCACCGCTGAAGACTTGTTCACCCTGCTCGACAAGATCAACGCCGAAATGACGCAAGAGATCGCTCGAATTACAGCAGCCATCGGTGAGGTCGAGGATAGTGTCAAACTTCTTCGTTTCGATAGGCTGAAAGCGTGCGTCCGAAGTGCCAAGCATTTTGTCGAGGATGAGGGGCGAAACAACCTGCAGATTCTTTGAGGAGCGCCTTTGATCTGAAACCATCGCAGACAAGATATGTAGTACCTATTTGATCCAGGGTTCCAAAGAGACACGTTCAGGAATCAACAATTATGCATGACCTCGCGAATCAAACTACGAATCAGTCAAATTAAAGTCGACATATACTCTGCCACAGCAATCACGTGCCGAGGGTCAAAACTTTTGTTGACATGTAAAGTAACTGGAATATAACAATGAAAGCAAAAGGCAAAAAGAATCCATAGATGGTACCTGCTGCAGATCCTAGTTCGAGTTACTTCCCAAATTACGAGGTGTCCTCTAATTTGAGTAACGATACGCCTTGTTAGGTAGGGAAACCGCTTCCGTGGGTGCTTGTGGGCTCAAACCTAGTGTAAACAACATAGTTTCGCACATAAGTCGCTGAGATTTCATCACAAGAGCAACAACTCGCTCCTCCGCTCAAGCGCGTTCGTTCTTTCAGACCACAGGGTCGCTGTTCTTATTTCCTCCTACGTATACCCCACCCTTTTATGCATAGTCTCCCTTATCCGCAATGACCTCAAGAAAACGTCAACCAAGGTATCTCACTCTCATCCATATTCTTTGCGCAAGCAATGCCGTCTTGGCGGCTTTGCCAAAGGTCGACTTTGACCGCATGGGCATGGTCGGCCTGGCTGGTTCATTCGCAGGTTTTGACCTATTCGACAACTCATCGTTCTCCTTCAATCCCTCGACTGCGACCCTCCTGTCACGAGGGGTTGATGGCTCCTTGTCCCCCGTTGCATCCACGAATTCAGGCGGTCGTGTGATAGCTGGTTGCGCTGTTGGCGATACATATTATCTGGGTGGATCCTTTAGTTCCATTGGCAACACGGCAACAAGCAACATCGTTTCGTACACACCCTCGACAGGTGCTTTCGCATCTTTGGCCGGGGGTTTAGATGGTGAGGTTGATGCCATGTATTGCGATCAGTCTGGAGGCAATATCTGGGCTGGAGGTGCATTTCATGCTCCTGTTTCCACCTCTGGATCAAGTGGGTACAAAGGGGGCGTCGCTGTGTACAATGTGAAAGGGAGCTCATGGGCGCCACCTCCGTTCGGTGGCCTGGCTGGTGCAGCTGGCCGAGTACAATCCATCACTTCCAATCCCTCTGCATCAAGCCTCTATTTGGCGGGCTCCTTTCTGACTGCGTTCCAGTCTGGCATCCCCACGCCGAATGGTACCAATAATCCAAACGTACCATTTTCCATTGGCGCAACACCATTCTCATCTTCGCTTGTCCCGATTCCTCTTACCAGTGCTGGCACACAAATAAATGCATTGCCAAGCAACATTCGTCTCGAGTTCTCTAATATCTCCAATATCCTTTGCCCAGCGGGAGCTGATGGCCCAGGAAACACCTGGTTAGCACAGGATGGATCAACAGCGCAACTCACTGTACGGACATTTCAATTTTCCACGGCGAGCGGTTTACGGCTTGGCAATACATTTGTAGAGGGTCGAGGCACTACCGCGTTCAGGTAAGTTTTAGACGAGCATCATCTTGTCAATTGTAACCTCAAAGTTCCTAGTGTATTGACGATTCCAGACAATCAACCCCTGACGTTTAACTATGTGGATCCGGTGACGCTGCGCAATCAGACATGTTCAACGTCTTGCCCTCTCGGGACAGACCCGTCAGTCCTATACCAGGACTTTCTATTCGATGGTGTTCCGCAGTCGCTTACCGGTCTTCAAATCACTCTGAGCCAGTGGCAAGGTGCAGGATCTGGGCTCCATATCTTGCAGCTGCTCTCCAGTGGTGCATTTGCTTCCGCCGTACCTAGTCAAAATCAACCGTCATGTTTCTCCCCTGGTGCATCAACCTCAACGCAGTCAGGTGCATGGGCAACTATAGAAGCTACAACATCTATTCCTGGTACGACACAACCCATTCTAGTGTCCACCGTCAATGTCGGAACACCGTCCTCTGCATCGCCCTCGATTACATGGATGCCATACGTCTCGGCCTCGGGAGACTATGATATCAATTTACTTATTCCTGGGTGCACCAACCTCCAGGACTGCCCCCAGCGTACCTCAGTTAAAGTTACCGTTTCTCCTGGAGGCGGACTCCCACCAGTTGTTACAACTGTCCGCCAGGATGTGACAACTGATATGACTACTGGCATATATCGTGGCCCTATATTTCCCTCAGGCCCTAACTTTCAAACTAGCATCACGTTGCAACTTGCGGATCAGCCTGTGGGTGGTGGACAGAACGGCAAGTTTGAACTAGTAGCCGACAGGGTGCAACTTGTGCTTACATCCGTAAACACCACCGGGATCACGGGTTCGGGGATCAATGGCACCAATGCGGAGGGAGTGAAGCGAGGTTTCGGATTCTTTGAATGGAACTTAAGTGGACAGGGCAACTTAGATGCAACAGGTGTTATTCCCAACTCAAGCGAAACTTCCAACGACGCACTTGGCCTGCAACTCTTCTCTGCGCTAGGCAACAATACATCTGCCAACGTTCCTTTCATCATCAATACAGTGGCTACTCACATGTCGGGCACCATTTTTGTTGGCGGGAGTTTCACACTCTCTTCTGGTCTGGCCAATATCGTCGCTTTTAAAGGCAACTCTTTGACTGGATTGGCAGGCGGAGGGTTGAATGGCCCCGTCAATTCGCTTGGTATTGTTGGTGATACACTGTATGTTGGCGGCGCATTCCTGGATACACCTTCGGGTACAGGAAGTGGAGCTTTCCGTGGTGTTGTTCAATATGATGTTCAAAACGATAAGTGGATCGCGCTACAGGCCGGTGTCAATGGCGCTGTTACAAGCATCAACGTAGCCCATAGCAAACTTGACGTAGTGGGTAACTTTACGCAGCTTCCTTCCTCTCCCAACTCTACTTCTGGTGCCACTGCTGTGGGATTCGCTACTTGGGACATTGGGAATGGTACCTGGGTTAATCCGGGTGGTTTCCTCACTGGTAGCATGGCTTTTGTCGCTAATGGCACAGGGTCTGCCCCAGAGTTCCTCGCTGGGAGCGTTACGTCTTCTCGAGAGTTTGGAGCTGATGGATTCGCCATGATCTCCAATGGTAAACAAGCGAATGGCCAACCGACGATCACGCCCTTGACTGTACAGTTAGACTCGATAACTGTTTCCACGGGAGTGGCTTCTAAACGTCGCAGCTTCCGTCGGTCTTCATGGCTGGGCTCAATAAGTTTGACACGATTCTTTGCTCGTCAGAATTCGAATCAGCCAAGCCCTCTCCCTGCATTTCCCTCTGCACCTGCACCTGCGGTACTGGCAGGTGCTTTTTGGAAGAACACATCGTCCTCTGCCCAGATGGCTATTATAGGAGGTAATTTCTCCTTCCCGTCAGGATCGTTGACAGCCCAGAGCGTTGCATTCTACGATGCTTCTAAGGCGAATGTAATTGGGACCAGAGGGGCTCAAATCAATGGAACCGTGCGGGCGTTACAAGTGTTCAATAATACCTTATTCGTCGGTGGCCAGTTCACATTGTCCGGAACGCAAGGGGATGGTTTAGCTATATATGATTTGGCAGGACAGCAATGGGACACGTCTTTTCAAGCTTTGCAGGGTATGCACATTCATACTATATTAATCATGTCCTTATCCCCTCTTATCTTGATAGGTTCAGAGGTTGTTGTTCGATCGATCACAGTACCACCGTCGAAGACAGATACCGTTGTTGTAGCTGGAACTTTTGGTGCGGCTGGATCCCTACCGTGCCAGGGTATCTGTCAGTTCGACACTTTATTGAAGCAGTGGAGTCAGCTTGGACAAGGTATTAACGGAGAGGTTTCCTGCGTTGTGTATACTGTAGGTGGTCATTACAACCAGGATTGTCCAATGCTTATTCAGGACGTTCATAAGTCCAACCCTACTCTTCTTGTGGCTGGGGGCTCTATCGTTTTACCTGATGGCAGCCCTTCAAACATTGCTGCATACAGCTTTACAAACAACACATGGTCACCAGTTGGACAAGGCTCACAAATACCAGGTCCGGTGACAGCTTGTGAAGTGGATAATGGCAATGCCAGTAGCATATTTGCGGCCGGAAGGTAGGACAAGCTTATAGCCCCAGTAACTGCTAATCGTTTACGACGAATTCGTAGTTCTTCTGACGGGTCGGCGCCCTTCCTGACGTTTTGGAATGGTGTTGCATGGAAAACTCTAGGTTGGTCAGAATTATGTCTTACTTTACTCTGCTAATGCGAGGCGTTATCGTAGGATCTACGTTCCACAGTCCAACTTCGGTTTCCCAACTCTCTATGGTGCCGCTTCAGGATACTCACTCCTCGAATGGAATAATCGAATCGGACCGTATGCTCCTTATATCTGGCTCGCTCGCATCAGACACTTTCGGGAATGTCTCCTCTGCTCTCTTTGACGGGCAAGATTTCTTCCCTTACATTGTATCTACTTCACCCTCAGGGGGGTCTGGATTTGTGTCACAATTCTTCCGTTCTCTCACCACCTTCAGTTTTAATCAGCGCCGTAAGTGCTTTCTACCTGTCAGGGAGATGATGAAATGCATGCTAAAGTCTTGAACAGATTTCTTACCTATTGGTGTTGTCATCTTAATTTCAATCGCCATTGCCACTGGAATCGTCTTTTTCCTCCTTCTCATCGGCATCTTGTGGACGTTGCTCTCACGCCGTGATCACGACAGTGGGAAAATCGATCCAGCGGAGTATGATGATGACAGCCTTCATCGTCCATCGTCGCTCCTTGAACATATCAATGCAGCCACACGGGGAACAATCATTGGCGCAGGAGTTGATACACCTTTTGATCAAAAGAAGGCCGATCAGCAGGATGTTGGATCACCGGGGTCAGAGACTTTTGCTGCAGAACATGAACAAGCTCCTTACATTCGGTCTACGGACACCCCCATTGACGCGGCACTTGGGACATTGCAGAATGAAGGGGAGGAGATGGCGCGACCAACGCATGTGCGATATTCTTTTGATGGAGATGGTGAGGGTGAATTGCCGTTATCGGCAGGAGCCCAGGTAATTGTTTTGGATGATCGGGATCCTGCGTAAGTGTTCATCTTTATTGCATCTCTGTTTTGCTTCTGACATGTACTCTGGCAGATGGTGGTATGCACGAGACCCGAATACCGGACGTGAAGGGGTTATTCCAGCGTCATACTTGTACTAAAACACTCTAGCATTGCATCGCTGGTCCGATTTTGAGCGACCGTCGATTTTCCTTAATGATCAATTCGTTTTGGTGTCCTGTTTCACGATTGGCATGAACGTTACGGTAACGATAAATAACGTCTCATGCAAGCAAGTAAACTTTCCCATCACATGGTTCAATCGCATTGTTGCTCTCCATATCTTCTGCATATGCTTGTAAGTTAGGGATCTCGTCATCAAGCATGCAGTCGAGATGAAGCTTGAGCTGGTTTGAGTGAAGACCGCGCGTGATCTGCTGGCCTAACGCATTGCTGGCCTGCTCTCTCATTATCTGGATCTTCACAATAACTACAGTGGGTGTTGTAAAATATCGACACCTATGAATGCAGTCCTGGGAGTTGTAGCCAACCCATTGTCAACCTAATGACAGACGCTCGATCGGTGCTAACGTTAAAATGGAGGGTCTCGTGCAAGATTAGCATCTCACAGATCAAGAGATGTCAGATATTATGACGTACGTAAGACGAAGCGGGGATATATCTAGTTACGTCGCATAGTGTGAAATAGGATCAGCCTCGAGTTCCCATCTTCTATATCACTATCATATACCAACTCTGAGTCCTCCATGGCTGCCTCTCTCGTTCAATTTGGACAACGCCATGTCGCGCGAGGAATCAATCGTTTGGCTAACACTGTGATTACAAGCGCCAAAGGATCCCATGTTCAGCTTGAGGACGGCAGAAAGTTGCTAGACTTTACCTGTGGAATTGGTGTAACCAATCTGGGTACGCTTGAAGATTATCTGCAATACGTATGGTTGAATGCACGAGGTAATCAGGTCACTGTCATCCGAAAGTGAGTCGCGCAGCAGCCGAGCAATGCAGCAAAGCCACACATATTCAGGTAGGTATAAGGTTTGACTGTTTATGTTCTGGAATAATAAAAGTCGTTCACCCTAGTGCAGCATTGCCTTCCATGAACCATACCTCCGTCTGATTCAGAAACTGCAACCTGTTATGCCTCATCACTCCCTGGATACCTTTTTCTTCTGGAACTCGGGTTCTGAAGCTGTAGAGGCTGCCATTAAGCTGGCGCGAACGGCCACTAAAAGACAGAATATCATAACCATGCAAGGTTAATAGCTAGTACTGGCTTCCATTGGTGATCTCACTGCAGCGTGTGTAACTAGGGGCATACCATGGAAGAACATTTGGCGCCATGGCCTTAACAAGGAGTAAGACGATTTACAGCCAAGGCGTTGCTCCATTGATGGTGAGCTGGCAAATTAAATTATACTCATCTCATATTCCTTCTTAGCCCGGTGTCTTCACAACCGCATTCCCGTATTGGCACCAACACTCTCTTCCAGCATCTACCTCCGAAGAAGAGCTCACCCGCCAATCCCTCTGGCAGTTAGACCTCCTGTTTTCGCAGCAGACAAGGCCACATGATACGGCCGCTATTATCTTGGAACCAGTCCTAGGCGAAGGTGGCTATGTCCCTGCACCTCCTGCCTTCGTCCGGGGTTTACGCAATGTCTGTGACAAGTACGGCATACTTCTCATTGTCGACGAAGTTCAGAGTGGTTTTGGCCGAACTGGAAAGTACTTTGCTATCGAGTACAGCAAGGTTCGCCCAGATATCATGATAATGGCGAAGGGAATTGCGAATGGATTTCCTCTGAGTGGGATTGTGAGCTCCCGAGAGCTCATGGATACCCAAGCGCCAGGAAGCGTGGGTGGTACCTATGCAGGAAATGCGGTAGCTTGTGCTGCCGGAGTTGCCTGTGCAGAGGTAATGCAGGAGGAGAGTGTTCTGGCCAATGTTCAAGCGAGGTATAATTTGACCACTACGTGTTGACGCATAGGAGTAATCTTTTTTTCCAGATCCTCAGAGCTATTCGAGGCATTACACGAGTTACGCACGAACCCCAAGACGGCACCCTACATTGCTGAGGTTCGTGGACAGGGCCTCATGGTTGCTGTGGAATTTAAGTCACCCGGAAACTCATCCAATGACCCTGCGAGTGGCGCCTCGAACACGTCTGGATTGGCCAACAAAATCTCACAGCTCTGCCAGGAAAAAGGGTTACTCATACTGACCACGTCAGTGTTCGAAGTAATCCGATTTATTCCAGCATTGGTAATCTCCAAAGAGGAGCTTGCACAGGGAGTTAAGATTTTTAAGGAGGCTGTCCAGGAGGTCATTGCATGCGCACACAGATGAGACTATTACATGTATTGGAACTCTGTATAAGCCGCCAATGTAGTTTTACTACTGCCGCACAGCGACTGCGGGCGGCAGAAGATAGGGATTACTCAAATTAGCGAAGCCACGTGATACTACCGTCTCGTCAGCGTCATTTGTGGATCATGGCGCACAGTTTGTTTCCGTTACCACTTTGCCGGTAAGTACCCTTGACTCTCACAGCAAGTTGTCGACATGCTGGCTGCCGCCATCGCTGTCTTCATATCTGTTGTGTGCGTTCGCGCGTATATCCCCGCGGTCCCCACGAACAACACGAATGCCGTGAATCAGACGGATATGTCCATGCTCAGCATGAAGTGGGCACCTGCTGGAACATACTCCAACACCGTGTCTTACCAGCTGGCAAGTCTGGGCAGCAATGGGTTCGGACAGGTAAGCTTTCCAGACAGATGGAACAATGAAATCTGTGGGACCTGACATTCTAACTATCTTAGGGCGCCCTTGTTCATTTCTCTGAGAAAAACCTGACAGATCAAAATTGTAATTCTCGCATAATATTCTGGTTGCAATTTACCTACCAAGTCCCTGACAGCGACCACACCCTGGATTGCTTTTGTCAATTGCGATGCTAATACCACAGATGCGTCTCAAGTGGATGATATCTTCACCCTGGCTCGTGATCGTGGCGCAGTGGCAGCAGTGAGTCTCAGAACGCCTACAGAGTTGTAGCGGTCACGTCAATTTGGGCATTAGTTATTGTATTCAACTACTTCAGAGGCATGCCTCATCAACCCTGAATACGCCAGTCCGGATAACTTTGAACAAATCTTGGACATCTTCGCGACTCAAAGCAAATCTTCAGCTCGGTACGTTGCCAATCATTGGTTAATCCTGTGGATGAAATTGAACCGGATAAAGCATTATTTCATCGCAGTTTTCTAACCTCCGCAACTCGTCCTTCGGCATTTTCAACGCGTTACAACTGAACAACAGCGCACAATCCGTATTTAACTCTATGCAAAGCAATAACGTCACTTCATTATTCATCGTTGCCACCCTCCGAGCGGCCAACTCGACTGTCAGCCCAAATGGAACAGATGATGCCGGTAGTAATTCCTCCGATTCCTCTGGATCTCATAGCAATCCCAACACTGGTCTAGCGATGTGAGTTTAGTTGATCGTGATAGGCGTTCATTGATGCTCATGACGTGGATAGGATCATCCTTTATGCCATCACAGGATGTGTCTCTGGTCTATTCATAATTGTCATCCTGTCTGGGGTGGGTTCCATATGTTCCGCTCCAACCAAAAACACCGAGTAATCCTCGCTGACTAATCAATAAAAATTTTAGGCCATCCGGGCGATACGGCATCCTGAACGGTATGGTCCTAGGGCGCCTGGTACAAATGGTCAGGAACATGGTAGGGGGCAGTCTCGTACCGGTGGAATTGGGCGCGCCATTCTCGACACGTTTCCTGTCATTAAGTTCGGCCAAGCTGCTCCTGAGCCCACTCCTGAACCGAAAGGTACAGATGTGGAGAGCGAAGCTGCAGCTGATCGAGCTACGGATCGAGCTATTGAGATGTTGACTCGAAATGTAGGCGAGGAACAACCCACGCAGGATACGGCAGAGCGACCTGCTTCGGCTCACAACGCGGATCAAGTAGAAGCACTGGTCGCAGAATCCTCATTGGCTGCTAAGTCGCCGCATCTGAATACTGTTGCTGCTGGTGCTTCGAGCGATGCTGTGGCAACGTCAGAAAAAGACGTCAAACCCAGTGCCATCGGGCACGACACATGTCCGATTTGCATTGTTAGTCGATCTCACGCTTCAGTTTAGGGTCTCGATTCTGAGATTCGTCGTTTCAGGTCGATTTTGAAGAAGGAGATGACCTCCGAGTACTTCCGTGCGATGGGAAGCATCAATTCCACCAGGCCTGCGTTGATCCATGGCTGTTGGAGTTGTCGTCGTCGTGTCCATTATGCCGCGAAGGTGAGTAGATCTGCATACTGCCGTTGTGTATTCTCACAACTGTAGATTTTCATGCATTGGAATCAATGCTTGCTCGGAACGGGTCGCCAAGTCCAGAGGCTGGCGCTGCATCACCAGATGCACTTGGTCCGATAGCTCCCTCCACCCGCTCATCTCGATTTTCCAAATACCTCAAATTTGCTAGACGGAGGAACCGTGCCTCTCAGGTGGGCTCTAGCACACCCGTTGACGAGCATCCGAGTACATCGTCATCGCGTGAGTTGCTTATTGACTGTTCACGTGTGATATAGTATAGCTGAATTATCTACTTTTGAACCTCAGGTTCAGGTGGTGGCACAGATTAATCATGGTTTGGTTTTGTATTTTTGTATAACACGTCTTGTGTGTGCTGGGCTCGCCACCGAACATTATTATGTTATGTTTTACCGTAGTCAAATATCATGTAACAAGAATGATTTAGACAAGATACTAAGTAAATTGACTTGAACGTGCGAACTGCAGAACAACAAAAGAAATATCCATTTGCGAGCTGAAATCGTCTACATTTTGGCTTGATCCGTGTATCGTAGCATAACGATTCGATTCGCGGAGCACCCACGTGATAGAATGCTCGGTACGTATGCATGATGTCACGTGCACCCTCTAACTGTGATTCTCACCATGTGTAAGTTCGAACTCGTGGTTCTCGGCGTTGAGTCGCTGTATGCTAACACTTCCGTGGGTGCAGCTGAATCTACACCAGTTACTGTCCCTTCCACAACGGATGCCACCGCCGACGCCATCACTGACGAGGTCGTTGACAGGGTGGAGGATGGGGACGTTGATGCTGCCACAGCGCGGAAGCAACTGGAAAGGAAATTGAGCTTAAGGCCCGAGAAGAAAGATCTCGTGGAGAGGAATATTCTGAAAGGCGCGTTACGCATGAATGTCATCGCTAACCTGCACGGCTCAACGTGTCCATGGACCATAGACTCGAATGTCGCACCAGCATTACAGGCCGCCCAGGCTGAATTGCAGAGATCACAGCTGGAGGTGAGAACGATTGCAATTGGTAGGGGACCCTGAATCGACAAATATTTTGACAGGACAAGCTGGATCAAGCACTCCAGCAACGCCCCAATGCCGAGGAGTTAATAAAGGGCGGTATACTCAAGGGCATGTACAAGTGTTCAACCAACGACAGTTTTTGTCTAACCCTTGTATCCTGCAGCTAACGAGGCGCCACAGTCCTCATAGAAAGCAGTGGTGGTGGGTGTACGATATTCCCGAGGAGATATGAATGATCCTTGTAACAACGACGCCTTAAAGCTTGAATTAAATGTTATGTATGTTGCCCTACGAGCCATGAATGTCATGGACTATTCGATCCTCTCGAGCCACGTTTGACTCTCTCCCGGATCTCTCTCCCTGCTCTCCGGGCGCCATCAGTGCCAGCCCACCCCCTCTTGCTCAGCCAGTTGACAAATTTGGGCGTAAATGCGGCAGTGAGTCCAATCCTGATAGGTAAAAAGAGGGTCTTATGGACAGTGTAGGCCAGGACGATCATGGCGTAAAGACCCTCAGAACCGTCAGTGGGATGGCCGGGGGTATCCGGCTCGCCACTATGTGCAGGAGGTGTACGACCGATGAGGTCGAGGAAAAATGATTTTATGGACGCGGCCATGTAGGAGACTTGGTTTGCACCAAGGAGGTTGATGGCCACAAATGCGACACCAAAGTCGAGCGTCGAGAAGACGAAGTATACGCCGAGGGCGTACCACCCGTATGATTTGATGAGGGTTTTTAGACGACCGGAGAGTGTTTTTTGCACCTCTGGGGACGATGGCGATGATGGGGAATGTGGTGGCGTTGGTGAAGACGTCAGACGAGGTCTGGAGATTGAAAAATATCTAAGAAAAAAGGGCTGTGTGAGACGTGTGCGTGGGGTGACGGCGCGGGTGAGGGGAAGGAGGGGGCGGATGCCGAGTCTTGGAAGGACAGAGAGACCTCTCAACATGCCAGGCATGGTGGGCATAGCTGTCGTAGTCTCGGCAACTACGATGGATTATGTCAGGCACGCGCTAACACGACGTGACAATTTCGGTGACATTCGGGTAACTCTTGAAATTCTTTATAGTTTTCCGCGTGCCTTTCTCTTTAATGCTACAAGGTCCCCCCTCTTTGCCAAAGCACCATGTCGGTTATCGATGACGCCTCTCAAATCTCAGCCCATCACCACCTTTCATCCAATTCCGCACCTTTTGAGGGCCCCGAGAAACTCCTCGAAATATGGTTCGGACCTAGTGCGGACATGCTCCCAGAACACAACCATCCTACCGGAAAGCTAGGTTTACGTGCAGTTCATAGATCTGTCTGGGAAGAGATGCTCGACATTGTCCGGTGCAAAGTCTTAAACGCCATAGAAGGTGTCGAAGTTGACGCTTACCTCCTCAGGTGATTAATCACTTTTGCCTGCTCACCAACTTATACGCTCAGTTGAATGTCTGTCTGCCCTGCAGCGAGTCGTCCCTTTTTGTGTACTCCCACAAACTCATTCTTAAAACTTGTGGCACTACACTCAACCTGTTAGGCCTCCCCAGAATCCTCGAGATTGCGGACAAGTACTGTGGCTTCACGACAGTGCATCGCTTCTTTTATTCTCGAAAGTCATTCATGTTCCCTGAACGTCAGCAGGGGCCCCACAGGGAATGGCGTGCTGAGGTCGAATATCTCGACAACATTTTCGCGGCTCATCGTGGCAGTGCATACACCGTCGGAAGAGTCAATGGTGATCACTGGTTGCTGTACCTGACCAATCCTCAGGACGAATGCGACAATGCGGACAATTTTGATGCACATAGAGACATGCCAGTTTCGCACAAGCTAATCAGTGTCGAGCAGGACTACACGCTGGAGATTCTTATGACAAAACTGTCTCCCGATGCCCGTTCTGCCTTTTTCTTTCCTACTGCTGGGCCAGGCCCAGCTCCCACCCCTCAGGAACAAGCGCAGACCGTGTCCCACAAGCTCGGCATTGACACACTATTCGCTGCGCCAATGACTAATCTTGATGCGTTCGCATTCACTCCATGCGGTTACAGTGCCAACGCTCTTCTCCGTCCCGCGGCAGGGTCCGAAGGATACTACACCATCCATGTGACCCCGGAGGATGGATGGAGCTACGCGAGCTTCGAGTGTAACGTTCCACTGTCGCACTATCCGACATCTGACGAGGACACCAAGGTCGTTCCGGACCTCCGTACACTTATTCAACGTGTTGTGCGGATCTTCCAGCCCGGTCATTTGTCTCTCACCCTTTTTGTGACTTCTTCCACGGATATGCCACCCTCTGACGAAAATGGGGGTGGGAATGCGACGGTCGAGGCCCCTGTAGATTCAGCCCATCGCGCATTTAGGGAGGCGCTCGCCCCCAAAGGCTACAAGCGTACGGACAAGATCAATTACGAATTCGGCGGATACGATTTAGCATTCGCCAGCTTCCAAATCCGATGAATGGATGAAGCCTGTCCTTTATGGCGTTCAAACTGCACAAGAAAAAAAATTGGTCCTTGATGTCGCACAAAATTTCTTGCAATTGTACCAAAATGTATCACTCATTAAGCATGTCAGTTATTTTTGGCTGCTGTCAAAATGCTTGCTGTCCCGATTTGTTTTGTATTACCAATTTATACAATACAATATATTGGTACTTGTCGCAAGTTCCCGGATGTAGGGCAAATATCAAGACCACATCTTGTCGAAGTCCTATGCAAATCTTGTATCAGTTGAGGTTTTGGCACTCATCGAGGTCCCGGGGCACACTAAGCATTGATTCATATCAAAGACAACAACTCGCAAACTGCTGTACAAACCCATCCCCTGCAAGAGGATGCGAATTGGACGGTGTCCAGTACAAAGAAGGAAGAGACAATCCACAATTGTAGGAGAAAAAAAAAAACATGAGATCCAGCAAAGGAAAAGGATATCCATCTAGCACTTGATGCAATAAAACATAGAAGGTATCACACAAGTTGGTTGTGACCATGCATCCTATACGTCCTCCCGAAACACAGATGGAGCGTTTTCAATGAGCCATTCGATGGCAAGAGCCTTGCCAGCCATGTCCGCATATTCGCGATTGGGATCGCTGGACCGCATGAGTGTCGCTAACGTGGCTATAAGATCAGAAGACCTGGAAGGATAATAGACTCCGAAAACTTACGTCCGAATACCACACCTAGGTTACGTGCGTTCATTAAATTCTCGGTGCAATGCGATTGAATGCTGAAAAAAGAGCAGACAATCAATCGATACGTTGGCAACTAACCTACCCTTTGTACGTACCGATGGAGATGGAGCATAAGGTAACGGAGGGTATGGAAATGTTCGCTGGGTAACTGATATACTAAACTTGACAAGGCCTCAGCCTTGCCCCTTGGCTCCCGGACGATTGCGGCGCTAACAAATGCCTCATGCAGGGCATGGGTAAGCAAGGGGTTGGGTAACTGTCTGAAGTAAGTCTTCAAAACCGATGTGACACTGGATATGTCATTAAACAACTCCAAATCGCGTAGGTCAAATGCGTCATAGTCGCCTCGCTCAAATAGCTGGGTTATGGCTTTTGACTGAGAGCTACCGCCTGTCTTACGATATATGCCTTCATAGTCTATGGCTGTAAGAATAATGTTCAAGTTGTGCGCTGATATAGAATCAATGACACACTCACCATTAAGCTCAACTGCGGAAATGCACTTCTCGACGATCATAGGTATATCGCGGTGCTCCTTTGCCGAGTCTGCCCGAACCTGTTCGATGAGATCTCGTCCAAACATGGACGGCTCTGAAATAAAAAAGATACCATCAGTTGAATTACAAACTACTTGAAAAAGATATATCCCATAACTCACGCAATGGAACAATGGAGACAATCTCATTATTTGGTCGCGGCTCGCTCATGCATGGTAAGGTAAGTTGTCCTGCGCAACGATTATGACAACCGATATGGCAAGCTATTGGATATCGATGAAATGAAGACAAAATCCCGAATATCTTCGAGAAAGACTCACAAGTACACCGCAACTGTGTTCCCCACATTTTGTCTCCACAATGATCGCATCGTGCAAACCGTAGAATAGTGAGTTGCTGAAGGTTGTGACGGAGGCTCTCCTTCTCGGGAACGGGTGGTCCGTCGTTCATAATTCTGATCGCTTCCTTACTAGGCTTAAACCACTTTCTTCTATCGGTTGGCGTCGCCCTCGGCTCGTCACGCTCGTCATGCGACATCCCAACAGATAGTGTTGACGAGGTGTAGCCAGAACCAGGCGGTACAGGTGGCAAGGGTGTGCTTTTGGGAGTAGAGGGGCCTGGCTGCTGCATTTGCAACCCCATAGACGAAGACATTGGCGTCCATGTTCGCGAACCAGCCCCACGCATTCCAGACTCAATCTGACGCGCTATTCGCGCATTTAGCTCCGCTAACTCCTCATTGCGCGCGTTAAGCGCAGTGGTTTCTTCAAGACAGATATTCCGCTCTTCCTTGAGTTCATTTATCTCCCTCACAAGGGCTTCACGCTGCTGCACAAGAGGTTCGAGTTCTCGTTTGTACTGAGACTTGAGGTTGTCGAACCGGGATGTCAGCGAACGATGAAGAGACACTTCCGTTTGACCCGAAGAGTTATTCCTGAGATCACACATCAATGACGACGGAAAAACTGCAAAAATATCTGTACGTACTTTTTGGCCGCTGCGAGCTCCTCAACTTCCGCCACAGTCAAGTCCCTCTCCGCCTTCAACTTGGATAAATCACGTTCAAGGCCATGCAAGCTCGCGCTCATGTCTCGCGACATTTGCTCAACCACGTCACGTTTGCGCTCCCCAGCCGATAATTCTGTCAAACGCGCCGCCTGCCCAGATAACTGTACTTTGAGGCGAGTCACTTCAGCTTCGGCCTCGCGTCTGGCAACCAATTCATTGTCGTACTCCTCCTGAGCGACCGAAAGTCCATCAATATATTGCTGACTAGCACGCTGAGGGGCAAGTTAGAAGGAGTCCAAGCTTTTCACCCAATGATTGACAAACCCGCATCCCATCAAACCTGCCGCGCATATCGTGTAATTTTTCCCGGCTAGCCAGCACCACCATATATATTACCTCCAGAAACTCACGGTCCAGCCTCACACTTGTCGCGCCACTTTCCTGTGCATCTGTCAGCGCTTCTTTGACCCGCTTCGCTACCAGCTCAGAGGTGTCTTGCTTTCCCGCTAGCGGACGCGCCGTACGACCCGACGCCGAATCCATAATAGTGATGGAGGGTGTAGAAGTCGACCGCACGTAGGTGGTCGTAGTTGGGTCGGAACTGAGCGGCGGTGAAATGGTCGCACTGGTTCTACGGGCTTTCGAGCGAGGTGAGAGCGGCGGCGGATGGCTAGATTCCACCTCCGCCGCCGATCCACGCCGGGCGGGAGGCTTCACGACAGAATCCGCCGCCCTGACAGGCGCATCAGAGCGCCCGGGGGTGAATCCTGGGCTGGGGACGCCAGTCGACGATTCGTCCAGATCCAAGGCCATATCCTCCTCAAACGTGTCGGGCAAAACGATGGCCTTTGGCACAGGCTTACGAGCACTCATCTTCCTGGAAAGAGACTCATTACGTCGGGGAAGCGTGGTTAGCGGCGAAGGCAAGTTCTGGGACTTTGTCATGGGGGACGAAGTTAGAGGCAGAATTGTTATGCCGGGAGGGACTGTCGAGGGCTTTGAAGGACCAGCCTCCTTGTCCTCTTCTCGTCGCTGGGTGTCGGTTATTGGCATCCTTGGTTTTGGTGGCTCAGGTTTTGGCAAACCTGTGTTGCTTTCGTTGACTTTCTCAGGAAGTGTAAAGGGTACGTTCGATTGTCTGGCGCCCAACTTCAACAGGTCATGGAAATTGGTGTCACCCTCTAGAAATGACATGCGTGGCAAACCAAGAGGAATTGATACACTTTCCTCTTTTTCTGGTCCGTCGGTCACCTTGGGCCCCTCTGGATCAACACCATCGCTCCGTACCTGAACGTCAACATCCGCCTCTAAGGATGACCTCTTGCCCGCTATTGTCTGTTCTGGTGGCAAAGATTGTTGTTGCCGGGAAAACATACCTATATCCCCTTGAGAAGTATGAGGACGAGCTGGGCTCCCTGGTTCACGATCCATCAGCTGGTTCTGATCGGAAAGATGCTCATTCAGATATGGCAATGATGTATCCGGGAGACTATGTTTCCTCATAGTTGTGGTCTCCCTATCTGATAAGAAGATAGATTCAGTCTGGGACTGTGACTGTGATGGCCATGCTGTATCCGGCAGACTGTGTTTCCTCGTAGATGGTGGTTCCCTATCTTGTGAAAGGGTATATTCAGTTTGAGACCGTTGCTGTGACAAATTGATGGTTGATGGAGAAATTGGTGGTGAATAGAACACATCCATCATAGAGGTAGGACTAGCTTGGCGCTGCCTCGGCAGCGGAGACGACGAGCGCTTGCTTGAATCATGCAAGTTACTAGGTGACTCTACCACCAAGCGATCACTTCCCGTTGTTGGTGACACATTAGGAGGCGGAATAAGCCCCTCTGATTGCGGTGAGGGATTGGCGGTCACCCAATCTAGACGCACACCTGGGTTGATAGAGGAGCGTTTGTCGGCGCGGGACGTTCCATTTGCAGCACTCGGTTGACGAGACTGTGGTAAAGCAGGCTCTGGTGAAAGGAGATCGTTCCTAGGACGAACGCCATCATCGAAAGATTTGCGACGGGGAGCAGGTAGGTCATGGGTCTTCAGAAGAGGTAAAGTGTCCCCACGTATACTCTGAACGCTATCATGAGAAGGAACATAGGTGGTCGTTGTCGTCGGAGATGGAAGCGAAGACGGGTGTTGTGTGGGAGATGACTGCACAGATGGGAGGACAGGAGTATGTGAAAACTCCCCTTGTTGGTAGGAGTTATGAAGAGTGGCGGTGAGGGATTGTGTGGATATGCGTTTCGCCGCATGTGAGACTACAGAGTCGGCACTGGTTATTTGGGAGTTCTGCAGGCCAGGAGTTGTGGGAGGGGTTTCAGACATGGAGGTCTGCGAGCAGAAATCAGCGCATTGGAATATGTAGTGTAGTATGGGAACACATGATAAGGACGTACGTCGCCCTCTCTTAGATTCAAGTTGGATGGTTTTTCGCGCAGCTTGTTCTCTTTGTCCCGCATACCGTCGCGAGGCTTGTGTTTATGCTTGCGTTGCTCTGCATGTCGACGACTACGAGCTACGCGCTCATTATGGCAGGACATGCAATAGATACCCTGGGTTGTCTTTGCAAATACAAGTTCGCCAATGTGGCGGCCACAAGTCTTGCATGTAAAGCATGCTGCATGATAGGATTCGTCACCAGTCATGATTGCCTCGTGTGAGATTGGCTTTTTGCAAACGGCACAGTTGTAGGAACACGCGGCGCAAACTGGGGATCCATCTGAAAGAAGGAGAAGGTTGGTGTCCGGAGAGACGCGATTGCCACATTTTGCGCAATTGAAGCTACGCGCGACATGACGTGAGTCCAACGCAAAAAGAATGGGAAGTACACACCAGTCGACGTGCCACAATGAATTGCTGAGACAAGGACGGTGATGAGATGAGATGCAGATGGGAACTACATGGAAGGAGGACGCACCCGAACGCGACGACGACACCGTCTCCGTCGTCAACTGGGTTTTGACAGCCGCCACATGCGGCGAGCTGGTGGTCCATGCTGCTGACTGGGGAAGGAGGATATGGTATGGAGGCCACGGAGGCCATCTGGCAACCAGCGTCGAGCTCGGCGGGTATGAGTTAGGTGCTACGTGTAGACGCCGGAACAACTATATGAGATTATTGGACTGATTGCACGGCTGCGCAACCAACTATAGTTTTTCTTTTCTCCCTCATACTATCCCGGGCCGTCGGAGGCCAGAGCCCTTAGGTTTCCATACCTGACAGGGTTCACGCCGAAGGCTAGGCCGCTAAAGTGCAAGTGTACAGGTTCTCGAAAATACTAGAGTGGTACTTGTATTTATTGTACATGGTTACCAACACGTGTATTCGCAGGCTGCAATGCCTGTCGCTCGTACCCCACAACAAGTGATGGTGGGTGGTGCTCCTGGTCGGCTGACAAAGCTAGAACACATTTGGCAGAGAGTTTGAGACAAAGACTTTGCAAATGCCAATGACTTATCCGCGCACACAGGGGAAACAACCCACTACAATGCAAAAAAGGAGAACATGGCTAGGCCCTGTTCGGAACCAAACCTGACACCAGCGCTCTCAATTCTTATGACGTCGCCACCAGCGTATAAGATCGTCGTCTTCTTTCCTGGCCATTCTCCTCGTCTTCCACCATGTCTCCTTCCGTACATGGCGACAGCTCCACTCGCAGGCGGACAACAAGAGGTACGCTGCCCCCCTCTCTCTTCCCATACCCATAACGCATCTGTTTCAGCATGTGACCAATGTCGAAAGACCAAAAGTCGCTGCGAACATCCCCCACATTCGCAGGAACCATGTAGAAACTGTCTTCTTTCTGCGTCTAGTGCGTTCTTGGCTTCAGTCTCTCTGTGACCTTGTCATTGACAAGCATCTCTTCTCCCAGCGTGTACTTTTCTAGGTATTACCTCACATTGCCACAACCGTCTGCGCTTGCTGACGTTCTGTATCAGAACCTAGTCATAAAAGAGGTCCCCCAAAAGGGTGTGTTGACTGATAATCATCTGTTACTGCAGGGATTCACACATCCGGCATGTAGATACTTGAGCGCCCTCGAGCAGCGCCTTCACGATGCGGAGGCCCTTCTTGGTGTCATTATCTCCTCCTCCGACCCTCGAGCCACCACCATGGTGGCTGATCTCTCAAAAGATTCCTTGGCGGCCTCTATCATCGCCCGTGTGGCGAACACTAGTTTCGGTCCTGTAGGTCGAAATGCCCTTAGACATCGTGACTGCAATTCCAATTCTCGAAGGCGCTCGATCGACCTCCGCCAGCAACAAATGAATGAGCATGAGGCACCACTGATTGATGGCAACGGTAGGCTGCATCTGTTGATTCCTCCTATATTGCAAGTAATCGATGTCGGCAGGTCATTTGGTATTCACCACTCCCAGTAATACCTGGCAGGACTATCTCAACCTCCGTTTGTCTCTCGAGTCCGGCCTCCGATCCCAGGCCCATTCGAAACCCTTCTCGCAAAATCCGACTTCTGACCAGCCATTGCAATCATGTCGTGCGTTTACTCATTTCAACACTGTCAAAGCAACGATTGAATTTCGCAATGTAGCACTTCCCGAAGTTTCGGCGCCAAAACCCCTCAACCTCCAGACATCCTTCCAGTTTCCAATCTCTTCTGCAGTGGGCCCTGCCCATCAAATGGATGCGGATGCTTGTGGTAAAGAACTTCTTACCCAATGGATTCAGCGGCCGCTCAATGCTCATCCACCAATGTAGATATCAATTCACCGCCCTCCACATCGTCAAGCCAGACGGCCATGTGTCACGAGACGCCTGAAGGAGACGAGAGTGACGACTCTACCTCCCTCTCAAACCATCAAAATCAGTCAACTCTGGCGGGAGACCTCAACAGCCAAGCCCTGGCCCAGGCTCCCAACCGACAAAAAGACTTTGACAGGGCTTCGTACAATCATCTAGCTCACACCTTTGGGCTGGATGCAGCTTTTGTGTCGATCCTGGATCCACCGTTTGATGCACAACAGATTCCTGCTTCGGCTATGGATGCGGGCAAGCCGCGAGTAGTGACCAGAGGTCACTGGGCGGCCAAATCTGAGGAGGCAGATGCTGATTCATGGACGAGACTCGTCGTCGAAGGAAGCGATCCACCTCCCACATTATTCAACGCTAGTTCAACAGGACTCGACCTCCCCGATCTAGTAAGTCTGCCCTTCATTATCAATGGCGCAAAGTCATGGGGATTATGATACAGAACAGCTGCACTCCCTTACGCACTCCCTTGCGTAACTGACGACTGACCCGATGGGACCAAAACATTGCGAAAAAAAAAATTTGGCTCTGAAGCAGTAGTGTCTTGTATGATTTACGAGCCACTGTCACTAGCGTATACGAGACAATGGACTTGTCACCGTTTAGGCTCACGATACGAGGAGTCGTTCGCACATGGTTGTATTTCTTTTAACTGTATTCACGAAGCCACTTTGTAACCTTTCCTCGAACCCTGCCAGTGTATCTGTATCAGCGACTGGTCGCTTTGACATTGTATCATATACCGTTGCGCATAACTATAAGTATGTGCCAGCAAGATGAATGGCCCTGATTGATACTCCACTGTGCACTGCAGCCTGGAGGCAATGGAATGCTTTCTCGGCATAAATTTGTATATAAAAAAATGGTCAAAATTTGACATCAAGAGCTAGAACTGCCTTGGACCAGATTGACCAGATCATACTTATAGGGACAGCTAGGCCTGGATATAATGCGAGTCGGCTACGGAGTGGTATGTGCGCTAATTAACATTGTATAGAAATAGACCGATCCTCCGCGATCCGAGCCAATGTTCTTAAACATCTCCGAGTCCGGGGCTGGGAGTCAAAGCCCCAAGTCTCGCACTAGTCTCGCTTTCGATCTCCTGATCCCTGGATTATTGTCGTAGACTGCCTTATACGAATCGTGAATAGGCCGGCGGTTGAACGTTCTGAAGTTAATCGTGTTTAACGTTTATCGATCAATCGGCTTCATGTAACTTTCTCCGAATTGTTGCTGATCAAATTACGTCCTTGACCTTGGCAGGGGTTTAATGAAGGTACTTAATGCAAGCAGTCAAACTTGGACTCCGAGTGATGGGACTAATTAATGGCCGTATGATATGCTTCGGACCCGGTGGGGCTCGTAAAGGTGCAGGTATGGCGGTATTTATGGAAATTCTCACGGTAAATATCCCGTTCGGTCCTGCTAGGAAATGGGCATAGTATGTACATGTCCCTCCCTCATCTGCATTAGTCGAGTAGGTTAACCAACTCTTATTTCCCTGAAGACGTCACTTGAGCAGTCTCAGAAGATCATCAAGACCTAGGCTTTCTCCAACTCTCCACCCTATGCATCACGAGTCCGGAATACCCAAGCCTTGGGTACCTCAGGGTGGATATTTACTTGTTTTTCATCAGATCATGATTCAATTAATTTCGAACTTGCTTGCGGTAATTTGGGGCATCCAGTCACTTAACTTGAGGGAGAACAAGGTTCGGCATACCAATATATCATTCGTGCTTCATAAAGACAAGTTAATCCTTCCCACGTCAAGGAAAACTCACCATAGGGTAATCATCTTTATAACTTGCACAAGAACGTGACGGATTTCAAGCACTCATGACGGCTCAGTAATGCAAGTCCATCATCCCTAAGAGCGAGAACTTGGGAGGCACTTGACTGACTGGGTTAGGTAGCAGATGTCAGACGAGAGTGACAGTCGTGGGCACGATGCTAGCCAAAACAACGTGGCTCAGCGATGTTGTGAACTAGCTTTATCACATTATTGTATGTTTGGACAAGTCGAAATACATGGTCAAAACTGAGGTACCTCAATTTTTACCCCCAGCCTTGAGCCTTTCATCAACAAGCTCCTTGAATTCTTCCCTCAAAAGCTCCTCGCGCCGTTCCCGTTCTTCCTTCTGCAATTTCAGAATGCCCCTCTTCTCCTCCGCGCTGATAACTTGGTTCTCCTTCCGCATACGCACTGCATTCATACGCCTGTGCCTACTGCCACTCATGACATACCCAACTGATTCATAAGATGCAATCTCGTCCGAGGTTAGACCAATTTCTCCTCGACGTGGAATGCGCGCGTTGGTGTCTTCAGCGAGGAAAGCGGCCATGGCGCTACCTTCACCACGGAGCAGAGCGCCACCATACGATCGCTCGTCAACCTTGCTTGTTGATGTCCTTGTCAATGGTTGAGGTCCGACCTCGATGTCAGAGTCATCCGCATTGCTAGGTGCTGGGGGCAAATACGGTACCGGTACCTCCTGCACGTTAGAGGCTGGCACAGGAACAAGGGCCGTAGATGATGCTCCCTTCTCTACCCACTCCTCTTCGTCATCTTCTTCGTTGCCAGAGTGAGTGTGGCTAACAGAGCGCTTCCTATAACGTCGATCCTCGCTTCGCCCTCGACTCCTAGAACCATCGCCATTTTCACCAGATCTATGCCTTTCATGACGTCTTTCTTCCTGGCTTCGCCTTTCGCCTTTCTCTTTCTCTTTGGCTTTCTTACGTGCTTTCTTTTCCCGGCGCCTTCGCTCTTCCTCGGACGATGTGTCATCTGAATAAGAGGTAGAAGGGGACCGGTCCCGCTTTCGGGATCGTCTGTGTGATTTGGAACGACGGACGGGAGAACTGTTCAAATTATGTGAGGAGGGGTCAAACAACAACAATGCCACGCACAGTTCGTGCATAGGACCTTTAGGAGAAGGTGGCCATATAGTGAACTGGATATTCTCTCGTTGCTGTTGTCGGCTACGTAGCTCAAGTTAGAATAGGAGGAGTCGCGCCACTTTCCAACCACGGACCTAGTCAGATAGTCGTCGCTCCCCCAATCACGCTCCAAATAACGGTTTCCACCATTTACTCGACTTGGATACATATTCTCTTGTTTCCTCCACGGTGCAGACTCAAAAGCCGCCTTGTACTCATCGTACATGGGACTTCTGCGTCCACTGTCTCGTCCAATATCTCTGTCCTGGCTTGAGCTTCGACGCCTTACCATATTTCTATCCCGACTATGACCTCGACTGCGAGACCGATACCTTGAACTTCTATATTCCTTAGAATCTTGTGGCACAAGACCCATCCTGCTCGGATGCACGGTGGCCATCGTCTTCAAGTCGATGATGGTTGCTGACAAAGCGTGGCGTGTTAGATCAAGTACTGCTTTTCAAGTTCGGAGTTCACAAGTCAGTATGAGGCAAGTTTTCACGACCAATGGCCGGTTGTGACATTAAGAAGCGGCACTTAAATGTTTTTTATTGAGATTGCCCTGGACGAGAAAGAGACGTGATATAAGTCTGATCGTGAACTACCGTATAACAAGTAAATAGTACGTGAAATGAAACAAGATTCAAATTTCTTTCAACTTGAATGAAGCCCAAGTGCAATTGATACACATGGACAAGAAGAATGTTTATGCAGTCCCCATATTAGTAAGGTGTCCATGTGCAGGAGACACAAAAACCAAACTACCCTTTCTAGTTCATTGTAGAGGATTATAATTGTCCTTCTGCAAGCTTGAAGGGACGAGGCAAGATCGGATTCAATTACGTTTAAATGATATATTACCTTGACATGCTAATCAGCATCCATATAACCTCAAAGTAAAGCCCGCTTAAAATAGGCTACGGTATCGATCAATGTGTTAACAAAATACATGCATTTTCAGGGAAAGGTAAGGCTTGGTAGATGCGCTTTGGTAGAAATGAATAGGACAAAGGATCGATAGATAAACAAGCCTACTTTGTAATAGAAAGTCACCAGGAGGGCCTCTTCGTGTCATGTGAGCTGCCTAGAGTTCTTCCCGGTTCGATTTCTTCAGGTTTACAAGCTCCACCTCAAATACAAGGGCAGAGTTTGGAGGAATAAGGGTCCCAAAACCACGAGAGCCTTTCAGAAGATAAGTAAGTCCCTCGGTAGGTGGTATGTGGAGGTAAGAACAAACCATAGGCCTTGCCAGGTGGGATTGTGAGTCGACGTTTCTCATTGAGACACATGCTATGATAGCGATAAGCATTCATGAGATGATGTTACGCCTATCTTACCCTTGTAAGCCCTCATCCCAGCCTTGACATAAATAAGTACTCATGGGCGGACGCAATGTCAATCTTACACACCTGGGATCACTTGACCGATTCCAACTTTAGGTGGTTTAACGTGAATTTCATGTGGGAGTCACTATATCGCCCTGGCCGCAACACTCACGAGTCAGATCTAATGGGCTACCTCTGTCATGACTATCCCAATGATGGAGATCAAAAGCCCTCAAAACGGGTGTTTTATCAGTGATGGACAGCGACGCACGAGGAATCAAACTTGTTCCCATTCGAAAACAGGGTGCCAGTCTAACAGACTAGTATTAAGATATTATAAACCCCATTTTACGGAAAAACAAAACTTACATAGTGCATGGAAATCTTGTCACCAGTCACGGCTTTGGCATCACAGGATGCTGGTAATTCAAGTACATCCACTATAAGCTCTTTAGGCTGCTCCTTCTCCTCGGATGATACAGCCGAAGAAAGGAACAGGCAAATTACTGCGCTCAATGCAAGAATTTGCATTTTGGCCTGAGGCGGAATCCAAGCGTGAGACTAACTTACCTCAGCAAGCACCAAGTAACTGTACAGTGTGACTGGTGTGACAGTTGCATTCCCCAATACCTCATCGCCTTCGAGCCATAAAATGGTGAGTGCGGGTAATGGACCTCTTCTTCAAGTTGCCTTAATCTTTTCTCAGCCGTCGCAAAAGTCTTTCCGTACCAAGCAAATCCTTGCGAAGAAGGCGCGCCAAAACCGGTTAGTTTGTTCGTTTTATTTAACTCATGGTTTTACTGACCGCTCTTGCTCTGCAGCCCCATCCCTCAATGGTTTCGGTTAAAAACCGACACCAAAATTCAAGTGAGTGTCTGGGATCGTTGTTTTTCATAGGTATTCAACTTTGAGATGATATGTAGTACAACGCAAAACGTCGCCACTGGAGACGAACCAAACTTAACATCTAACGGAATGTCGTGACGTTGATCACGAGGAGGAGTGAGGAAGGAAGAGCCCCATCGCACCGCACTACGTCCATGCTCTTTTATGCATCTCATGCCATGGTTAATTCATCGCTTGCTCTCTCACCGTTTCTTAAGGTGTTGTTGTTCCAAGCTGCTGTTCTACTGGTGACATATTGCGTAAAAACCAATGTTATGTTGTTTTGGAGGGGCGCATCGATTAAAGCTAGCAGCCAGTTTCTGACTGCCTGGCTATGCTATAAGTATTGCAACTATCCAACGTCATGACGCATTGGTCACAATGATTAGAATTGCCTCGGAATTGGATAGATCCTTCTCGTATGATGCTGACATCCACCATCCGGCACCCATCCTTCCAGCGCGTCAATATATTCAACAGTGTTATTTTCTGTTCCTAAACGACCGGGACAAAGTCAAGGTATTGACAATTGTGATTTCAATTGCCTGATCTCGTTTGGCCCTGTTTTACAGCACCCTCCGACCAATAACCCTCCAAACACGGTGCCATCCAATACAGAGTGTTCTGAAATCCTGCCACAGATCATTTCTGCAACAGCTTTTGCCCAGGTTTTTTCTTGTTCCTTGGCTTGTCCTGATGAAACCAATAGACCATCCGACCAAGTCCTTTCGACAGGATCATACGTTTGGCCTCCATTGGGATACAGCACGAGCCAAGGCAACTCGTCCTTATGTCTGATCGCTTTCAGCTGCATGTCCCGTATTGCAGATGCGAAACCGCCGATGATTGGAGCAATGACATGGCATGGAGTACAGTTCACGCCAATGCCATCTGGGACGGACATTGTTCGTTGATCTCCATGATCAGTCTCTGACTCGAGAGCCGCTTGAGCAACCTCGTAGGCGGTGAATTTTGTTGGTATTTTGGTATGTCCATCAGAGGAATCCAATCTTTCTGTCTCTTGCAACCACGTTGCAGAAGAATGACTTTGGATAAACTCTCCCCTTGGTCCAGGAAATACGAATGAGATATACCACGGTTTCATCCCGCTTAAGGTCATAGGTTCCTTTTCATCTCGTGACTCTGCCTTCTGTAACCAATTCTCTAGCTTCGCAACTGCTATACGAATTGCTTTGGCCTCTGTAACAAGCGGTATAGTTTCAAAGGCAAGGAGATCGATGGCATCCCAAACGTCAGCATGACGTGCATAGACCAACAATCTGGAGAAATGGAAAGCGACAAGTGCACTTGTTCGAGATGTCTCATCAGACTGTAAGGATGGCCTCTCTTCTGGATTCATTATTGAAGTGGGGAGGCCTGGAGACGGTCCGTATGGTGGGGGGTAAATCCCGGTATACTCGGCAGCAGGTTCCAGGGTGGCCCCATAGGGCCCTAAAGCTAGGGCAATTTTCGCGCGGGTAACACTTCCAGCCGCTTGCGAGAGGGTCTCGTATTTTGATCGAGCTTTGACGGCCAAATCGACGGATTTCAACATCAATCTCTCTGCCTCTGGTTTTGGGTACTGTGCCCTACTGAAGGTCTCATAAGCCGCTTGATATCTATGGAGGCATTTGCAAAAGTCAATGGGTGTCCGTATCAGGAATTATCCTTCCACTGACGTCGAAGCGAGGATGACCTGCGATCCTGCTTGAAGAAAGGCTAAATGAGCACCCACAATGGCATCCTCCTCTTTGTCTACGAGCTTTGCGGACCACAGCGGATGGGTTATGTCCTTATGGAAGTCGTCTTCGAGAGTTGTCCCCTGAGGAAAATTGAGTGTCAGCGTAGTTTTAACTTCAACTCCTAAAACGTGCCAGGCCACCGTCCAACAAAACAGGAGGATTGGTAAGGCTGTTGGAAGTAACACTAGGTCTAAATATGGTACTAAACCCCATGTTCTACGAACTTGATCGGAGAGAGACCTAAGTGTACATATGGACCGGTATGGTTGCAGGCCCTTGGAGAATCAAATATTCCATGGTCTAATATTGAGTGTTCCAAGAGCCATTCTTCCCAGACTGCATGCACGAAACAGTATCATATGGCGAAGCTACTCGAGCAAGACTGAGAGTCATAAGAGCATCGGAGGATCCGCAGGAAGGATAAAATCATTTAACCCACAGAATGATGGGTGGGAACGCAGACCCTCTTAATTACCGGCTCACATACAACGATCCGGGACAGATCAGGAACCATATGGCTAAGCGTAGAACCCTCGTCAGTCATTTGCAGTTTGCGTTGGACCAGAAGATGGAGGTGACAATGCGTTAACATTGCCTCGCACACACAAGCCCGCACAAGATGTTGGTCCGCGATCACTCAAACCGTCTAGGGCCACAAGCATGTGAGGTGGTATCGTGGTATCCGCGACTTGCATCCCTCCAACGAGGGGTTATTCCCATTGAGTCTGGGCAAATTTGATGCCAAACCGGTGCCTATGATTCTGAGGGCATAAAGCAAGAGAGAACACAATGCATCTGCGCCATCAACGAAAAGATGGCATCACTTATTTTTTTGGTAACAGCGTGTACCCTTTTTCGATTCAGGTCGAATCCGCTTCGTTCCCAGAGTGAGGATTGGAACCTGTAATGGCACACCTGCCATACTGGGCCTTCATGCCCGTATGGAAAGACGAAGGCATTCCGTGGTACGCGGAAGATGTATTACGGTGAAAGAGATCAGAGGTCAACCAAAAGTGGAGAAACTACCAGCCAGTGACAAATTTTCAAGAAACCAACCTCCCAGAGGTCGCCTGCTATACCATGATCAGCATATCGGGCGCTGAGCCTCCAGCTTCAACATTTAATATTCAAGATACACTATCCTTTGATGCAACATAGAGGCTGCGCGCGACTTACATGATGCGGTGATTTGGCACTTCGCGTTTGAAAATCGTTGCGAAGCTGTCGAACCGCATCGACGTGTCTGGCTGCTTACGAGAGACTCTCACCCTATGCTCGGGAAAGCCAGACTCAGGGCGCTAGCCATTGATCTAGCCACTTCGTTTCACTTATTCACACTCTTTTCCCTCCTCACGCCATACCACCGTAGGTCTAAGATACCTCCCGTGAGTTTCGACTTATGCCGCGGAGCTATGTATTAATATTGTCCCTGCAGTTACGACAAGAAAGTCGTGTGCATTGCATACTATATAAAGGCTGTGGGCAACTATTGTAGACTCGACGATCATCTAAATCAGTATGGTACTTTCCATTTTCCATCGCCATCCCCGCTATGTAATAGCCCTTGGTGTGGGCCTTCTCGTCCTGTTCCTATTGGGGGCGTCTGACCACGCGACTCTTGGCTACCCTCGCTATGACGACTTGCCGGTGCAGACCCTCTCTCTCAAGTCCAGGCTCGAACAGACAGAGCGTGACTACCAAGCCGTTGTCGCACGTCGTCCAGAGCTCATCAAAAAGTATGGGGGAAATGCCAAAGACATACAGCCGTAAGTACCTCATTCTCTATCAACTTGGCTAGGCAGTACGGAAGGCTGAGCATGGCGACTTGTGTACTAGGTTTCCAACAAACGGAGAGTTCTACACGTTGTGGGACTTCTGGCTCCCTGCATTCACGTGTCCGCACAAGGTTGAACGTATAGGCACGCTCGGTGATGGTGGGAAATATATGTGTGGACTCGAGCGCCTCGAGACAAAGAAAGACTGCGTAGTATATAGTGTCGGTGAGCACGGCATCGGATTTGGAATATTCGTTCAGCATGCTCACCACCCGCAACAGGTATCAACGGCGAGTCGTCTTTCGAGGCTACTATATTAGAGCGTGCACCTGGATGTCAGGTGTATGGCTATGACTTTAGTGTCAGCTCTGTGAGTTGTGTTACATGATACAGACGGTCAGACACTCGAGTGTTAAGATCCCCCTTTCCAAAGTTTGGACCTGAGATCGAAGAAGTCCGTGCGCTGAAGGAGCGGTCACACTTCTGGGCATGGGGTTTGTCCGGGAAGGACGCTCATTCGTCAAGTGATCGCGTAAAAATGTATACACTTGATACCCTGATGAAGATGAATGGTATCCACTTTCACATGAATCAATCGATGAGCAAACTGATTTATCCCACAGGTCACACATTCATTGACATACTCAAAATTGACATTGAGGGAGCCGAATTTGATGCACTCACAGATCTAATCAACCATTACTCGTCGTTGACACCTCCGCAACCCCTTCCTTTCGGACAGCTACAGGTGCGTCACTGTTAAACGTAGCGGGACATAGGTTCTGATGGCTACATACAGCTTGAGATCCACGCCCGTGATGCATGGGGTAAAGACCTGCCGAAGCTGCTAAAATGGTGGGAACGGTTAGAAGAAGCGGGTTTGCGACCATTTTGGACGGAGGTGGGTGTTGATTGGAGTCGATGACCAAGATGAGAAGAATGACGCCTGTTATTGTAGCCAAACTTGGTGTACATGAACGTGTATCGTGGTGGGCAGGCACCAGACCTCGCGGAGGTAAGCGTTCGCAGTCTCATTCCCACTCCACATGCGGAAGACTGAAGGTTCTGTGACAGTACTCGTTCATTAACATTCGTGGCGAACACGAGTTGTTGAATGACGCTGCATATTATTCCCACGACTAAGCACAGCACCTGGTTGTATATAAGTAACTGGAGGTTACACGCTTGATAAACGACGGATGGATTATATATTGATAAGACCCTTGGCACCCTTTTCTGCTAGTATTCACCAGCCACATGGGTTTTCGGGGTGTCTAATATTATCCAGATCTGACGAGCGGCAGTTTTACTAGTCACTTTAGGAGGGACATGTGTACCTACCTGTCAATACATCGCATTGCACATCTTTTTTGTTTTACGCCATCTTCCTTCATGCGCTAGATCCTTGGTACTGCTATGGACTTTGCCACTCCCCAGCTGAGGTCCACTAGTGCTGCAGTGCATCTCTTTGGTAACTATACTTCCTACCTTTTGCACGGGTGGCTTTAACGTTATCTTCGTCGCCAGGCGCGTCCATCTTAGCCTACTGTTTCGCAGCTCGCACCCAGTCAGGTCATGTTTCTCTTAAGAATTGGCGTAGCGTTCCTTGGGCACGTTGGTGCGTAATGCTCGTGTTTCTTGATTCGTGAGTTTGTCATCCACTCTACCGCCGCCCTGGCTATCATCTCGAGCGGCTAGTTTAATTCGGTATTTTGTGTTGACGCTGCTTCAGATGGCTGTTTCATGTATATGGCAAGTTCGCAATCAGGATAATTTGTCTACAGTTCTTCATAACCCTCCAGCTGGCCTTTTAATCCAAGGCTTTGGCACCAGTTGGGACAATGTCACCTGTAACATGGCAATATACCTGTGTATCATCATATGTAGGCCATCTTATGGTTTTTAATACACCATCTCACACTGTCTTTCCAGATTGTTTGAGTAAAGTAGGTTACTCATAGAACGGCGTTGTGTTCAAGAATTGTTGAACTATACGCAGATTCTCATATATTCTTTTCTCATCGAACGTGTAAGCCTCATTACCCATACTGATCCTACGGTCAAGACTGAATTGGCTTCTTCAGGTATATGTCGTGTGGCCACACACAGGAACGCGACTGAGCTCCAGGGCATACTGTCTATGTCTTCTTATGATGCTCGGTTATTTTGTGGTCGCTGTGCTCATGATAGTTGGTGTGGCTCTTTATATGCTTCCTTGTGTATTTATTTATTTATTGACCACACTCTGACAGGCCGAAACGCATTCTTCATATTAGACCACACCTGCATGATTGGCCTCAAGCCTTTCGCGTAAGTGCCTGGCCATGCACTTTCTGGCGGCACGTTCCTGACTCCATGCGTTTCACAGGTCTATACCACTCCTCTCATACGATCTATTCCTAAATGTGACATTGACCTCGTACGTACTTAGCAGGCTGTCGGAATGTACGATCACTCAACCCGTTACAACAGCATGTTCCTCTTTCCTCTGCAGCAAGCTCACTTTCGTGACACTCGTCTTCGCAAGATCGCAAGGCGTACCTTGTTGTCAGTATTTTTTTTCCTGGTATCGCAATGTGTCGAATGTCAATGTTACTTTAGAGCCGCCCTTGTGGCTTTGACGACATCGTCAATCAACATTGCAATATTGGCCGTTAAGCATGGGGAAGAAATGGGGTGGATATGTTTGGCCTCTTGCGGACTGGATGTAAGAACACGAGTTCGCTCTACGTCTTGCAAAGGCTTTATGTTCGTTTACATCAGGTGACAGTTAATGCCGTTGTCCTCTACTGGGTAACCGGTTACCGCCCCGATGATCAAGCTCATAATTACTACATGACCACAATCAACTTCAGCATTCCATTCAGCGCGCACAGCGCAGTCATTTCATCCTCACGACCTCCTGTCACGACCCCAGACCTTGTGATACCAGCCCCGGCTCAAGATAAGAGCAAGCCATACCGTCATGCGTCAGCGATGGCGTCGCGGGCGGTAATCACGTCATTTGAAGAGCGAGCTCCTTCGCATGAGTGCATTGAGGGCGTTCCCGTGACCACTCCCGCGCCTGGGCCTTGACCTGGGTCAGGGCAGCAGCACAACTCATTTTACATGCGGGATGGTACTACGGATCATCCGGTCGCGCACGCGGAGACGGTGAGAGCATGCTCTATGGGCAACGGAGGGAGGTGTGTCGGAGAACCGTGTGGGGGTGGTGGCCTTGGTGGCCGTGGCGTGCACAGTGGTGGAGGGGGAACAAGGGTGGCAATATAGACCACGAGTCGGGCTTAGCAGCAGGGGTACCGTTCCAAGTATGTGCTTCCCGTATTATGTGTATGCGATACTGACGTACATTTGCGTGTATTCAGATACAAGTCTCGACTGAGCAGGACGTACTAACATCCACTTTTGGGAAACGGAAGAAGGATGAGCGAGTGTACAGTCAGAGCTGAAGCCAGATCATTAAGGATCCATGATAGATAACCATATCCTATCAGTACGCTAATTACATGACCAAAATTACCAAAATTACTATATTAGGCAGAAACAGCACGACATAGTTCCCTGACTCAGGAGTCACATTTCCAAGATTCTGACTGGAGCACCCCTCTTAGCACGCCTCCTTGTGTTCTACTCTCATGCCTCGAGTCGCTGTTATAGGATCAGGTTGGCAGTGGAGAACTCATCTAAATAGTCATCCATCTTATTGATTTGCGAGTGTATAGGGATAGTCGGATTGACGACCGCACTCGAAATCCAAGGAAACGGCCATGAAGTGACAATTGTGGCAGAATCGCTTCCTGGAGATGAGAAGAATACTCGGTACACTAGTCCCTGGGCCGTAAGTGCAGCATTTTCGTGACCATTCAGACTACTGTATATATGAATAAATAGGCAGCGCATTATCTTAATGTCAAGGGTGACGATCCGAAGAAACTGGGTATGTACCATGATGCTGCGCCTGGCAACAGCTGAAAAGCAACACCTGTTTGCATAGAATATGAGCACCAGACGTTTAAACGTCTTTGGGAGGAGTCGGGCAAGAACTCTGAGGAAGCACGCCATTTTATGCGTATCACCCAGAAGGAGTGCTACGAAGACGACCTCACCGGAAAGACCGAGTTGGAGCATATGCCGGACGTAATTCATGACATTTAAGTTGACCCTATGGTTTTTGACTTACCAGAGTTCACGCGATGACTTAGTTTCGTCCGCTTCCCCCTGAAGAACTGCCCCAGCTGCCCGCGCCTGCTGCATGCGGCGTAGCACTCACGACGATAAATATCGACTCGGCGACATACCTACCCTTTCTCCTAGCGCGATTCCTAAGCAAAGGGGGTCAAGTTCGTCGTGCGCACGTCCAGCACATTGATCAGGTGCTCCTTGGTGCATGGGGGCTCCCCGTACCAGATGCACTTGTGGTCTGCCCTGGAATCGGCGCACGATTTCTGGGAGGCGTTGAAGACAAGTAGGTGACTCAATCTCAATCTTGTGAATGTGATGCAATAGGGGTGTGGCAGAGATGTGTTCCCAATCAGGGGACAAACGGTGCTCGTGCGTGCGCCATGGCTGAAGTACGGCATAACCATGCATTTTAATAACGGCGAGATGTCGTATATTGTCCCCCGTCCGAGCGGCGACGTGAGTAGATGTGATGTTTTTCCACAACAGGATTAGGGTTCATCATTTCCGTGCTGGTCACGATAGGTTCTTCTTGGAGGAACCTATCTCAGAAACGACTGGTACCCACATGCGCGACCGGAAACAGGCAAGGTGATTCTGGAGCGCGCCATTGCGTTAGCGCCTGAGCTTGCTCCACCCGGCCTACATGATGTATCGCAACCCCCCACGGTCGCTGACATAGAGCCTTTGGTGATCGAGCATGGATGCGGTCTCCGTCCCGCGCGAAAGGGTGGAATCCGCCTGGAAAGCGGCAAGGTCCAGGTTGCTGATAGCAAGGGGATGAAGGACGTGCCAGTGGTATACAATTACGGGTAAGTGTACTGTAAGGGTGGTGTCTGGATGAAGCTGACGTGGTGGGGAGAGCAGACATGGTGGTGCTGGATACCAGAGTAGCTGGGGCACAGCGAGTATTGCGGCTAAACTTGTGCAAGATGCCTTAAATTGACGCCGGGGAACCTCATGATCATGCATCATGATGGATGAATCGATGATGGCTCAGAAGGCGTGAACACCATGTAAAGGAGAAATTGTTGATTGTCCATCTTGTGCTCTTTTTTTTGAAATGAGAAGGCCTGCGGCCCTGTATTGCATCGCCATCAGATGTTGTGAGTGGATGGAGTTGAGTTGGAGTCTTGACAACGAGGAGGAGGAATAGATAGAGGTTGGAAAAGAGCATCAGCAATGAGCAGTATTTGGGAATAGTATGATATTGGTGCGTGCATGAGTTACGAGCACACAATGATTGGGTGTCTGACGGCGGGGGCTTTTTTCAACTGGCTTACATGTACACACCACGACGTACCTGTTAATCCTTCCGGGTATCAACCCAACACTGATCGGCACGCTGGTCGTGTTTCTGTCACACAATTCCCTTTATTTACCTCATCTTTATATTCCTTCTTCCTCTTCCACTAATGCCCCGCCGTCCTGCCTCTCCAGACCCTCTCAACATCGCAGCGCGTCCACCTCTGGATGAGACGCCTCAGCAACGAGCAGAGCGAGAGCAGGCTGAGGCAGAAGCCCTCAGAATCAGTGCCGAGATCGACGCTCAGCTCGAGGTACGTCTCTGCTGCCAGTCTTATAACGCTTGATCTGTGCACCCTGACATATACGCACAGATTGAACGAGAGAATCTGAAGAAGAGAAAGGCGAAACGAGAGGTCAAGGTCGTCCTCCTTGGCCAAGCAGAATCGGGTGCCGTCCTGGTTATTCATGCCATTGCTATGTATTTACACTGTTATAGGGAAATCCACGTTAAGAAAACAGTTTCAACTCCAATGGGCTTCACGAACGCTCGATGCAGAGCGGACCACATGGCGCCCCATTGTTGCTCTCAATGTCATCCGTGGACTGCATAGCTTGTTTGACCAACTCGAAGCTGCGTTTGACCCTATGGGTCACTCTCCATCATCCAGCTCAGCTCCACCCTCCATCTTCCATGATGATCGAGAATACTCCCGCGCCGACTTTTCACGCACGTCCTCCCCAGGATCCAGTGCTCACGAGCACGGTTACCCGCCCTTACTAAAGACAGGTCCTCTCGATCCCGCTATTGCTATCGCCCGTGATCAGCTGCTGTTCCTTCGCGAATGCCTTCGGCCCCTTATCGCCATGGAAGAATCCCTCACCAGCTCCATCTCCGGCATGGTCCGCGCCGTAGGCGGTGTCTATATCCGGTCGGACTGGCAAGCATCATTCCCCCAGGACCGCGACCGTGATGGACCTGGTCGATCGAGTTCTGCGCCCCCAGGTATGAACCTGGGGGACCGGAGACTACAAATACGCGAACGCACGGATACGGACATCATAGACACCGTACAGAGATGCTTGGCTGCATGTCGTGACTATATTCGTGATCTATGGCACCATCCGTACTTGCCTGTGCTGCTGAAAACCCGTCGCATCAAGCTAGAGGATTCGACTGCTTTGTAAGGTGCACCTCTTGTCAGTTGTAATTATCTAAATCACGCGCGTAGCTTTCTCTCCGCCGTCGACCGTATAAGCAAGACCGATTACCTTCCCACAGACGGTGCAGTTTCAGGATCTCATAACTGGCTATGTTTTTGTAATTGACATTTTTCACAGCCGACATCCTTCATGTTCGTCTTCAGACACTCGGAGTCTCGGAACATGTTTTCGACGTCAGTGCTGGTGGGAAACCTGTCCGCTGGCTTATATACGATGTCGGCGGAGCAAGGTAGCTCTCTGTCTTGCCCTCATGCCTCTTTATTGACTCATCATTGCAGAGGCCTCCGACATGCATGGGCGCCATACTTTGATGACGGTATGGCAATTCACTCGGTTCTTGAAGTGTCTTGTTTAACAAACTACTTTGGGTCTTGTAGCTAAGGCCATTATATTCCTCGCGCCGATCTCGGCGTTCGATCAGGTACCCATCCCACACTGTTAATCTCTATTCTGTCTTCATAGAACGTCCGCCTCCAGTATCTTGAAGAAGATCCACGAACAAACCGCATAGACGACTCGTTGCAAATATTTTCTCAAATTTGTTCGAACAAGCTGCTCAAACAAGCCCACCTTATTCTGTTGCTCAATAAAGTGTGATCATCCTTGTGCTCGTGGCATCATCCTAACTTTGGCCTTCATGTATTTCAGACGGACTTGCTTCGACAGAAAATTGAGGCAGGGATCAAGGTCAAGAAATTGTGCGTTATTCTCTTATGCTATGTAATTTATCTCACAACTGACGTCTTCTTAGTATCACGTCTTTCGGCGACCGGGTGGTAAGTACATACGCTGCACAAATGACCATGTTAACTTGGTATATCACAGAATACATATGAGGAAGCCTCGCAGTACTTCCGGGCCCATTTTCTCCAGGCGCACCGCAAGAGCGATGAGACCGGGCGGACACTCTACACTGTACGCACCTTTTCCTTTACTTATGACCTAGTTCATGGCTGTTATCATTTGTACTGACATTGTACTTCCTCGTCACCTCATAGCATTTTGCGTCTGTGATTGTGCGTGTTCCATTGTTCCAATTCCGTCCAGGCATGCATGCTTACCCGCGGACGGTACAGGACACGACCGCAACGAAGAAGATCATTTATAATGGCATGTCTCTGTTTCCCTCATTCATTTCACGTGCTGACGGTATCTCAACAACTAAGTGGCAGATTCTATCTTGAAGGACTACATCACTGCCACGGGTCTCGTTTAATATATTGGGTCTCGAATTGCTGGACAGGAAGCCCGCGGCCCCCCTTGGTCCCAGCATACTGGACAGATTACCAATTGGATGGCACCCCCGGTGTCTTACGCCGTTGGAATTGCCTCGGCCTCTTCCGCGGGGTTTAGCTGGGGCACCGTGGTGGGCTACTTCTTGGCACTACAAGACGGATATGGAAGCCCTTACGCAGCCGTGCGCTCTGCTCTCTCTTGGATATTATATGTATGGCTGGGGTTTCTTGAATACGCATATTATATGTCTAGCATCTATCATCCTAGCACTGATTGAAGAAATGACCTTGTAGACTAGCAAGTAGCCCACAAATAGTTTTAAAGCGCTCACAGATTACTCCTCCATAACAGACTGGTCATACTTATCATGAATTAAAGGCGTGGGTTCTGCCTTCCATAGCCCTGCCCACTTGGGGTACACGCGTTTATATAGCGACATGCAGACGGTATCCATCTGGTTGACTGGTCCGTCGAAATGCGCTTTGAAGTACCCGTGTGTACCTAATGGCTCGCGAATGTGTCCGGCTCGGCCGTATTTTGTGTGCAATTGTACAGGCGCGAAATACGTCACATCATCTATAGAATAACGATTATGCGTGGGAATACATGAGATAAACCACCGCATCATAAAAACGAATGCTCCGCACCTGGATTGAAGAACATATATCGTACTGTTGCCGTTTTCTTGTGCACTTTGAACGGGTGACCCGTGAGCATGATGCGTTTCGCGATGATCCTCGTCGTGTCTGCATTCAGGAATGTGCCCATAGCAACTAGTTTAGGCTCTGTATTAATCTTATTAGCCTTAAATGTAAATGTATGAGCAAAACCAGACTGGACTGACCTTGGGAGTCAGCAGTCTCTTTCAGTAATATGCATGGCTGCTTGCCGAAAATAACTGGCGCGTATGTCGTGGCTACGCTGGTCACTCCGGGAAGAAGGAAGCGTTCAACTTTGTGGACATTATTGACACCTTTTCCACCTCCCCGAGTATGTTGGCTAAATAAAGGGTTCGTACGGAAACGCCTTGGTCCCACGCAAAGGATTAATGGATCCTAAATATAGCACTGCACATCAGAGTCGAACTATGCACCGAAGAGCGTATGGGATACCTTGGACTTGACCGGGGCTGTATATTCCGTGTTCCGTTGCACAGTAAAATTCATTACGGAAATTTTGTGCTCGTGCTTTAACAAAGCAAACATCACGAAAGGACCATGAGGATCTACAGTTTGGAGAACGCTTTGAGGAACATTCTTAAGAGTGATCGTCACCCTTGATCCTGTCTAAACGAAGTTACTATGAGCGATACTATCGACAACATGAACGCGGTCGACTGACATTTACAACGGTACCTGTTTCTTCCTCTGCTCGTCGTCGCACAGCGCGCTCTGTTCTTTGATAGTCCTCGAATTGAAAGATTTTGGCGTAGTCTTTAGGTAAGTTCTCATATGGATCCCACGGGCTGGTCCGGAAAGAGCGCATTCCTCGGTAACGCTGAAATCGTTCTTGTGCAGGAATATCCTTGGGGGTGTCAAGCTCATCAGGGAATGCCATATCAGTCTCCGCCTCTCGCTCCCGCGTTCTCCAGAATTGCAGCCTTGTTCCCAGATTAGTTGGCCTGCAGGGAGAGCAGCGGACAGGGAAATACACACTGCTTATTTTCTTCATCTGCGTCAAGATCCATAAATGCCACCGTGCTTTTTCGATCTGACTCAAGATCAGCTTGTTCTTCACCATGTGGTATTGACGGCGCCTCCATGTCTATCTCCTCCGTCTGCTCCACTTCACTGCCGCTATCATCCGAATTGGCATCAGTCCCGTCCTCATCCTTATCTTCGTCCTCCACTATCCAAGCAGCTTGGTATTGACTTGTTCCTTTCGGCACTTTGAGGGATTTAGGCGTTGTCCCCATCTTAGCATCTGGCAAATCCGTCTCTGCAGCAGTAGACAGCTGTTCAGTGTCAACTCCACGCATCTCTTCGTCTGTTGGCCATGTCTGCTCGTTAGCCATTGTATCCGGGTCATTGGTGGAGATTAATGAATCAGCGTCAGAAGTTGGATTGACGAGAGTACTTGGCTCGAGGTCCATTGAGACAACAGCTTCTTTGTAAGCACTGCGTGGAACAGACTGGATCTACGAGATATTAATATAGTAAGCCACAAGTTTCTAAACTCACGTACCATTGATTGTTGAAAATCGCCGTGATTAGGTATATGAATAAGACGATTAATTGACCATGGCATTCCTCTGACAACGCCTGTGACTATAAGAGTGCCTTCATCCCTTTCATCCCACTTGACATCCTCCCCCAAAATCCAAGACCGCCCCTGTCGCCAATGAACATCGTGAGGTTTTCCCTCGCACAGAGCACGAAGAGCACCGATCGCATCTGAAGATCGAACACCATCTAGGTCGTACACTCGAGATTGTGATGGTACAAAATATCGGATAAATGAAAGTAAAGATTTCATGATGGCTGAACGCGATTTTGGGTCGCGTGTAGGATTATTATGCTGTTCTTCAGAGAAGTGTGAGGGTGTAACAACTGTGATGACCTCTGGTAGGCCTTGGGCCTGTAGGCATCGCAGTAAAAGATCACCCCACTCATCAACCTCACGGGTAGCGGATAAAACGAATACAACGTAATCCGCAACTTTGCATGCGTCTAACGCGGCGTAGAAGGATCGGTATGGCAATAAGATGAATTGTAGCGACGTCTTGAAGCGCTCTGCACTGTAGAAAAGTACTGTTTAGGTATTCCATAGAGTATTGTGAGCATAGATTGTACTTCAGACGATATATTCCACCTTGGGGACATTTCCCAACATCTGCATCCAAAGAACCCGCGAGTGCAGTCACGGCATCTTGTGAATAAATGTCGCTGCATAATGGGACAACTGCAGTTATTCGCGGTGCGCCATCAACACCGTTGAAGATACGAGTGGACGCGATCAGGGCTTGACGCTTCCGAATCTGCATTTGCTTTGCAGTGTTGCGCCTGCTCACGCGAGACTGTGTGGCTGCGTTGGTGGAAGGGGTAGATTTTGGAGAAGATCGAGCCACACGACCTGAGGACGCAACAATGTATTAATATATTATTGAGTAGTGTTGTATGCATCCAGTACAACACACCTTTTGCAAGATTTTTTAACGTAGACTTGCTAGCATGTTTGGATTTAAATGGCTTGTTTTGCTTTCAAGGTATTTCAGCGATATGTCCCAGAAGGAGTCTCTAAAGGCATACCTGCTTTAATGTAGGTCTATGGTGGTGAGCCATACCACTCAAAAGTTTGGCTTTGCTTTTTGTCGACCAATCGTGTTACGTAACGTGTTTTAAGTACTCGGACCGCATACTTATTTCAACGTTTCGCATTGAACCTCTCAATGCGCATTGTACAGCGGCGTTGGACTCAACTTTTTCGAAGTTATAGTACATCTAATATCTCTCAACTCCCTCCAACCTCTGAATGGAAAAAGCTCTTTGACGCCAGTCATCGGAACCGTCGCCTTCGTGTCTGCTTGAGCAATCCTCAAACAGCTACCCGCGTAGCTAATTCTCTTTTTCCGTCCAAGGACTCTGGAAATTACAAAGGGAAGATTGTAATTGAAGCCTTCCCAGGTGAAGCTCGTGCCAAAATTTGTTATTATTAACTCACAACGCACGCCACAGGTCCAGGAGTTTTAACACGCGCACTACTGGAATTACCTACAAACCAGATACGCAAATTGATTGTTATAGAGGATATTCCAGACTATTTTCAGCGAGTTCAAGTATGTACACATAATACCGATCTACTTACACCGCTTCTATTCGTTCTCGCAGGAACTCGAAAGCTGTGATCCCAGAGTCAGCGCAGTCAACCTCGATCCCATGAGCTGGGATACATACTCTCAGCTAGAGCATGACAATCTATTGGACGACGTTGAGATACTGGACTGGCAACGTACCTCTATTTGGACACTTCCAACTTCTGGCAATAATTGATTAGTTATTGCCAATCTGTAGAAGATTCAGATCTCGAATTCATTTGCCACATTCCCCACTCCATACTCGGCGAACAATTCATGGCACAAACACTACGAACCATTCCCGAGCGTTCATGGCTCTTCAAATATGGCCGTATGCGTATGAGTTTGATCATGGCTGAATCCCTGTATAACGTTTGTTGATATTTCTTTAACTGTATCCTAGTTCTTATAAGTCCTCCCTCAGAGAATTGACGCTCCGTTGAAGAAGAAAGAGCGTTGTAAACTGAGCGTAATAGCTGAGGCCACAGCTGATTTCCGGCAGCCTTTACATCCGGGACGGCTGAAACCATATGATAATCACTTTTGGCCCCCAACTCCTCTCAACAGGTATATGCTGCCTGAATCTCGCAAACCTGGTCACCCTATGACCGCTGCAACCTTCTTCCCATTGGTGCACCAGGTGATTGTCCTTAAATGAGTCCCGTCACATGGCAGAGTTCAGTTTACATCATAATAGGTAATCCAACCGATGATGCTGGATAAGTGGGATTACTGTCTCCGTCGATTGTTCGTGCTCAAAACAACTCAACTACGCAAGGCGTTGCCGTTGAGTACTTTCGAACCCTTATTGACATGCTTCTGGACAACGCTTCTGATCATCAGATCTCTGGCCCCTGGTGCAAATAATATGCTCCAATATCTCGAGGGTCGAGATACCTCCCCGGAGGATCGGATAGACACTAAGTTATCAATCAATGAGCTCACGGTAGATCATTGGGCGAGAATTGTCAGAGCTTTCGACAAGTGGCCTTTTGCACCAGATGTGAATTTCACCATACCTAACTTTGGCCACATTTCAGAGCTGAGACATCAATTCCAGATGCTGTACATCCAAGAGGGCATGAACGAGAAGCGGTAACTTGAAGCTCGTTGGCAGTGCAGGCGTTGAAGGACTACCTGTGGTGGCATGTGGCTCGGGAGCCTTGCGAAGCTTGGTCACCATGCATCGTCGCGTCTTCGAATTTCGATTAGAGTATAAACAATGATTGCTCTCACGATTAGTGGCTATGCTAAATATCTTCGAATCTCCGCTAGAAGACAGTTTGCTTGAGCTGTGCAGGTTATAGTGCCTTAAAAGTCTGTATCTGTTACTGCAGACCGATTGGTAGAGCCAAGTTGACTTCTAGTTGTGTAATTGCAGTGATTTTCCGCGGGTGAGTGATATCAACCTCATGAGTAGAGTGTCTCAGGAACACAGTGAAGAAAATTCTGCTCCTGCTATGCAACTGTTTCCATCTTCAGTTCGCGTGTTGAAATGCAGGGTCGCTGTGGGTTGTAATGGAGGATTTCCGTTCAGGGCTGTGTGGGTGTTGCTACCGCCTTTGGCAATATTATGTGAGCAATGCGGTTGAGGAAGATGCCGCCCTTTTTGGGGTTGGCGAGGCGCCATTCTCCAGAACCCACTACAGGCATCTGAAGCGCTAACCCTCGGAAGGCAGTGGAAATTCAGAGTGCCTGATCTGGTAGAGGGGGCACTCGACATCGCCCTCACATTACATTTAAAACTCCGCGATCAGTGCTGATGTGGTGATGTTGCCCCGTCGCCTATACAGTATGCCTAGTCTGGAATGGTCCCTGCCAACATCTGATGTTTCCACACAGGTGTCATTTTTCGCCAACTTTTGGCAATCAAGCCCTCCGGCTGTGAGGCAGAGTCACTGACTACTCTCCTTATAATTAACTTTTTCAAGGCGTAAGCGGATATCAAGACTGTCCCTGAGTCCGAGTCTCGATTCTACGCTTCTTCTTCATACTAGTAACCTTCTAATATAGGAGACCCACACTTTAACTTGATGAACATCCCATCTCGGGCTATACTGTCGGCGGCACATCTCACTCTTACCACCACATACCTTCTTTGGTCGTATCAGAGTCACCGCCCCAGTGCGCTGCGGCCGCTGTCCCTGTCCCTTGTACTTTATTTGCTACTAGTTGGATTACCTCACGACCTAGCTGGCTAGTCCTGAGGTCTTCTCCATACTACCAGCTTACTGTTTTATAATTTTCATCCTCACGATCATGGCACCTGTCCAGTACGACCTCTCTAAAGCCGTGCGTCACTTCCACAGACATTCTTGAAGACTACCCACTCATAAATCTTGCTATAGACTTGGAGTCTCGTGAGACGTGGACCTCCGTCGGTGTCCCAGAGGAACATTGCTACCATAATTGGCGTCAGCACGGCAGGAGTGTCAGCGTTGGCGATATTAATAATATCATTGGTTTACTGTCGGAAACGTAGACTCCTCGCTTCAGAGGAGAAGGGGACTATCCCAGAGAAGGGGAATACCCCGCGTTCTCCCGCCCCTTCGTTCATTCAGTATCCCCCAATGCTCGTCAGAACATCAGACACTATATCTGACGTGCGGTCCACTCTTTACTCTCCAAATTCGATGTCAAAGGCAATCTCGGAGGAAGGATATTTAGAAGGCGCTATAACGTGGCCTACCCATGTGCGGCCGAAATTCTCTCAGGATTCAGGGTTAGGAGGGTCCCCACCTCCTACTTCAACCACTTCGTATGTTGAGGAGGGGTCAGCCCTCTCAGGAATGACTGCTGTCAACGTGTCCCTTGATGTTACACCCGCAGACGAAGACCCAAAGCCTACATATTCCACAGCCTCATCGTCTCCATTGCTGAAGTCTTCTTTTCTTCCATTGGTATATGAAGAATCCTGTGCGACAAATTCCTCCTCAGGATCACTCGTACCACCTCCCGTGACTGTTACAGAGCCCTCCCCAGAATCAAGGAGAGAGCGCACGCAAAGACACACATCGAGGGTTGCGGATTCTGAGACAATGTCTGTGCGCAGTACCTCCAAAACACGTTCCACTTCCAGCAACGTTGTCACTCTCCCATATCACACGTTCCCTGGGCTCCCAAGCTCTCCTGTCGCTTCCCTCGCTTTGTCTCGTATGATTCTTGAACAGGACGACATTCCCCCCGTCCCTCGTAATCCGTATACAAGCTCAACCTTTCTAGACAGTCCACATAGGAAATCGCGGCAAGGATCACATCCCAGGAATCACTCCCGGTCTCTTTCTCAGTCCTCTGTCCCGTCCCGACTTGCTGCCGGGCAGGTTAGTTCGAAAAAGGATTCATCGGAGACCAAGAATTCGCAGTCAAACTACGCCTCAGTAGCTTATGCACGGGAAAAGGCGGATTCCTTTGGACCTCGGTCCAGGAGCGCACTGGCGTCCGTACGGACACCTACAACACCTGGCTCGCGAGCTGATGCCCTACCAGCGACTCCAAGATCGAGTGGAAGAGAACATACACCTATGGACATGCAGTTTCCAAAGCCAGATAAGGAGCTTCTTGCTTTGTTGTCTACGAGATCTCGCACGCGGCCACGATCCCATTCCTGGTCGATTAGCGGAGAGGCACCAGAGATGATCTAGTATTTTTCGGTCATTGTTGAAGAGAGGAGGCAAGGGGGGGAAAGGCATATATTATTATCACATCAATGCTATTCTTCTGCATTTCGTCCATCGGTTCGAACGGGCTCACATGTATTTAGTATTCGCATTTTTATCGGCAGGTCTCCTGCCGGTGCATGGAATTACTACAGGTACAATCCATCGAAGTTATTCCACACGAACGTCCTATTGCATTCCCTTCCTCAGGTTCTCAAACTGGCTGCCCTTGTACACAAGACAATTCGGGGTTTGGTCCAACGAACCTCCCATTGCTTGCTTGACAACCGTTACGAGACTTTGTCCAGGTTGAGCATCCTTTCCAGGACCACTCTCCATACCTTCTCTAATGCCTCCCTTGTCACCACTCAGTTCCCAAAACATGGCGCCGCCATACCCTTCCTTTGCAATCCATTCCCCCTTCCAGCGCGCGACCTCCTCGGAGTCAAAGCTGACCATTTCCTTTTTCTCATAGTTATACGACCAGCTAGCAATTAGATTTTCGTCTCGATGCATGTATGATCCCAGAAGTGGCAACGCTCGGTAGTCATAGACACCTTGTTCCCAACTGCCTCCGCCGACACCGGAGAATGGTGTTCCAGGCCCAGTAGTTTGCATGAAACTGCGCCCGTAGAGTGGCATACCAATCACGAGCTTATGACGAGGGATGCCTTGTCTTTCATACCAATCGACTGCGGTCTTGGTATTGAGTGGGCCACCGAACACGTTTGCCTGATGATTAGCAACAGTGTCCCAAGATCCAGCTATAGATGAAGTTGAAAGCCCTGGGAATTAATACTAGATATCATAAGTAGCGATGGACTGACCGTAGTCGTAGGCCATGAGATTCCAAAATGTGAGATACTGATCCATCTCTCGAGCATGTAATTTTTCATAGTGAGAGGGTCCACAGGGTGCCGCAATCTGATATCAAATAGATGTCAGCTCCCTCTAACTGGATAAAGATTATCCAGCTGACTGACTGTCAAGGGATATGTGTAGTTGGTTCCCCTGTGCTGAGCATGCTGATCCAGGCCCTGTCGTAACTCTCTGAGTAGGTCGACGTAACCGCGCGCCTGTGCATCATTTGAGGGGTACTCGTAATCTATGTCAAGCCCATCCAGACCATAATTCTCTAGTAGCGCAATGGAGGATTTCACAAAGGCCTGCCGCAAGGCTGGATCGACAACCACAGGATGAAAGGCAGCAGAGAATGTCCATCCACCGATAGACAGCATCAACTTGAGATGACGATTGTGTTTCTTCAGGAGGTAAATCTGTTTAAAGTTTCCATATAGGTTTGTGCCCACATCGTTCCAGCTGTCTCCCGGATAGTGGATATCTTGATCTGCCCACAGATCCGACAAATAGACCTCTGAAAACGTTTCAATTTCACTATATCAATTTCCCTTACTGGTACCAGTACCTCCAGTATCCGGCTTGATGTTTGCAAATGCATACAGAATATGCGTGAGGTGTTTAGCGGGGATCATGGATGGAGGGTATTTCCGCCCATATATTCCCCTGGAAGGAATCGAGAAAGTCAGTTAAAGAATGTGGAAGCTATTTTCGTACCAATTGCAGAAACTGGGGAAGAAAAGAAGAGAAGGATCTAAGTCAGAAATCTCCCTCTTGATAGTCCTAGGGGCTACGTACTACGCGACATTACGTTTTTCATGAGACATCTCAATATCAGGTAGCTCTATCTGATCACCGATACTATGATTCACGTCGTCCTTGAGGCTTTCGTCGAGCTGATTTGGATTGGCGAAATACCACTTCTCAAGTCTGAAACCAAGGAGCACTAGCACAATGGCAGATAGAACAAGAAGCAGGCGAGTTGGCGAGTTGAACTGGCGAGCTTGCACAGGCTTTGAAGGGGGATCAACTGGGTTGTCTTCTTCTTCGGTGGTCGGTACTGGTCTGTAGGTCATCAGCACAACCCGGATATTGCCGGCATTGAGTGTACAGGATGATGTCACAGTACCTGGTGGCCTCATAGCGTTGCAAACGTATCGTACATGTACACTGAGCATTGAACTATTATTATTACACATGCCATATCCACGCTCTATAACGCTAGCTCGTAGAACCGACCCAACCCGACCCCACCAGAGCAGAAACTCAGCAGAAACTAGTAGAGTCTCACTGTTATGGGACTCGAGTATCCTCATAGATTGGTGTATAAGGAGGGAGATCTGCGGTATAGCCCTCGAGCACCTCCCCTAACACATCCCGACTTTCTGCACTGATACTGCTAGCTCGATAGTCACCCTGGTAAGGATCCCGTCCGCCACCGCCGTGTTCAGAGCCTGAATTGTCGGAATCATCTACTAGCACAGACATGGTAACCATCCTTCCTTTCCCTCGTGACCCATTTGGTCTACGGATTGAGCTAGTATCTTCGATAACAACATCGGAAACAGGGCGAGACGTTGTCAGGGTCAGCGGTGTGCGAGCTCGCTGAGGTTGCACTGGGGACGCAGGAGTTCGAGATATTCGAGGAATCGGGATTTGAACCGTGTAAGAGGCTGTCGAAGTTGGGCGCATCTCCCACATTACTTGTTTCTCATTTGCCGTGGCATAGGATGACATGCCCTCCCCACGGTCCTCGACCACTGGTTTCAAAATAGACCGAAGATGTTTTGGTTGAGGCCGTTTCGCGGGAAAAGGTGGGACTCGTCCCCTGACTTGGCTTATGCTGTAGGGTGGAAGGTCAGGGCGGGGTGATTGTGATCTATCAAAGGCAACGTCCGCATCTGTGGCATTGGTAATCGTGAGCTGTCTACGCGGGGAGTTGGAGATGCTATTCGAGGTCTTCGACATGCCTGAGCCAGGGTTATTACCGTATGTCCAAAAATGCCCAATTGATGAGGCGGTGCTTGTTCTAGTATGGACAGGTGTTGTCGGTAGTCGTGGTGTAGGAATGTCTAGAGAGCTTAACGGGAGGTTCAGGGATAACTGCTGAGAGGAGCCCGATAAATCGCCACCCGATGTACTCATATTCCTTGGCCGAGACCATACTTCCGACGGCTGTCGAATGACAGGTGCTTCATTCATCGGTGTTTCAGTATAACCATTACCAGGCACGGTAGGATATGATCCTGCAGAACTAGCCCTTGGGATAGGGGGAAGAGGCTTATCCCTTTGCTTTTCTCTGAGCACGTTCTCCAAACCGCCAGCCGGCATGGACGAATCGCCTGCCTCTGTACCGAGAAGGTCCACTCGGTATCCTGCCCGTCGTTCAATACGCCATTGTTTGTTCAAGCGCAAGAGCAGGAATACAACGACTGCGCTGGCAATAACCGCAATAAGCCCAAGGATAATGCCGACGACTACATCTTTGGAAACTTTTCTGGCCTGTAGAGTGCGTTTTGGATTCATGTATGCGACATGGGTGTAAGCCATAATCTCCAAAGGGTATGAGTGGAGTACAGTATCATGACAGTAGAGACTTACTGAGCTCCAGAGCCTTACAGTAGCCTGCACTGTCTATGGGAGTGGTGTCCGCCCAGCGGACGGTGAACGAAGGTGCGTGAAATCTACCCTGCAGTCCAGCTGAGGTGCGTCGTATCCAAGCTAAGAGGCTCGGGCATCTGCATCGCTTGAGCGGTGTATCACGCAACCGTGACTCATAACACGGTGGTGGTAACGTCACGCGTCAAAATTCTTCGACCTGTGACGCCTCTGGCATTGCTGCCAGCCCTTCCATACCCTCTACGCTAAAAGAAATTCCATTTGACTTCGACTTCATCATCTGGCCGAATTGTCTTGCTCACTTTTTGTCTAATATCCCCATCGTTTTGCAGTGCTCATGTCGCCTGTCGCTATACCTGCCATGCCATCTGACGGACCACACTTCCAGGAGCTTCTTGAGCAGCTTAGAGCAGCCCCTACTGCACCAGGTGAGAAGACAAAGTCGCATGTGTACCCGCAGATATGGGAAGATCCCCTACCACGCTCGCTCTGCTGCCGCATTTGTTTTTGGTGCTGGCGGGTATGGTGCGGGGGCTTGAGAGATATTGATCTCAAAGCTATCCTTATGGGGGATGCCATATGTAGTCTCCATGAACCCAAAGTCATGGCCTTGCGTCCCTGAGGATGTACAGTTCATCTTTCTAAATCAAACTTGTGTGCAGATGCCAAGGCAGCAGCCGATAAGCTTGCTAAAGAGGTGTCAAAAACTGGACTTAGTTTCCTATCGTTCGCTCACATTTATTGTATTTCTACCTTCATCTTACCAACTTCTTTAGGGATGCCCGTATTTTGGATACACTTTATGCTTTTGCCTTCAACAAGAAGTCAGGATATGAACGCGAGTCCGCAGCTGTCGGATTGCATTCGCTGGCCGCTGTAATTGGTGCTCCTGCTGCGCCCATCCTGTTACAATCACTTCCCATCCTGTACGACTTGTATATGGACAAGGGGGAAGTGGTTCGCAACGCTTCTGCTGAGGCTGTCAAGGCGATTTTAAAACTCTTCCCTCCTGAGTCTACAGGCTCGGTATACCGAACACTTGAAAGTGTTGTTGAGAAGGGAAAGTGGAAAGCCAAGGTCGGGGCTTTAGATGGCCTCAAACTCTTTGTCAAAACTGCCAGAGAAAATGTGGCGAACGAACTAGGAAATACACTTCCTAAAGTCGAAGTAGCTCTTCACGATACCAAGCAAGAGGTTGGTTACATGCATATTTGTCTTTTAATCTTACTAATTCGTACCTTCACAGGTATCTTCCGCTGCGACGAAATGTGCCACTGCCCTTTGCACAACGCTTGCTAATCCAGATCTGACACCTCACATCCCCATGCTCGTGAAATGCATGTCCAACCCTGACCAGGTTCCAGAATGTATCAAAGCCCTTTCTTCGACAACATTTGTCGCTGAAGTGACAGCTCCGGCACTTGCCGTACTTGTTCCACTTCTCGGACGTGCATTGAACGATCGTAGCATGGAGGTACAGAGACGTACCGTGGTAGTTTTGGACAATTTGGTTAAGCTTGTAAGAGACCCTAAAGTTGCTGCACGCTATTTGAGTGGTTTGGTGGATGGTGTTGCGAAAATAATGAAGGGTGCTTCCTTCCCTGAGGTGAGTTGTTGATTCCGTCGTACTAGAGTACGAACTGAAAGCGATCGGAAGGTTCGAGCTTTTGCTGCTGCTGCACACGCTACATTGTTAAAATCTGGCGCGTCTACGTCGGGAACGCCACCACCTCCCCGCGACTTGACAGCGGAGGCTTCGCATGTTTTGTCCAATATTTTGACCCTCTTGCCTCCCGAACTGGTTGTCGCTTCTCCGCTAAGTCCAAATGCGGTGACACAAGTTACACATTTGCTCCTGCAACAATGTCTTGAATTTGCCTCTGTACTGGTAGCGGACCTCATTTTCGACCGTGCATTCTCCGAATCCGATAAGCCCAAGTGGGTACGCTCGCTTGGTGTATTTTTAGTTCCCTGGTTGCCAGAACGCAGTGCGGAAGCGGGTGAGGTGTTTTCTGAGCGTGCGCGAGCACACTTCCACGCCGCATACCTCGCACAGTTTGCGCCTACCCTCTCGAATGGTGCGAGTGACGAAGGCGAGCTACTTTGCGATACCTTGTTCTCTCTCGCGTACGGTGCATTACTACTCTTGTCCCACACTAATCTGCGCCTTTTCCGCGGGCGGCGGTATGGTATTCTGGGGCCTAATGGCAGTGGTAAGTCGACGTTGATGCGGTCGCTGAAAGATGGGAAGGTGGAGAATTTTCCACCTCAGGAGGTGTTAAGGACGGTTATGGTGGAACATTCGCTGCAAGGCGAGGATGGGAGCTTGAGCGTGATAGACTTCATTGCTGCAGGTTGGTCTATGGGCTATCATAGGATGGGTCCTTTGTTCCTCATCAGCTAGGACAGATAAACAACTAGCGGGTATACCCCGATCCAAGATCGTCCAGCAGTTGACCCAGGTAGGGTTTGACAAGAATAGACAGGCAGATGTTGTGGGCGGGTTGTCAGGTGGATGGAAGATGAAGCTAGAGCTTGCGAGAGCCATGTTGTATAATGCGGACCTATTACTATTAGACGAGGTGCGCATCCAGACATCTCTTGGGACTCTAACTGATATTTTTTCTCATGTCAGCCTACCAATCACGTACTATGCTCTGCTTAATTTGACAGCTTAAAAGCACTAACCTGTCTTTTCAGCTGGACCGAGCCTCTGTAAAATGGTTAGAGGAGTATCTTATTGCGCACAACAATGTTACGTGTTTAATTGTTAGTCACGATTCTGGGTGAGTCGCTGCGAGTCTGTCTGATTGACTGTATGCTAATCCTCCCAGATTTCTCGATAACGTCACCACCGATATAATACATTACGAGTCAAAGAAGGTAGATATGGCTGCACAGCGTCTTGAAGTTTTCTTTGTTCATGTATCTTCGGTGATCAGTTGGCTTATTACCCCGGCAACTTGTCGCACTTTGTTGAGCAACACCCAGAGGCAAAATCGTACTACACGCTCGCGGCGACTTCGATCAAGTTTTCGTTCCCGCCGCCCGGGTCTCTCATGGGAGTGCGCAGCTCCACGCGTGCGATCCTTAAGATGTCAAAGTGCACGTTCACTTATCCGGGGAGACGCGAGCCAAGCCTAATCGACGTGAGCTGTGCGCTCTCGTTATCAAGGTACAGCATTGCTCCACTCACGTTGTATTCTGTGGCCGGTGTGCAGGTTTGATTCGTGAGTTATTGATTGATGTTGTATATCTTGCAGCCGGGTTGGGATTGTCGGCCCGAATGGAGCAGGCAAGTCCACACTGATCAAGCTTCTGACGGTGTGTTTCTTGTGGGGCATTTGGGGTGTGTGCCGCAGCTGATCGAGCCTCCTGTTTGACACACAGGGTGAGACGGAGCCACAGGAAGGGGTAGTGTACAAGCATCCGTCACTGCGCGTGGGTTACGTGTCGCAGCATGCAACGCACCATATCGGTGCGTTTATGGGAACGGATGAGGGTTGATCGTGACTCATCTGATCACTGATAGACCGACATTTGGAGAAGACGCCAATACAGTACATGTAAGTCGATGGTCCCATCGCAGTACGTTTCAGCCCCATTGATGTCACATCACCCACCAGTCAATGGCGATACCAGGATGGACACGATCGTATGCATCGTTGGCTATGCACTGTATTCACGTTACTCACTGTGATGCTATCAGGGGAGATACTCGAAAAGGCCACGCGGGTGTTGACTGAGGAAGACAAGAAGCAGATGGACACCGAGTTTGTTGGTAAAACAGGAGAGAAGCGCAAATTAGAGGTTTGCTTAATTTTTAGTTTTGGATCGCCGAAATGACCATCTGACGCCCCCGCAGATGATCATGGGGCGGCAGAAACTGAAGAAGTCACTTCAATATGAGGTGAAATGGCGGGGGCTGGACCACAGGTATAACGTATGGGTGCCGCGGGAGCAGCTGCTCGAGAAAGGGTTCGGCAAACTTTTGCAGCAGTTTGATGACCTCGAGTCGTCGCGCGAGGGTGCCGGCACGCGGGACACGGCGGCGCATATCGTGCGCAAGCATCTGGAGGACATTGGGCTTGATGGGGATATCGCGCAATATAATGAGATTTCGGGGCTTTCTGGGGGTCTGTGATGAGCGCCACATGGTTATGTGACCTCGGCTCATACTTCATTCTTTAGGCCAGAAGATTAAACTGGTGATTGCGGCTGCCCTCTGGAATAATCCTCAGGTACGTGTGGACAGGGGCGTTAACTGATGGGTGGATAAGAGCTGATTGCCGCGTTGTATAGATATGCGTGCTGGACGAGCCGTCAAACTTTTTGGACCGTGAGGCGCTTGGTGGGCTTGCTGTCGCCATCCGGGATTGGGCTGGTGCGGTGGTGAGTAGTTCATTTCCAGTAAACTGACGCTGGTTGATACGATGGTTCGCAGGTGATCATATCGCACAACAACGAATTTGTGACTGCGCTTTGTACGCCGTTGTATACTCTCTATGACTGTCCTTCTGACCTCTTTCTGCAGGCCCCGAAATCTGGAATATCGAAGCAGGTCGCATGTCACACAAGGGCAAGACGGCCGTCGTGGAGGACGCGTTTGCAGACGGAAAGCTGACGCCTGCCGCGCGGTCGCGGGTCCAGACACCTGCTGGATCCGCGGCAGCGACTCCTGCAGGGAGTGGGGCAGAGGACGGCAACAGCAGACCGGGGAGTGGGACCACAACGCCTGCTATGCGGAAGAAGAAAAAGACGCGGAATCAACTGAAGGCACAAGAAGAGCGGCGACGCCTGCGGAAGTTGGAGTGGTTGACGCACGGAGGGCCAAAGCCAGAGGATACGGACAGCGACTGAGCGCGAGCACACCCATTCCCCTTGCGTTTCTGTGGGTTCTTTGGTTGAGTTCTGAGGCTACTTTTTTGTTGACTAGGCGTAACAGGTGATACTTTAGTCTAGATACATGATGATGTTGACGATATGCAGCCCTTTTTCACGACTCGCTCGATAGGTGATGCATTAGCGAGAGGATATCATAGAACGTGTTATATTCTTTTTCTCTCTTGTTTTGTTCGTAATGAGCGTATATAGATATAGAGAATACGCTGCAGAGTGGGCCGCTTGACGTGTGACATGTGACGTTTTTAACGCAAAAGTCAGAATCTGTCAATGACGTGTGCGACGAACGTAAATTGGCTGGGCAGTCGCACGTGATTTGTGCTTCGTGATCGTGACCTGCCACCGCCACCGCCACCGTCACCTGGACGTGACATAACCCGTGCCTAGTTGGGCACATCGAGCAGGGGAAAAAGAAAGAAACCAGAAGCAGCAATGCGACATACAGGTGCTGCGAGTTCGACGATCAACGTCAACGTCAAAGATATTGCGGACAGCGGGGATTGTATAGTACAGTAAAGAGGATACTCGACTCACCGACCCTGCCGTTTCTGTTCTCCTTGTCCTTTGCTTCGTTCTTGGCTGTGTCAATCCGGCACAGACAATATCCGGGACTCGTCGAGACGCGAGTGCCTGCGCGTATCTAGACAGAACTGGCACTCATCCCGCCCCCTGAAATGGATGCGGACGCGCGCGATGTTCAATTCATTTATTTGGAGTGCAGTCCTCTCAAAATGGTGCAATCTATTCGCACAGACATGGGGAGGCCGTGCACCCTGTCACTATGGGGCTTTTGATCGCTTGATGCTGGGGTTGTAGCTGACTGGGGATCTCTGCATACCTCCACGCGTCTGGCCAGGGGACATGTGGGCAGTTCACCGATCGCGATGCTCAGGAAGGGGCATATGCGCCATCAAGGCGGTCTTACATGCAGGTTCGAACAAGTTGGCACCCCACCCATCTGGCATCCACCAGACGTGCGCGCTAACTCCATATAATCGATATGGTGTGCGCTTCTGGAAATCGAGCAATCTATTCACGTTTGCGGGACCGTGGCCGCTTGTTTGTGGCTGGGGATCTGTACATACAAGTGTGGCAGGTGCATTTGGGCAGCCTCGCCGCTCGCGATGGGCAAGAGGAGATGTAGTGTCTCCTTTCGAGAATGGAGATGCAGTACCGGTGTTGCTTACTTCTGCGAATACATATGCATTGGTGCTTCTAGGTGACGGCGGAGACAGGCAAGATACAGCGCGTGCGATGGGCCCGACGTACGGGGCGCCGGGAGGGGGTTTGTGGGTTGGAGGGGTACCGGTATTGTAGGCCAGGGCTATCTGGCCGAGAGAAGGAAGAAGGCTGGTAAGGTGCTTCTATATGCAAATGTGAGCACGATTGGCTTGGGGTGTTCCTGGGATGCTCTCCGAAGTGATAGATGAGGATCGGACGTCTGCTAATTAGACAAGATGGACAGGGAAAAAAACGCAGAGTTCACTTGGTGGGAACACCGCGAACTCGGCCGGGGGAGGTGCAGGAGAGATCTCGAGTGGGTAAGTGTACGTCCGTAATCTTTCAATTACACCATGCTGTTGATATGACTGCATATGATTACAAAGTCCGGATGAAACTGGAGTTTTGCGCGTTCGAAGTCCTGTGGCTCATGATAAGTCACTGGGCACAGCCGAGCGCGCTGCCAGGCCTGCAACGTCAACGCCAACGTTTGGATGGGCCGTACTTGCACATCGATAGCCTGATTAGGCTACAACCGCTGGCGCGTCTCGTGGCACGGATCGCCCCCCATTCGTCCCGTGAATCCTGGTGCCAGCCACCGATTACAGAACAGAATTGAGAAGTGTTTACTGTTCACTGCCGCCCCCTATTTGTTTGCTGATTATCTTTCTCTTTTTGTGTCTTCCGCGCGGTGTTGTGATCAGGCAGCACCTTGGCGGTGCGGTTCGGTGCGGCGCGGACCTTGCTTGGGTAATCCAGCTCAGCTAATGCACTGCGTTACGATCGGAAGAGCAAGATGATCAGACCAGGCGGGTGGCAGCGAGGCAGACGGCGAGGCGATAGCTCATCGCAGCGTGAGCGCATCGTCGGGTTCAACGATTGAACTCTGACAAGGTACTATGCGCGTGCATCAGTGGGGAACACCGCATGCCACGCGGCAGTGTACGTTCTTCTGCACGGCACGGTTGTTTCAGACTCTCGTGTCAGCTTGGTGCGAGGCGGGGCGAGGCGAGCTTGTTACGCCCACATCGTGGAAGGCTGACTAATAGGGACTCAAGTGTGTGGATGGATATGGACATATTGCGGGGTGGTGCAGCCTGAGGCGTACGGCTGGGGCAAGCATGCGTGGCCACCATGCGGCGCACACGCACGGGCGGAGCTGGCTGGCTCGGAATTGACGTTGCGACTGATTAAATCCCGCTGTCAAGGTGTGCCTTTTTTCTTTTGACTTTTAGACTTTTAGACCTGTTCAAAACGTTCGTGCTGCAGGAAAAGGTCCGGCCGCTGGGCGTGCAGAGCACCGATCAAGAGCGGCGATTTCCAGCTTATTCTCTGGGCATTTTGTAGTCCCACGTGTACCATTGTGTGTGCTGTGACCCTGCGTCGGCTCCGGATGTGTTCCTGCGTGTCCCCGTCGCAGGGTGTGAGTAACGTTTGCGGAGCAGAGGCGTTGTGCCAACCACAGCACTGGGAATTAATTGAATTCCACACGATTAATTGATCCATTAGTGTTATTATTATATCCCGACGCCACAGTCTAGTCAATTCGGGGTGGGGTTAATTAAGCGGGACTCAGGGAAAGAAAAGGGAAAAAAGGGTAACGACGAAAAAAAACTCCGACAAGGGAACTAACAGGACGACGGAACGCGTGTTCACACCTGCTATATCCGTCATACACCACGCACCGAACGGCACTGACTGAGGGAGAGAGATCGATTGTCGCCCACTGGGAATGCAGGTGCTGTGCCTTCGGGCTTCAAGTGTCAGCTGGACCAAAGAGAGTCGTGAGGCTCCATCTTGTGTGACGGCGAGCTCGCGCGCGGGAAGCGCTGAGACGCGTTGGGCAGCAGCGACTGGGCAGTGATGCATCACCCCTGCATTCTCTGAACCGGAGACTTTGGACCTCGGACTTTGGGGGCTCTGGCTGCACGAGCCCGACCTTGATGGTGTGTATGTGGTGGGATGGCGGTGAACCCGCGTTGCCACTGCGCACGCGCATGTGGCTGCACGCCGGCTGTACTCGATGCTCGTGGGTGTACGCGTGCTCTGAGTGGCGGGCACCTCCGGTGGACTTGGGTGGGGTGCGCCGGATCACCACGGTGGGCACTGCTAGACACGCACGGCAGCACGGGGCGCGGAGGAGGCCTGTGCCCGCGGGGGGCTGGAGGAGGGCTCGGATGGGGATCGGGGGGTGCGATACACCCCGAGGGGGGACTCGGACAAGTGGTCGTGCATGTGCCATCATATGTTGTCCCATCGAGGCAACTCCCATCTCAGGCGACCCCAGTCGCGGAATCCCACGCGTTGCAGATCATCCGCGCAATCTCGATATCACATCTCGCATCTCACGATGGCGCCCATCACCCCCCATCTCCCCCCGTCGTGCTCTCGCTGCTGCTGCTGCATGTCCATCGCGCGCATCCGTCCGAACCGCCGCATGCACGCGCACGCACGCACGACAACAACCCACGCACGTCGCCTGGTCTCCAGGCCCTGGGACACGGTGGCCAGACCCCTGAAAATGCAGCCATACATACCTGCATACATACATATACACGCCCCGCATAACGTACATGTAACCCTCTATATATCACCATGATGGAATGGGCGGGAAGCACAGTGGGTCTCCTCCGTGGAAGAACTCCCTTTCCCCCCCTCCCCGCGCCTTTCCAATCAAATATGGCACTCGCCATCCGTGCTCCGAATCCCCATCTCCATCACCGCCATTATTATATATGGTTGCTCTGGCGTGCTTCCATCCGCCGAAGCTCCGTATTCAGCAACTATTATAAGAAAACTAAGCCGTTCATCACCCCTTTGCCCGATCGATGCGAGAGATCTATGTATATTCCTTCCTACGTAAAACAACAAGGAGGCAGGGGGCCCAGGGAGGGCGCGGGAGAGCGCGACGCATGCATCTGCATATATACGAATGTAGGTGGTTGTGTGTGTATGTATTCGACTGGGAAAACACGAGAACAAAACAGTGTCCACGACACGGACGCACAGCGAGGAACGAACGACGGGAGAGGCACGACATGGACGGGACGGACCGGGATAAAGGGGCAGACACACAGAGAGAGAGATCCTAGGGTTATACATATGAGGGCGGTATAATACTGGCGCGGGATATGCGATGCGATATGCGCGGCGCACGGGATGCTGGGCGTGTGTTTGGTTACGGAGAGGAGCCGGGCCCGCCGAGCGGTCTAGCCGCTGCGACGGCTGCGATGGAGGGGCAGCGCGTCGTCGCAGGAAGGACTGGCGTCGCGTCTGCGGGCGGCGGTCGCGGCCTCTGCCGAGAGGACGTGGTAGGACTGGTGTGGCGGACGGGGCTCGGTGTGCGCGGTGGCATACGCGGACGCGGCACCGCCGGCGGAATGGAGGATGGGCGCCGCCGCCGCCGCCGCCGCGGTGGTGGTGGTGGCGTTGCGGCTCTGGCGCATGCTCTGGCGCTTGTTCTGGAACCTGCGGGACGAGTGAGCGGGGCGTGCGCACAGGACGGGGGGCAGCACTGACCAGATCTGGACGCTGCGGGGGGACATGTCGAGCTCCTTGGCTAGCGACTCGCGCTCCTGCGTGGAGGGAAAGGCGGTGCGCTGGTAGGTGGCGTTGAGGACGCGGAGCTGGTTGGCGTCGGCGCGTTTGCGCTTCTTCTTGACGAGCGGCTCGTCGGGTGCGCGGTCGCTGGCGGGGGAGGCGAGGTCGGTGGGCCACGGATCGCGGTCGTGCGGGTCGGGGAACGCATACGGCGGCTGCGGGTACGGCGTGTGGTGGTCGTGGCGGGGATGATGGTCGTGGCGAGGGTGGTCGGGGGCGGGTGCCCAGTCGGTGGCGGGGAAGCTGTGCGGGAAGGGGGGCGGGTGCTGGCGCGGCGAGGCGGGGGGGTAGTAGGTGCGGGCGCCGCGGGTGTCGAGGGGGGGGTAGGAGTAGGCGGGGAGCGGGGAGCGGGGGGCGGGGGGCGGACGGGGCGGGGGCTGCTGCTGCTGCTGGGGGAAGAACTGGTGCTGGTAGCGGGGGTCGGGGATCCAGGACTGCTGCGAGGGGAGACCACCTGGGCGGGGGGGATGAGCACAAGGACAAGGGGGCGAAAGTGGAGGGGACGTACGTGGGTCGTGCATGATATCGGGGTATGGCATGGAGAGGGGAGGGAGGGAGGGTCTGTGGCGTGGGTCTGGCATGAGCGAGGGAGAGAGGTGGGATCCATGATATATAATAAATAGCTAGGGCCACATTGTTGTCGTGGAGGAAACATGGTGTACGACCAGCGTCTGCCCCGGGCTCTGGCTCACTGACGGATCACGTTCCAGGAACGACGATCATTAACATGTGGCATCTCCCGAGTCACACACCCACACACGCATACACACACACACAACGCCCCCCCCCCCCACACGCCATGTCCCATCTGCTCCACCAGGGTTTCTACGACCTCCTCGCTGCCGTCGCCACCCCATCCAGGCTGTGGCGTCCCCCCTCCCCAGATGCCTTCCACGCCGGGCCCCGCTACGACGCCCTGCCCCCGCAGCCCCGCAAGGTGTCCAAGGACATGGTCTCGCACCCCACCGCCTTCGTGTACGTCCCTCTCCCCGCCCCCCTCTCTCCCCGCACCCGTCGCCCACGCACGCTGACCGTCCTTGACAGCCATCTCGTCCACGCCTCCGACGCCGAGCAGGCCGACGCGCTCCTCCGTCGCTGGGGCCCCGACGGCGTCGGCAAGCTGGGCGGTCAGTGCGCCGTGTTCCGGTGCATATATGCTCATGTGTCACACAGACCCCCGCTGGGCCACGCCCATCAAGAACATGGTCCGCCAGAACGCACAGGCACGCGCCGTCGCAGAGGTCCTGGCCGCACGCCGTCTCCCCTCTGCCGCCGCCCCGCCCCCGCTGCGCGTCGTGAACGCCGCCAGCACCGTCTCGACCGCCCCCGCCACCCTCGACGGCCTCCCCGCCGCGCCCACACCCGCCCTGGCGCATGCGCGGCCGCTGCCCGCACTGCCGCGTCCTGCCGTCACGCCCTCCCTCACCACCCTCGAAAAGGCGGTCTCTGCGCGCATATACTTTGAGAACCTCTACTACGCGCTCCTCCGCGGCCCCCCCTCCCGCGACCAGCGTCGTCTCGCCCTCGAGCGCGAACTCGCCCGCATGTCCTGGCCCGACCACCAGAAGGCCCTCCTCCGCGAGCGCTGGCGCGTCAACGAGACAGAGTATCTCCGGGAACGTCGCCGTCGCGTCGGCCCCAGCTCCTTCCTCAAGCTCACCACCATCGGCCACGGCGCCTTTGGCGTCGTCTCCCTCGTCAGGGACACCCACACCGGCCAGCTCTACGCCATGAAGCAGGTGCGTCCCCCTCTGCATGTGCATGCCCCGCCCCCTCACGCCCCTCTCTCAGCTCCGCAAGACCGACATGCTGCGCAAGGGCCAGGAGGGCCACGTCCGCGCCGAGCGCGACGTCCTCAAGTCTGCCTCCGACTCTGACTGGATCGTGCGCATGTTTTACAGCTTTCAGGATCGCGACCATCTCTATCTGGTGCGCCCCGCGGCTCCCGTCCTCCCCACCCCGCTGATGCCCCTGCAGGTCCTCGAGTTTATGGGTGGGGGAGATCTGTTGAACCTCCTCATTGAACGCGACGTGTTTGAGGAGGATTTTGCCCGGTTTTATGTTGCAGAGGTCCGTGGCATGCCCCTCCCCTGTTGGTATGCTCACACTCTCTTGTCAGATGGTGCTCGCGATCGAACAATGTCACAAGCACGGGTTCATCCACAGAGACATCAAACCCGACGTGTGTCCCCTCTTTATTGAAGCCACCCCCCACCGAGCTAAACACCGTCGCAGAACTTTTTGTTCGACCCCGACGGTCATATTAAACTGAGTGATTTCGGACTTGCGTGCGTATCTCGATCCGACGTTCTTCATTAATACTTGGTCTTGATGCCCTCATTAATATGGTGGATTTTTGTCTCTTGTACATCGGGATCAACATTAACGACATCGGGGTGTTGACCTTGTCTATCACCCACCCCGCATCGGCCTTTAATCGAATCCCTGACTGGGGGAATCTACAGGACGGATCTCCATTGGGCGCACGATACATCTTGTACGTGTGTCTTAAACAGGGGCGGGATCTCACTGCTGACGCGTGGCTTTCCTTGTCCTTGGTTGTCTCGCAGATTATGAGCAGCAGCGGAAGGACCTGTTGCGGAAGCATGGCATTGATTTGGAGGACGGTGCCGCGCCGGAGCCGCCCGCTGGGGTGCGTGCGGGAGCGGGGGCAGGCGGCGTCATGGGGACGAGGAGGATGGACAGGCGGGAAGTGGAGCGCATTATGGGCGAGGGAGCAGAGGGTGGCAAGGGCGGGGTGTTTACGTGGCGGGAGAGGAATCGCAAGAAGGTGAGTCGGGGAGGCTGATGTGACGATGGGCAGAAAAAATCATTTTTTTTCGTCGACTTGCGCATGCGTTGACCTGTCTGCTCCGCCGTCTAGCTCGCATATTCCGTGTACGTCCCCCCTATTCTCTTTTCCATTCTTTCCTCACCTCATGCGGTACACAGGTGTGGGACAAACTCGTATAGTACGTCCTCCCGTGCCCTCCATGTGTTTCCCCGATACCCCTTCCATCCCTTTCCCTCCCTTCGCTCGCGCCTTTTCCACCTGTCTGCCCCTTCGCCCCCCTTCCCACCCCTTGCTCCCCACTTCCTCTGCTTCCCTCCGCATGCTCATGCCTCCCTCCTCCCCTTGCTAGTGTCACCCGAGGTCATACGCGGTACGTCCCTCTCTCTCTCTCTTCGTGCGCCACTGGCACATGCCGCGAAGCAATCGCACTTTCCCCTCGCCCATTACTCCATCGGATCCCTTTCCTAATCCAACCGAAATCAAAATCCAAGTTCTATTTCCATTTTCCTTTCTGATCTCAGTCCTCGTTCTCATCATGATGATGCTATGCTAACGGCGATCATGACACGCACGCCCATTGTCGTTTTTGTCTTTGCCAGGTCACGGATACACGTTCTCATGTGACTGGTGGAGTCTCGGCGTGATCATATTCGAATGTCTGTATGGGTACGTGGGCCGCTCTCGCTTCGTGTGCTTCTTTTGCCTTTGCGGTGGTCTAGAGTTTCTGGGCTTTCTTTGAGTTTCTCTGGGCTTTCTGAGTCGTTCTTGGGGTTTCTATTTCCCCGTCCCCATTTGTCGTTTCTTTCCGCTCTTCGCTCTCCCGCGCTTTATTTGTCATTCTGTGCTTGATCTGTTTTCGTTTCCCTTTAATCAATCCCAACACAAAAAGAAGTCGGTGATTAACTCTCAGAGCAGGTACCCCCCTTTTGTGAGCAATTCAGTAAGCACTTTAGATTTTGTTGCCCTACCCCGCGCGTGTGAAGTAACGGCGTGGTTTCCACTTTTACCCCACCCCTCCCCCTTTTCATTGTCGATCTTCTCCGTTGCCCTGGCTCCTGTTCTTCTATCCCCCCGCCCTGGCTCCCTCCTTCCCCGGTTCCTCATTCATCTCTGTTCCCCGCCCTCTCCTCCTCCTCCTCCTCCTCCTCCCCCTCCCCTTCATTTCCCTCCTTCCTTCCTCTAGCGTCATGTCACGCGGCAGAAGATCCTCAACTGGAAACAATCGCTGCGCTTCCCCTCACGCCCACGCGTATCCCACGCAGGGGTGAACCTCATGGAACAGCTGCTCTGCGAACCCGAGGACCGCCTCGGGTCGCAGAACACCGCATCAGTCTCACGCCCAGATTCGCTCGTCGTACAGGCACGGAGAAGTGGGTTCTTTAGCCCGAATGTGGTCGCTGGGAGCGGCAGCGTTGATGGGGTGGAGCACATCAAGGCAAGTTCTTCGCAGTTGCTGTGGGAAAATAAGCACCGACGGGTGGATGATACACTTGTTCCTCTTCCTCCCGCCCTTTGAGCTTTGTTCTCTATTGAGTTGATCTGACACTGCTGCGTCTGTTTCTGCCACCCTACTACCACTTTGATCAGGCACACCCTTGGTTCCGCGGCATTGACTGGGAGAAAATTCGCCAGTACCCTGCGCCTTTCCGGCCGGAACTACGGAACCCAGAGGATACCCGGCATTTTGACGGTGATATCCCTCCCGAGGTGAGATCAAACGCGTTCATGTGGCAACACCAGCTGGTAAACTGGTTCCGCTCTTGTGTTTCTTCCCCCTCTCTCTCCTTGGCATGACAATTTTTTTAATGCATCGTTGCAGCCGCTCGCACCGGCAAATGGCGCGCCGGCGGACGCGACGCGCGACCCCCTGTTGCGGGACAAGATCCACGGCGCACACATCTTGGAGGTGCGCAAGGCCTTGGCATTTGCGGGGTTCACACACAAGAGTCCGCCTACGATCGACGTTAGGCGTGTGCCTGTCGGACAGATATACCAGGAAAGAACGGACAATACGGATAAGGAAGTGGGTATGGACTTGCGTGGCCGTAATACAATACGGGAGATACGTGAGATAGGTACGATGCGCAGGGGAAGGGCGTTATCTATGTAATGGATTGTATTTTGATTTCCCTTTTTGTATCCCTGCTCTTCTTTCTGTTCACCTTTGCCTTTCATGACTTGCTCACGATTTGCGGCTGTATTGCACACTCGCCTTACGTAACTATGACTTGTGATGATGATACCAATTTACGAAGAAGCCCATCACTGACTGACCAAACGTATGTTGCTGAGGTGATGTCGGCAGTTGCGTAATGAAAAGCTTTAGCACTCGTGGACCTGTTCGGGTACGAAAACGACAGTGCAAGGTGATCGATGAAGCCAAGACGCTGTGTATGAATGTTGAAGCGCGGGTGATTCATGTCTCCGGCGCGATTGCGTAGACACTCATCGGGATCAAGCATGTATGCCGGAATCTAGAGAGATTTACAGGGAGGAGCAACGCCGGTGAGCCCACCGGGGTACCGGCGCACGAGGGGGCGGGACGGCACCGAGGGGATACGTAACGTAACGCGACGCGACGCGGCGATTACGCCAAGCGCGGTAAAACCGGGTGAGGGTGGCGTGCACATGTGTGTGTGTTGTGCGCGCAGCCATTTAGAATGTGGCTACCGTGGGTGAGTGTTTCAGAAGATCTTGAGAGTCAAAGATAGATGGATGCGTGCGTGCGTAGAGATGCCTGGCTGCTGGCTGGGTGGCTGGGGCGGTGCGACTACTTACGGACCGTTGATACGTGAATGGCGTGTGGAGCCTTTTCACCTATTACCCCGTGTACGTATTTGGTGCGATACGTGCGAGCTTTTCCGAGATGCTGTGCGGTGAAAGGGGGAGAGAAGGAAGAAGCAAGGGGAAGTTCCCCCTCCCCCTCCTCCTCCTCAACTCCGGTGTGGCACGACCACAGCAAGAGTCAGTGAAGAAGCCTGGCCTGGCGACGCACGTTCCGGACCACACTCTTTTCGCTAGAGTGTGGGTGGTACCAAGAAGAGTGCACCGCCTGCCAGACGGAGCCTTGCGGTTGTCATCTGTGGCGGAGAGTGCATGCACGTGCATGATGAATGATGAGAAGGGGGGGGGGGTGTAATTCGAAATCGGGGGAACCGCACGAACTGTCACTTGCATATGGTTTTCATTTTCATTTACAGTTTTCATTTCATCTAGCGGTCATTTTGTTTCTCGATTTGTGCAAGGGGAGAGTTTAAGGCACGGGCACTGCACAGCAGGCTTCGGTGAATTCTTAAGCGAGGATGGGCGTGTTTCCCTGGTGAGGCAATAGAGATTGGGCAAAGCTAAGGCGGAGGAAGCAAGCACTGGAACAACTCGGAAAGCAAAGATAGAAAAAAATACAAGGAGAAGGAATTGAAAAAGTACAAGGGCACCCGTGCGGGGGTTGGCTAGGCGCACACGGATGTCGGAGTTTGAGACAAGTCCGATCAACACCAATTCAACGGCTTCTCTATTCTGAGATAGAGACCGGCCGCGCGCCGTGCACCACAAGAAGCCAGTTCCAAACTGGTAATCCTTTACAACTATCATCGTCAGATTGGTTGTGCCGTGATCGATCCGCATCGGTACACCGCCAGGGGCACACCCAGCTCATTCAGACTGCAGCGCCGTGGCGTAGGTCTGGTAGCGCAGCTACTGATCACCATGGCTTGCATTTAGATAATACTCGCTACCATCAGGGAAGAATCTCGATAGCACGAGGCTCCCTTCTGAGGCGTGTGACTCTGCAATGTGTCATCAAAGCTACGATCTCAAATACGTCACGGATCGATGAAGCCAGGGTTTTAATCACAAGTTGGGTGGGCAGTTCTTCTGTGCGATCTCAGAAGCATGGTGATCAGAAAAGTGACGAACAGTCGTTATATAGCGATGTATGATTTCCAATTTGAAAATGTGCGTCTATTGGGAAGAGATACGGGGCACATTGCAGTGCTGAGCGAACTGTCCAATTCAGGTCGTTGATTCGCAATCAAAATAGGAAAACTGGTGTTCGTGACAAACAGACTCGCAGTCAGACGAGGCCAGAATTAGATCCTCTTGAGAAGACTCAGGCTTCGAGCCACATTGCAATGTATCAAGTGCAGACATCAGAACGTCCGACTCGGACAAGCTGAAGGGCGAGACAGGAATGATCTCAGTTGCAAGCTTCTAAGCCATGTAATACCTTCTCCCCAGGCGTAGGAAGTCCCACTCAGGGTAGGCTGGCCACTCGAATAGAGGTGAGACAAGGAGACAAACGAAACATCAACGAATATTCCAGAGCTATTCCTTGAAAAAATGCACGCATTGCTACACAGACTGGACTCGTCTGATTCAGTCGCCTCGCATGGGGCTGTACAGGTTTCCAAGGGTCTCTCCATTCAACGATAGACGACAGAAATCCCTAGGCAATTTTCCTCCCAGTGAAGGCATCTCTATGACGAGCGCTCCGCGACGCAAGTGAATATGCATCACGAGTCTAGTTCAAGCTTGTACAGTAATTATTTCCAGCCTCACTTAGTTTACAGGCTATCAACAATATATCTCACAGTTGCCTTGCGTAGCCCAGTAAGAGTCTCAAGGCTGCGCAGACAGTCAGCCACATGCAATCGGGGGAAGGATATACATCTAATGCATCAGATCTCGTAAGGCGACTTGTTTGAATTCTAAATTGGAGACCAGGCTGCAGGAACTGGTGCCACCCAAGATCCACACCCACTGGAAAGGGATTCTCCATTAAATATGCGTCAAGAGCTGGGCTATGCCCCGTCGGCTATGACCCCTGAGGTTTCCTTAGATCCAATTGCAGATCCACTGTCCGCTCACATGATGCAGTGACAACGACAATCAGTACAAATACGTCGAGGCGAGCTAATCAATCGACGTCCATGTTAATTGATTCCTGCACCTTGCGGGTATCCAATGATCCCTCCCCACCAGTAGATCCCTGGACTTTTGATGTATATTGTCCCTGCCACGGGTGTCTGGGTTACCAGTCTATTTTTGGTCAACGTCGATCGATATCGGGGAAAGTGCCCTTGCTTTCCTGAGACCCTTTTCCCTGACTATAGAGGGCATGTGAGTCGCTAGGATCTCTGATGGCAGGGTGGCTGCGAAAGCTATGACAATGGAGAACGAGGGGCGACGTTAAACCGAAGCCAGCCTAGAATATACTCAGGAAAGAGTGTGAAGAAAGTACTATTACAAGTCCGAGTGTTGTGTACGTATACATGCGACATTGTGATGTGTACCCTACTTGTCTTCTATAATATCCGATGGTGACACGTACAAATATAAAACCAGGTTGTGTGGATGATGGAAGACTTTGAATGACGAGGCGATAAATAGAGAATCGTGTTGGGGAAAGAGAAGACTGCGGGAAACGTGTTAGAGAATAATAATAATAATAATATGATAAATAAAGCAATAAGTTTTAACCAGGCAGTTCAGTCAATAGATGAGTACCAGATAGCGAATGAGAATAACGGATAATAATAATAATAATGTGATAACTGGCCAGAATTACCGCTCGGGGGACGATCCGTCAGAGGGCGGCGACCGGGACGACCGCCTGTACGGATGTGGATGAGCCCGCGCGAGACTTCGGCGACGGTGCGGTTCCAATCTAGAACTAGATGCTGACGACAGAGACCTGGACTGAATACGAGGAGACGATGACGCAGATGAAGAGTGTGAACGTGTGTATGGATCGGATGCTGGGACCAATGCTGCCTGAGAAATAATAGGTGTGTTGTGCGCGGATGATGAAGGGGAGTAAGGAGGGGATGCATCAAAACTGTCTTCGACGGAGCTTTCGCGGGGAGTTCGGGATGAAGTTGATTCACCGTGGATGCGGGCGTGTCGGCGCATGTTGCTCATGACACTAAAATGGCGGCCACAACCTGGGAAGGGACACGCAAATGCTGAACAAGTTGTGAGAGTTTATACATAGAGAATACAACATGAAGACTCACGTTTCTCCCCTGTATGAGTATTATTATGGAGCTGAAAGAAGTGAGAACATGTTATTAAAGTACTGCATGGCAAATGAGGACTCCAAAACAATACCTTCAGACTGCTCGGGCGATTGAAGCGCTTTTTGCAGTACTGACATTCATACTTGGCAGGAGTCTTCCTCCGCTCGGTTTGAACTTCCTCACCCGAAGTCGAGGGTGGCGAAGGCGGGGCGGACGATGACGAGGGGTATCCACCTACAGCAGCAGCAGGCATCCCACGAGACGACGAGGAATGTGTCGAGCCGGCAGGGTACGGATTTGTAACATGGGATCGCGCAGACAACGGGTGGCCGGTGGGCGTGGTGTTCCTCGATAAATTACTGATGGGCGCACTGGGTTCCATGGGGTATGAAGTGTGGTGCCTCATGTGTGAACCGCGCGGGGATCCAATCGTGTGTCGCCGTCTTGCCAAGAGGTCCAACGATGCGTCGGAAGACGGGGTGGACATGCCTAAAGCTTCGGAGGATGAGCGGGAACGAGAGTGGCTGCTGGCTATGCGCTGCGAAGATGTCATAAAGACAGGGTTTGAAGGGGGTCTACCCGTGTCCTGGTACGTATGAGAATATGATGCATTAATAGGAGGGAGCGTAAGAAATTCGTCTTGACTTGAAGATGTGGAAGGAGTCGTGAGTCGTTGGGAGCCCGAATCTGAGCGGCGCCTTGAAGAGTACGAGGGCTCTGCCCCAGCGTGTCCGACATTATACTGGCTAAGCACTTGAGACCATGCCGACCGGGGAGAAGTCTGCAAAGTATACGCGTCAGCAATTGACCTCCACGGAAGCGGACGATAACTCGCACTACGGACCAGAGTAGACGACAGGTATGACCCTTGACTGTCTCCTGGTGAGCTTGAACGGCTTTCTGAAGGCAATGAAGAGCCTAGGTCCGCCAGAGAGAATGGAGATGGTCTCTTGTGTACGGGCTTGGACAGTTGCTCTACAAAAAGCTGTGTTCAGCACGGCACGTGCATGCCAAGAAGTTGGAGCGAGGCGCACCGCCAAATAATTCCCGAATGCTGGGAAGAGACGGTCGCTCTTGACCACTTTCATAATCATTATTTGCGAGATGCGGCAACATGGCAGGTGGAGCAAGAAAAGACCCTTGAAAGGGGAGAGAGAGGGATGGGATGAGCTTAGTTTCGAGGTAGACGTATAAATAAGAGGCTGTCATGGTGGTAGTGAAGCGATGGTTGCCTGGGTCAACGAACCATTTCCATGGACCGCTTGGTAGTCGCCGACTGAAGTTCGTCGGCATGCTGAGCGATCGGTCGCTGGGAAGCGCCACAGACCCCCGGGCTTCACTGCATACTAATGGCCGCTGCCTGAGAAAAAAAAAGGATAGGAAATATGTGCGTGTGCGTGTAGCGTGATCACTGTGCCGGAGGCGGTAGTGGTTTGCGCACTCAGTGGTCCTTGACTGCCACATCTTGCAAATGATTCTGTGCTTCTGCACATTAGCTAGGCTAAAGCGAGTAGTGGACCGTTGCAACGATCTTCTCCCTGACTGACATGCCTGCACTGCCTCACATGTCCGCAGATCCGGCATCTGCAGATACATCACTAGCGCGTCTCTTAACATATGCTTGATTCAGGCTTCCCGCTCATTGTACCCGACCTCACATCGACAACACTACTTGTCGACGATCACACCCCGCACGATGGCCGACAAACGGCACGGTATAAACACACATGTCTACAAACCTTACAAGAGAGCAAGCTACAAAGATACAACACTAGGCCTAGCTACGCCAGCCAAATACACCGATGGAACACATCACCATCATAGCAATTTGGTGACCACACCCAAGCCCTTTCGGTCTGATAAGTACCCCGTCCTCCTGCATGATTATATCTCACCTTCGTCTTGCCCTCACGAAAAAGGAGCTTCATTCCCTCCTTGAGGAACTCTGGATTAGAAATAAACTCAAATTGCACCATAGCTCGATCCCCTGTTCTTAAGATGCCTTGTGGATGATCTATACCGATTATTCGTACGGTTTGCCGGATTGCACCACAATGCAGCATGGCCTAATTTGTAAATCCCGGGTTGGATGATGGTCTCCTTGTGTGACACGTCACATACCTGATAGTTCTTCTGCAATGTAGTATTGTGGCTGGTTCAGACGGCTTACTCAGTATCAAGGCAAAATCGTTACTCGAGTGTCCCACGCACTAGAGAATCAGAACAGTTCCCTCGAATCGACGAATAGCTGGATCAAATCTCAGTTCAGTAACTGAGCACCCCATCAAACCCGGGAAATCATACCTTTGGGCGGTATCTCGCTTTTGATTACGATAACCATCCCTACATCATGATTAGACATCACTATATGAAATTGGATAGCCTTGCCTTTTCGCACTGCTGTTCGTCGCATCCTCTTTAATGCAAAGGAGACGCACTGCCCCGCCTCCGCAGAGGTAACAGGAGCCCTGTAAATTAACGTGGCCATAGCCATCAGAAACACCAGAGAAGAGACATACAAAGAGTCTAACCGTTTGCGTTGTATACTCTTCACGGCACTTGACATAAAATTCCCATTCGAGTCAGGGCCAATTAGGATAGGGTCTCCGACTTTCACCCGTCCGGCGTTTAGGATACCATTTACGACCGTCCCGACATAGGGCACGGACCTAATGTGCGTGTGAGCGAGAAGAGAGACGGGGCGACGGACGGTCACCAACCAGACTTCTGTAACAGAATACTACAGAATGACAATTAACACGCATATGGAGTGGCGCGAGTGCAACATACTTCTAACGGCTGATCTGCCACAAATTTCTCGTCCTCGCCTTCGCTAGAAGGGAGAAGATTGAGGAATGTCCGAACCTGAACCCGCCGTGTGAGAAACAGAAGATGCACAGCTGCTAAGGGAGCCCGCACAAAATCGAGACCCTCCCCTGTAGTGTTCGATAATTGAAATATTGGACACAATCTGTGCACAAAGATATGAACTCGGAGGTCCGGTTATAGACCTTAACTCGCACACCTCTCCCGCGCGTACACTTGCGAGAGCTCGACTGCGGTCTCTGCCGTCCTCACAAACACAGGGGTTTTCCTTCATAACGATATCAATGCCCTTTAGGAGCAATCAAAACATATTCAAGATCACAAACCGACAACCAGGACTCTTTAGAATCTTGACTACCTGTTTGACTGTATCCGCCAGAATGTTGGGAGGTGTCATGTCAATCTCATCAAGTTATCTTAACCGGATACGCAAATAGAAAAGTTAAGAAACACCTTGGTGATGCAAACGGCGACTGGGACACTGAGTGCTAGCGCAATGGCCAGGTGTTCCTTCGACATTCCTATCAGTCCCGCGTTTGCCGCTACCATCAAAATAACTAAGGACGGGGATCCAGAGGTCAACCCTAAAGGAATTGAGCTATGTGAGAGGCACTATCAAAACCAAACGTCTCGACTTACCGTAAAGGGTTGTCTTGAGATATCGTTCGTGACCTGCAAGGTCTGTAATTGTGGTTATTTATCCTAACTAAATGATCCAAATAACAATAATGAGAGCACCTATAAAGGAGACTATCTTGGCTGACTGCTTCGAAATCTCGTCCCATCCCAGTTTCTCGCGTCGTATTACATCTAACTCGTTGGAGAAATGCGTTGTTGGGAGTATTGGAAGGCCATCAGCGGAAAAGCCTAGAATCTGAGGAGTAGAGGTAAGTGTTAAGACAAACGAAGAAAACATATCCTGGAAACGAACTTCCATTCCAACGCTGGAAGTTCGACCACTTTCAATCTCATGTTTATGTCGAAATAGACCGACCCGTGCACGGCCACGTCCGTCGTCTAGTCCACCCCTCGTAAGAACCCCTAACGTTGTCGATTTCCCAGAGCTATTTAAATAGGTTAGAGTGTCCTTCCTCGGCATGGAAAGTACTAACTCGACGTTGCCAACTACAGCACATCGCACCTCAGGTGTGAGGCTGATGCTAGGAGGAGGTAGTCGGACGAGGAACGAAGCATGGGGATTCGATTCGGGTAGGGAAAACAAATTTGATACCTGAAAAATGGATGATGAGCGCGTAGCTCCACTAATGGATCAATAATCAGGACTTTGGCTCCGATTTCGTCAGCAATCCGTAGCAGGACCGACTCCATATGTTGGAGTTCTGACGCGGTACATGGATTTCCACATGTTCCTTCCAGCACCCCCCTCCCTTCTATACCGAATAGATTCGCCCGAGAAGGATGCGCACCGAGCCGAATGATGTATTCGCCTCGATTGCGTGTGAGTCGTGCGGCTACAGCATCACGAGCCCTGTCATATGCAGCTGCTGTATTCATCCCGAACCATGCCTGAACGACTGGTATGAACAGTACCACCGCGCTTGTACAAGTTGACATACCTGGAGTTCTGAGTCGTCATCAAAATGGAAGCCTCGTGCAGGCTGCTCCATATTGGGTTGGTCGTTGTCTTTGACATCGGTTGCGTCCCTTGACTTGACAGGTTTCTTGGTCGCCTCTCGTTCGGCAGAAACTTGAGCCTGAGCACGCTGCTTTAATGTTTCCTTGTGATGTATATTGTCTATCTCGTCTTGGAAGCTACGCAATGTAGCCTTTGTAGTCATGTTTAGATTGCAATTCTAAAGCAAACTGGACTCTATATACCGCCCAAACTAGTCGAGTCAACTCCAAGTATTTGACTCAAAAGACTGCACTGCACTCACAAAGTGGCAATCGGCGCGTGTTTGTGACTCAGTCACAGGATGTCACACCTAGCCACCTTTTACGTACTATTTGCCGCTTAGTTCGGGCAGGAGCGTTGAAGTTAGGTGCCGAGGCGGTTTTTGCTTATCAGGGGCTTAAAAACGATCCATAGCTCCCACGAGCTCTCCGCCACCATGGCCAGCGCTGAGCCTCCCGCCGGATCCCTCAAGCGCAAAAGACAGATTTTGCCATTGGGCAATCCTCCCCAACAACTTGTATGCTACCAGCTCGGGTATGCTTTAACTAACAGCTGATTTGACAACAGAGCACCACGAAGCTACCCATGGAGCAGCGTTCTGCTCTGCGAGTAAACAGTATGTCTCATAAGCGAACTGAATGACTGCTTGGGAGTTGATATACCCGATTTTTTAGGGGCATGCAATACATGCAGAAGGTATTCATAAAGATATTGATGTGAACGAGTTAGCGAACATTTCTTAGACAGAAGATGCGCTGCGACGGACCAGACAAAGGCTCTCCGTGCATGCGATGTAAGAATGCCGGGGTAGAATGTGTATTCGAAAAGGTGCAACAAATGAAAGGACCTATTGTACCGACAACAAGGTAAGCGATATCCTACCCTGCATCAATTCTCAATTAAAGTGATCGTGCACCGCATTGATCAGTCGCATTACTTCCATGGAAGCGAAAATGGAGTACATGCAAGCCACTCAATCACAGATGCATGATTCAATCCAGGAAATATTGTATGAGCTGAGACGTCGCCCAGTAAACTCTCCCAAGTCCACTGCCACCAGTCCCTTAGATGCAGACCAAGGTAACAGACATTGTTCTCTTCCATAGACTGCCTTCTTTCTTTAAACAATATCCAGTTCACAAGCCACCTTCGCTTCGTAAAGAGAGTGTGCCTCCACCTTCGTTCAGCCGTCCATGGACAGATGAACAAGCTGACGAGGACTCACAATTGTCACATCTTCCATCTGAATTAGTCAAATTGGAAACCCCGCTGCTCTCAATCCAATCCCTGCTTTCGCCCTATTCAACTCCTTCAGACTCCTCTCTCAGCTCATCTACGCGCTCACATGGTGCAAATCAACCACACTCATCTTTTGTTAAGGGCTCCCGCACTGATGCTTCGCGACGAACATCAGGGTCCAGTCCCTCTGGTACTCTGGACTCCACAAAGTCAGACACCAAATCATCAGAAGGGTCAGACACAACAAGACCGAAAGTTGATGACGGTGCGATCTATTCATCTGTTGATATTTTCATTAGCTCATACTGAATGGTAATTCAGGCGGAAGTGATACCACAATGGTGACATGGGCCTCGAATGATAATCAACCTGACCAAGCAACCGGGCAGCAAGGGCGGAGACTGTTTGCCCGACAAGTGCTACGGGAGGACACAGGTCGTGCTTGGAACCCGGATGATTACATTAAAACATTCGGCGTGGAAGAGGAGTCATTCATAGGCGAGCGAGGTCTGTTATCGAGAAGTGAAGCAAAGTACCTATTTGACTTGTAAGAGATGACCCACTTATATTGCTTAATGGCATATTAACAACTCCTGTCAGTTTTTTCGAATTCTGTCATGCGAAGATGCCTATGTTCGAACCCAGGCTGGACACATTCGATTCATTACTGCGTCGTAGCCCATTCTGCCTCTGTTGTCTTCTTATGGCGGCTGTAAAGGCAAGGTCACATCGCCTGTACAATACCACACGGGACTCACTTATTTTGATTAGGCAAGAGATGGAGGCAACAAACCAAGCGATTTGCAACTCGCATTGTGGGACGAATCAATGGCACGAGCCAAGGAATCCATGTTTCAGCGTGTGAGAGATTTGGAAGTCATACAGGGTCTTGTTCGTCCATCATTTTATCACCTCTTGTGTGACTCGTTGCTTATACAAAATAGTTATTACTGTCAGCGTGGAGCGAATCAACCGGTGGCACATGCTGGATCGTTACTGGTCTGCTTCATTAGCCGATATCCGAATTAGCTTACATGCTGAGACATCCACACAGGTCATGCAATCAGATGTGGTGTCGAGATGGGTATTCACAAAGCACTGTCGAAGTTGGCTTCCGATGCATATGGCGTTGATACGGAAGAAGCGCAAATCCTTGTATCTTCCGCTCGGGTTTGGTGTGCTCTTTTTGCATTTGGCAAGTTTTTGAATTCTTCACATCTCATGGTCAGCTTTTTACAAAAATGCTACCCCAGAGTACCAGTGAGTCTATGTTGATCATTTATTTCTGGATACTTTGGTGCTAATGTTACTGCTTTATCAGGCTATCGTTTGGCATTGGAAGGTAAGTATGCGAAAATAGGTTGTAGAGGCCTGATCTAAACACCTCATTTTGAGGCAAACCATGACTGGACATCCAAAAACTGTCAAGGGCGCGCGAGACACGTTACTGCGCCATCGTCTCTCGAATACCAGCGACATACAGCTGGTATCGGCTGTTGAACTCTTGCTCATGGAATATCATATTCTCGATACACTACCCTGTACAGATTCGGACGATCCACGCTGCCAACGCCACTTACAGGAAGGAAGGGTGCGCATGGATGCTTGGGAAGCTGAATGGGATGCCGTGTTGGGTAAGTCATCTGCGCAGTCCTACTCTTGGCAGGCTGCAGCCAATCGCATTGACAGCCCCGAAATTTTCTCGGGGGCACTACATGCGACAGACCCTACCGGTTCAACGAAATTACGGTTATATGACTGTGAGATCGCATCTATACCCTTATGAAGAACTGACAATAACGGTTCATAGGTTCACATGGCATGCACGCAACGAATCATTTCTTCTGCGGACCTGGAGTACGCTACCGACTGGGAGAAAAGGAACTGCCTTAAGACTGTATCTGCAGCCAAGAACATCGTCAGAATTGCGGTTGAGGAGCCGGACTATCGAGCCTCATTCCGTTATTGTCAGTGACTTTGCACGTCAATGCTACACGCTTGTTTCTGATCTGGACATTTAGCTCCTACCTGCTTTTGCAGTGGTTTATCCTTCGCAGGCGCATCAATCTTACGTCTGGGCTGTATCTTACGTGAGGAAGATAAATATATTCACCACCTCGCTACGGAACTCGGCCGGATTCTTGAAGATGGTAAGTCGACATAACCCTATCGTATCGGGCGTTTTCTCAAACTTCGTTGTCTCAGTTCCGACTTGTCGGTTTAAAGCTTCCTTTATGCTCCTGCTGCAGGAGAAGAATGATAATAAAAGCCAAAGACCGTAACCCGGCTGCTACACCTGCACCAGACGATGCCAACTAGCGCACACTCGATGAACTTCTCTAATTTCTCACATACGCCAGTATTTCTAATGCCTACTTTGAACCCATCATTTTTGCATATCGGACTTTCATGTAACATGGACATCACTACTAGTGTTCAATATAATGTCTCATCCCAGTTGTTTGATCTTACGTACAAAACCTCTAGCTGCATATGATGACATGATGGTGTGAGGACGGTCAGACAGCTTTCACCCAAAAGTTCAATTTCGGAATTAGGTATTGGACCAGGGGATAGTTAGCAATGACATCGCCTTCTTCGAAATGCGGTTGCAAAAATGAATGTATCGGTTCATCAGTCTGCAATGCGACCTTCAAGGCAGACGAAATGATTTCAATTTCGGCTTTACGACGGGAGTGTAGCATGTGTGAAATCTCTGTTCTGGGAATCAAGACTTGATAAACAAGAGTTTGGAGCAACTAAAGAGGACTGTTACCTCCATTGTTTCGGCATCATCTTGTCATTGCGTTTAAGCATCTGTAGAGCCTGCATAAGACAAACATTCATTATACACGAGTTAATCAGGAGTCAGCTATCTAGAACAACCTTCTTATGATCGTGATTTGTCAAAGGAAGGAGTTCGTCTTTGTCGATACCCAAACTACCTGATTGTGCGTTAACATTCCTTGCACAGTAAGCAGTCACATCTACCTGGATAATTCGCTACTCCATATTCCCAGCCAGATTACTCGTGGAGCAGTTGTTTTAGCCCCTTCGTAGCTGAGTTTTTGACTTCCAAATTTATACACTGATAATATATCGAGTCCGTATGCATCGGCATCAACAAGTGCGAGTATAGGAACTCTGAAAAGTTGACCAAATGAGATGCAGAATAGAAAACAGAAGTGGAGGGACGCACGATGTCGGAAGAATATTGGATAAGTGGCCGACGAGTTCACGAGTCGCCAGATCGGGGTATCCCTTTCCCTGCACGTTCGAAAGTAAGTGGACCACAGGCAGGGAGAATGAGCCAAGAAGTCGCACAGTTATAACGAGGCCAGGGCCAGGACAGCACGAAAGTGAAGTCAAACTAGCCCTACATAGTGTCTGGAACACAGCCTACGCGAACTTAGACATAGCAGTTTGCAAACTTGTCTCTACATTCTTACTTCTTTTTCCACGATCAGTACCCATGACACCGTCTCTGACACTTGTAGATGGGAAATATCCACACTTGCTGGTATCAGCGCACCCTACATGACCAGAGTTGGACAGGTGTTAGCGACCGTCAAGAACACGCACTTCTGCGTTCGTGCCATGGACGATGCCACCTCGTTTCAAATGAATGCTCAAACCAGTTCCGAAGAAGAGCCCCTTTGGAGAAGCCCTCTGGAAAGGCATGAGCTTTGACAGGGAGGTTACGAGACTGCATTACTAACAACATTGAGATCCCCACGCGAGACTTCAAGCGTCGCGGCCAGATCATCAACGAGCTAGTTTGTGTAAGGTCAGCTTTATTAGTATCGGGACAGTCAGTGTTCTCGCACGTCGTCCACAACAGATTGGGTCTTGAAAAGGGACACATCCTTGTAGAAGATGTCACTAGAAAGTAGAAAATAAATGACAGCATATCCTGATTGCAGGAAGCTTACCGTTTAGTCGTTGGAATGTTGGTTAGCAAAGCCTCATGAATCAAATCGACAACGCGAAATAGACGTGCTTTTGAAGTTATGTTAGTATCACAAGCTCAACATCAATACGAATAGTGACCGAAGCTCTTGAAGCTGCCACTTTTTGCCTTTTTCGGCCAATTGAGAACACGATGAACAGGGGAACTGTAGTAGATATGTTGAAACATAAGAATTACACATAGGAAATTGGTACCCGTCTTCCTTTGTCTTCGTGCAGTTGACTACTTCCAGCTCGATTGTGTTCGTACCAAACTGCTCTAAAGAAGAAAGTATAAGATGTTCAAGGGAAGCAATTATCCTATGCGGGATCATCTTATTAGTGATATAGGCATTTTCTTACTAAGTCTATTAATACCTTCCCCTTGCATCATCCGTGGCCAAGCGTTCAGAAATATTTTCGTTGTCGGAATCAAAGGCTACTATTTGATTCTCATCATCATCCGAGGTAGAAGACGTGTCGCTGGTGTCAGATAAGATACGAAAGAGGTCCAAGGTCTCGGGCTTCATCAGTGAACTGAGTGGAGCAGTTGTTCGATACAGGTCGGTTACATTTGGCATTCCAGGTTGAGTGTCAGAAACAGTCTCATCAACAGAGCAAGAGAAACAGGCATCTTCAATATCGAAGTCCCAGTCCAGAACAAAAGGTTCTGTAGAGGTTTGGTCCATGATCGTAAGTAAGATGCGTGATGTGACCATGTGACTTTTTTTTTCTCATTTAACAGCCGCTCGCTTTGACATTACACGCAGGTCTACCACGGTTGCCAACATAACGCTCTCCCCGCATTAAAACATGGCCGACATTGCCCCAGTGAAACGCATCGTTCCTGGCGCACCGCCACCCCCTTCGCTTTCCAAATCCCAAAAGAAAAAGCGGAAGTCTGTGATCAAGCCAAGAGTGGCCGATGCTCTTTCCGCAGAGTCTATCTTAGCCATCCCTGATTCGAAAGCAAACTCAGTCGAAGAGAAACTTCCTGAAGAGGTGGACGTCAAGAAGGACGCTGTGGAGGAGGCAGCTGAAGCTGCGCCGTTGGTGCCGGTTCAAGAGGTTGTCCAGGATAAAGATAAATCCAAGAAAGCAAGTCCGGCTGTGGAACTATTGAATAAAAGAATAAAAGTGCAAACCAAGAAACTCGTGAGTAACTCGAAGCTCCTTTTCATCTGTGAACGGTCGTCGGCGCGACTATGGGCTTTTCATTAGACCCTATCGGAGGGCCGTATGCAGTTGCCTTTCACCCTCTGCGAAGTTGCATACACCCTTCACAAGCATGTTTTGAATGTAACCATCTATATGACTGACATGAAATGGATGCAATACCCTTAGTCACGAATAGCCGTCTACTCCTCAAAGCCTCCGTCTGAACTCAACGAAGACCAGAGGAAGTCGGTGGCAACCTTGCCTTCTATTCAAGGTGCAGTCCGAGAGTTGGAGGAGACAAGGAAAGCTATTGAGGCATGTACCTTCGCCTAGTGTCCTTGCATTACCCTAAGCTTGATTTGAACAACTATGTTGTTCTCCTCCCTATGTATAGACTCTGGAGGCGGAGGAAGCGAAAGAACGTGCAAAACAACGCGAGGAGAAGGAAAAGGCCACCAACGACCGCATTGCGACTGCTATTTCTGATGCATCGGTGGGTTTGTATCTCTTGCTGGCACTATGGCACACACTCACGCCCATTTTCGTTTAGATTGCACACGAGCAGCGGCTGTCTGAAATCTTGTCCCTTCTTCGTGTCTCGTCTCTTCTTTCGGCTTCAAATCCAACAACGTTTGCGCTTGCTATCGATGAAAAGGAACGCCATGCCCTGTATGCCACAGCTGATACGTTATTGGGTCCCGAATGTCCCAAGAAGGAGGAAATTGCCAGTGGATTACTATTTGGACAAGGTGACATGGACGGGATTGCGTGTGAGATTTTTATTTATTTCTAATACATTAGCTTGGTCTGACCAGAGGTGGATATAAAGATACTCGCCTATTGGAAGTTGTTAACACGCATCGGAATCCCCCCTTGGAGCGCGATCCTACTCCAACTCCAGAGGAGGCTATGCCTCAGGAAGATGTACAGCCACCGATCGTCGAAGAAGTCATTAGCAGTACCGTTGCTGTGGAATCGCCACCATTAGCTCCTGAGGGTGTGGTACCCGCGTCATCAGGCGGCAGCTTCCATTTCATGCAGGAAAGCGAGTTGGAAGCCGCATCATTCGAGCATGGTGCGGAGTGGGTGGAGAAGCCCCAAGATTCTCCAGAAACAGCGGTTATTCCACCAGAGGTCGAAGCACCCGCAGGGTTAACTATCATTGATACTGGAATACCCCTCGATGTAGATGGTGCACCCAAGCATTTGGATGAGGTGAGTCTCATTTGTTTGACAAGTATACTTTTGACTCCGTATTGTAGCCTCCGTTATCAGCAGTCAGCGCGGCTCTAGATTGGGCAGCAGATGATGGTGATGGGCTGCCGTCTATTAACAGCTTACATGCAAAATTTGGTACTTCAGGCGCGGCGACTCCCGAAGCCTTACCACAAGACGCCACTCCCGTAGCAGAAGTTAGCCAAGTGCCTGAGCAGAGAGAGTCTCCCGATGCTACTCCGACGGTCAACGGTGATGCCAATGCTGTCACTCCACATGGTACGACTGCACGCGACAATACCCAAGTGGATGAAGATGGATTTGTTGTAGCGAAGAATAGTAGAGGCAGACAGTCTGATTCCCGTTCTGAACTCCGGGGGAGTGAACGCGGAAGGGGCAGAAGTGGGTTCAGAGGTGATCGGGGTGGAGAGTACAGGGGTGGTATGTTCCATGTTCTTTTTGTTTTTTCATATGTTGCTCAGTTGAATGGAACTAATTTATTATTTGATGATAAAGGATACCGTGGAAGAGGAGGTACTGATTCATTTGGTAGTGGTTGGAGAGGTGGTGATGGAGAGTTCAGAGGTAGAGGAGGATACCGGGGAGACCGTGGACGTGGGGGTGACTTCCGAGGTCGTGGGGGTGATTTCCGAGGTCGTGGTGGTGACTTCCGAGGTCGCGGGAGAGGAGAGAGAGGTAAATCTCTTGATTTTGGTGACTGTTGATGCGTCGATGACATGGCGTATTTTAGGATATCGAGGCGGCAGAGGAAGTTTTGATGGGAACGGGGACCAGGGGGAGAAACAGGCTCAATCGTAGACCAAGTGTCCCGGTGCCAGTAGGTGCTGAAACTATTTGTTTTCTAAGCCTGTCGACATCATCTCATTTATTCAACCAATTCCGTTGTGTTGTGTGTCGGACCTCTATACACGTCAGTAAGATTGGAGTCTGCCATATTCAGATTTGACACGCGCATGATGGCCGAAGATCAAGCACTCCGACAACATTAACTGTTTCACATCCGAGCTCAGCCCACCAACTCTACCGATATTGACTTCTCCTGAGTCTGTCGACAAGGACTCAAGGAACTGTATGCGCCCTCATTGACTGTTGCGACGCGCTAGCCGTAGGTTATCTTTATCCCCTCGACTTTGTCGATACTCGTCAGTGTACTTATTATCCTAGGCAATCTCGCAAAGTTCTCACTATGATTTGAACAACCAAATAGCTAGCGAGTAGGCCGGTCCCGCGAGCGTTATTCTCGGTAATTGATACGATTCCCTGCTAGAAGACCCCCGACAATCCCCCAAGATCTCTGGGCCTTGTCCGGGCAGGATTGAAACATTGAGGTCTTGGAGGGCCTTACACCTGGGGCAATCCAGGCAAATTTTACCCCAAAACGCGCTTTAGTCTCATCCGTCTGCCCGTGCAATTTTCTTTGATCCATATGCCTAGGGTAAGTCCGGGAACATGCCGAGGTTTTGTTGGCTGGGCGGTACGACGTTAGTCGCGGTTGCGGGTTCGATTCTGCATAGGGGGTCTCTTTTCGCTCTGAGTGTTGGAAATAGATCATGAGCCCACATACACCCATAATAAGTAGTATATCCAGAGGTAATACCTCCGTCTTTTTCCCCTCAGTCTTTACACTGATACCGTGTAGACTGAGGTTATGCAGGCCCCCCATCTAGGCAAAGACGGTCGATAATCGTGACTTTATGTCTGGGCAAAATGTCCCAGATTCATGATTTTCAGGCTCCGACATCCTGGGGGATTGTTGAGGTCCTCCTGCTGGGCGGTAAAGACTATCCGACGCCAAACAACTGGACCTGCGCCGTGAGTCGAGAAAGCAGTACTACGGTATAGGCTGTCCTTTCCATGGCATCTGCTGAGGTCCTGCCTTTTAGCATATCAGTCTCGGATAGTACCCTTGTTGATCTTCGAAATCGTCTAAATCTCGCTCGATTTCCTCAGAACGTGGAGCTTTCTGCTGAGACAGAATGGAGCTATGGTACACCTACTCAGCATGTTCAGAATCTTGTGGACTACTGGAAAACATCTTTCGACTGGCGCAATGTTGAAGCCAACATTAACGCCAAGTTGCCACAGTTCACAACGCAAATTGACGCAGGGGATCCGCACGGCGTCTTGACCCTCCATTTCGTGCACAAACGATCTCCTATTCCTAAAGCTATCCCTCTCCTCTTTTCTCACGGATGGCCTGGAAGTTTTCTAGAGGTATTACACTTTGCAAAGGCGAGGGAAGTCAGGCTCATCAGTTGACGATTTCAAAGGTGATGAAGATCATAGAGCCTCTCACAAACCCATCAGATCCGAAGGACCCTGCATTTCACGTAGTCGCACCTTCGTACGTTGATTTTTTTACGGCTAGCTCTACAGTACGCAAGACAACCATTACTCATCCTTGCAAAGTCTACCTGGCTATGCGTTTTCAGAAGCCAGCAAAGTCCCAGGACTGGCGCTGAAGACCACGGCACTCATGTTTGATAAACTTATGAAGAAGCTTGGGTACAATCATTACATTGCTCAAGGCGGTGATTGGTGACTGTTGACGGATTCCTATAACTTTGTCCTGGCTTACTTGTTTGTCTAGGGGAGCCATGATAGTCAAAGCTCTGGCTCTCGATTACAGTAGCAGCTGCCGGGGGACCCATTCAAATTTGCCCCTTGTATCACCGCCAACCATTTTGCGCAACCCCATACAACTTCTCAGAGCTGTTCTTGGTTTCATGGGGCTTCCAGGAGGTTATTCGAAACGCGACATCGCAAATCTTAAGGATGGCCAAGAATTCGACAAAAGCGAAATGGGATATGCGAGAATACATAGTACAAAGCCGCAGGTTCGTAATGCAACACGGCGCTTGACTTATAAAAACCTGAGAGCATGTGAAGACAGTCGCATATGGGCTGACGGATTCCCCGACCGCGCTGTTGGCTTGGATGTATGAGAAACTTCATAAGTGGACAGATGAATATCCATGGACGCCTGATGAAATCCTGACATGGGTCATGCTTTACTGGATCTCAAACGCAGGTCCCGTAGGCAGCGTGCGGTATTACAAAGAAGCGAAGATCGACGATCCCAATGGCGAGCTCTCTGAGCTTGCCCGAGCGTACAGCAACGTGCCTTTGGGAGTGTCTATATTCTCCAAAGAGTTGTTCAAGTTTCCAGCAGAGTAAGTTTGACCCTTTGTCCTTGTTGCAGACACTGTTGACCGATGGGTTCATCAAACGGTAGCTGGTATAATATGATACAACCGCTCGTATACCACAAATACCATGAATCGGGTGGTCACTTTGCTGCTTACGAAAAGTATATACACTATTATTTCCAGTCACAAGCATATGCTGACTTGGTTCTCTCATCGCAGACCCGAGCAGCTGGTTAACGATATTTGTCGCTTCGCTGAGATCATCATAAAACGCGACAAAAGTCTGTTGCCAGTGCCAACATGACGTTTGCAGTGGTTGTTCAATTCTAAAGGTGGACCCATTTGTTTATACTGTGCCGCCTGCTTACATCTAGCAAAATCATTTTATCATGTGTGTATTAACTGGGAAAGTGCTGCAAGTCAGCATGCATATCCAATATAAAGCAGTTGAACATTCGGGTCAGAAGGAAGGCAACGGAAGAATCCACATGGGGTTCATGCGCTCTCGGACGAGTAGACCCACTGAGGTGTCCATTTACATCCGTAATGATTGCATCATAAAACAGAACACAGAATCTTAAACTCACAGTCAAATGCCACGAAGATCAACACTAGTTGAACCAGTGGGGGATCCATTTGAATGACGAAAAGAGAAGAACAATCCTGCAGCCTGCAGACCATCAGTTAGTTAGCCCTGTCACAAGTACGTGAGATGATGGCATAGCGAAGTAATTTAAGAAGGAAAGAAGGAATCAGCCACGTAAAGGTTTGTCTCATCGCGACAGTCTCAGGATACTAGGCGTTGCATCCCTTATGATACTGCCGTGTCGAACGCAAATTACGGAAAATACATCACGAAGTCACAGAAGATTAGAATATGGACGGTTCACTTACCGTCATCAAGGACCCTATCATTACAGTGCGAGGTAGCACGGATAACCTAATGACATCAATGCGTCATAGTCGGATGCCATCGACGATGTCAGATAGAGTCATTCTAGCTCGACATTAAGGGAGGTGAAAGAGAGGGCTGGTGAAAAATTTGCAACATATACGCTTTAGGTCCCAGTTATTTGGCCATCTCCGACTGTGAGGTCCATGACAATCCACAACAATGTGCTCGTTCGCTCGATTCCATGGAAGTCATTGTAGTTGCTATCAAAAATTATGCAAAACGGTCCTGGAGGAGGAAAAATGCACAAATGCTTGTATGGTGTTAGTCTATCGATACAGTCTCATTCTCTGGTATTTTAATGGCTCAATATCGTTTGACAAGTTTGATCTTAGAGTGCGTCAGGGGAGAGGTCACTCAAAGTGTTGACCTCGGACACGGCAGTGAAAGGCGTGTGTACAGCAGAATGGTCGTCTCCCGGTTCTGAGCGAGAATCGATGTGTTCCTTGAAGACATGTTTCAGTGATAATGCGATTCATAAGTTTGTCGAAACTAACGTCAAAGTAATGATGTGCAACACTGCGTGGTGCTGTAGAGAGAAAGGTAAGCCATGAACTCCACTAGACTGCATACTTACTTCGCGGCGTCTTGGGTAACCGGCAACTGATCCCGCTTTGCATGATGTGAAAGGCGACTAGACCAGTCCTGAAATGGATCGGTGAGGCGGTTCAAGACAAGAATATTGCCTTCCATCTCACCATCCTGTTTGGTGAGAGGCACCTAAACCCCTGCCATCATTACCATGGAAGAACTACAAGGCCAAAGTTGCCAAGTCACACAATGACAAAATGAAAACTGCCCACCTCATGGAAGAACACATAGTCCCGGAAATGAGGGTCACGATCCAACTTAGGATTTCCACCATTAGTGGCTCGGCGCCCCTCTGGATCTCTCCCGAATATGTGAATCACTCGATGCTGAATTTCCTCTGCGACTTTTGAGAGATCCATGTATTCGCCACTACGTGTTGGACATTCTACCTATCATAACTACTGTGTGAGTGTGTGGGTGATTCTGTCGAGTACTCACTTGAAAGTCATCACCATAATATTGATGGAAGCGTTGCAAAGACTCAATCAGTAGAAAATTAACCGCAAGCCTATGCAAGTCAGTGTGGAAATGATCTGTTGATGGATAATTGTACTACCATATAGGGCCGCGCCTGAACCATGGTCAATGGGAAATAAAGTTGGTGGAGGACAAGACTCGAAAATTCGGCGTACCAGTTACTGTTTCCACCTTTATTATGTCTTTGAGGAATAATCTGTATCCGACGCAGACGATATACTCACCAAACATGCCAGAACGCGAGTCACCCGGCCAATAACCGACCTCGTAGCTCTGCCCATCAACACTTATAGAGTATGGGTGGTCCTTATGGTACAGGGAAAGTCTTCCCCCGGCGTTATGGATGTGATTTTATGCTGGGAAACAAAAGTAATGGGAACTGACGATCGAATACCATGCTCGCTCAGGAACTCATCCTCGTCAAGCATCTTCTCCAGAATCTTCACAAGGCGCTCCTTACTCGCTAGCGCAAGAAGTCTTCGCTCGCCCTTCCCTCGTACTGCAAAGTCACCCCATGAGTCCAAACGACATGACGAGACTCGGGGGTTCTATTTGCTTACTCCTCATGTTCGCCATGTTTCGATGGGCGACTTCAGGGCGATTATCAATAAACCACTCCATCCGCTTCTTAAAACCTGGGAAACGATTGATGACAGCGGGTTCCAGGGTGAGAGTAGCGTACAGTGGGATCAGGCCCACTAGACTGCGTACGGCCAATTGCTGAGAGTGCCCCGGACCAAATTGGATAGCGTCGTAATAGAGTCCATCTTCTTCGTTCCAGAGGCTTAATTCGTTGTCACCCTCCCCTTTGTAAGTCATTGCATCCGCTATGAATATGAAGTGCTAATCAACAACAACATCAGATAATTTTCGACCTGGTGCAACAATGGATACCTCAAAAAACTTGCTTGCAATATCTTCATAGACAGGGTTGTGTTTTGCGAGCTCGAGCGCCATGTTCAACCTATCATACCACATGAGCACCTGGATTAATGAGAGGTCTCGGATTCACATGTTTAAGCAAAAGAACGCCATCCATGCCGTCCCGTCCGCCTGCCGCAATATACCACCGGTTGGTAATGGCTCAGAGCGATTGAATGCCCCAATGTTGTCCAAACCCAAGAAACCGCCTTCAAAGACATTTTTTCCGCCTTGGTCCTTACGATTAACCCACCTTGATGACCTGAACAAGCGGCAGGGGAAAAAATATGAACTTGATTGCCTACCATGTGAAATTCAGAAGTAGCTTCTGGAATACGCGTTCCAGGAACTCCAAGTCCTCTCTGCCGTGTAACTTGCGCTCGATCTTAAAGACCCTGAAGGTAGCCCTAAATGCCGGCTGTGAGAAGAGAGCGATGGTCATTGAAGTTCATTACCATGCGTGGACTGGCGGGTTGACATCGCTGAAATTCCATTCGTAAGCAGGGATCTGGCCATCAGGCTTCATGTACCACTCCCGCGTAAGCAGATCAAGCTGTTTTTTCGCAAATGACGGGTCCACCATGGCAAGGGGGATGCAATGGAATGCAGTATCCCACTATCAACAGATCTGAATCAAGTATACCACCTGAAGGATCGAAGTCGACTCACAGCTGCAAAGAACGGATATTCCCACTAGAAGTAGAGCTGAGTGAAAGCTGTTGACGAGGGGCGGGACAGACCTTGTCAGGCATGCTGAGAACATCAGCGATATAAAGATGCTTCCATTCCTGTGCGACGTTATATGATGAGTCAGCTTCAAATTCGTAGACGCAAGCGCACCCGATTGCGAACTGTTTTTCGCTCCGGAGGAGGCGGAGGTTGAGCAGGATCCCCAGCAATCCATTCTGTCTGAATGAACCTGTAGTATTGTTTCGTCCATAACATACCACCAAGAGCTTGTCGGGTTATTTGCTTCAGGTCATCGCTGATAGGAACGGCGGCGAGCTGGCCATAAAACTCATCCGCTTCTGTTCTTCGTTCCTCCATCAAGTCATCAAACGCGTCTTCATCATAGATGGTGCGATCATTCGCAGGTGATGAAGGTGTCAGTTTCAGCCGCACGACGACACAGCCACCATTTCCGGGCACATTTGGAAACGTGTAGTGTGCTGCCGCCTTTGTCCCGACCTTGTCAGAATTAACGAATGACGGATGTTGTGGCTCAGGAGTGGGATGACGGGAGTGGGGAGTAGGTGTTGATTCACCAGAGCAACTGCCAGGAGACACATCATCGATAGGCTGCGCAAAGCCGTCAGATGGTAGGACATCCTTGTATGAGGGTGGACGGTGTGAAGGTATAATGTGGTCGTGAAATGCGTCTTTGACGTAGGGTGATTTATTCACTCCACCATATAACCTGCGAAAATTTGTATCATTATCTGTAAATAGCAGGTCTGGCACGACGCCATCCAATTGGCCTTGCTCCAGCGATGGACGAACACCTGATGCGGACACCGGAAGAGGGGATGTCGCACACCACAAACGTGTTTTGCCTAGAGTCTCGTGTCTCGCGACAATAGCCTGAGGCGCATCACCTTTGGCGGCGATATACCCAAGACACGGTCGTGGTGGCTCTGGCAAAGGCCATGACCATGTATTGGGGAACCACACCTGAGGCACGATGTGCAGAGTGGCAGGGTCAGGTCCCCTATTGAAGGCTGTAATACGAATGGCTATTCCATTAGGTTCATCGGCATCCTTAGCATACTAAATGCATGAGTGAAACAAGGTAAGAACATGGAAGAAGCTTGAGAGGCTGTCATTTACCTCGACAAAAACATCCCAGTAGCGATCCTCATCAAATGCATCTGTGTCTAAAATCTCGAATTCTGAAACATCCCTTCCTCTGTTCAAACTCTCTCGGACCAAACGTTCATAAGGGAACTCTCGTTGAGGATACTTGTAAAGAAACCTGTGAGAAAGGCTATCAACGTCCAACCACTGTCTTCATGCATATAACCCACTTCATGTACGAGTGCGTAGGCGTAGAGTCGAGGTACCAGTAAAGTTCCTTGACGTCCTCTCCATGGTTTCCTTGGTGTCCTGTAACGCCAAAGAGGCGCTCCTTCAAAATAGGATCGACACAGTTCCACAACCCGAGTGCAAAGCAGAGTCGCTGCCGGTTATCCGAAATTCCAGCCAGCCCGTCCTCTCCCCAGCGGTAGGCCCTTGACCTGGCATGCGCATGTGGAAAGTGACTCCAAGCATCGCCATTGTTAGAGTAATCTTCACGGACAGTGGCCTAAAAATTGAAATTGAGAGACAAGGCTTTCAGGTTACGTACCACTCACCCATTGTCGCTCGCTGAGATAGGGCCCCCAACGTTTCCAGTGTTTTTCACGAGCCCCATCTTGCTCTAGTCTGTACTTCTCCACCCCTTCATAGTCTGGACCCAGCTTGTCGAACAACTTATCTCTATAGGTGGAAAATTCGACATCGCTGGTGTTTTTTTCTACTTGTGGGATTGCATTCAACTCCGGAGGAATATTGCTGGGGTTTGTCTTGAGCTTGGGACGCAATGGAGTAGAATGCGGTTGAGACGTTGAAGGCTTAGGAATCTCGATCGTTAACTCTGGAGAACCGCCTGAATGCAGGGCTGGCAACGGCGTTTGTATGCTCGCTGCCACACCTGAATGAATCTTACCACGCAAATTGTTGGTGGACGACATGAGGAGTGCTCAAGCGAAGCAAAGATATGAAGCGTCCCTTATGTACGTTGTTACAAGTTCGGTCAAACACCTGCCCCACCGAGCGCGTCAATAACGCGTCACTCAAAGTCACATGAAAGTTGAGATGTCTTGCAACTCGACAGATCTAATCTGGAGATAAAATACAATGGCCTTTATGGGTAATTTATCCTGGGGTAAGAAGACAACGAAGAGGCTTCCCGTTAAAAAGGGAGAATAAGACGTGAGAGATGGAACGTGATTCCACAAACAAGACAGGAAACGAAGATATCTGTGGAAGGAGCGTGAGGTGCCATATTAAGGTCGTGGCCGGGAAAACGTAGAAGGTTGTGAGCATGGATCGGGACGTGATGATACATATCCTCAGAGGGCAGATATCAAGCGTGAGGCGTAGATGGGTGCGATGCAATGCAGGCGTAAACTAGGGGGGGAGGGATACGACGTGTGACAACCGGTGGGACGACAAGGGAAACCAAGTAGTGTTTGCTCATGTAACATACAACGTGAGTGTCCGCCCTGCCATGTCGAAGGCGGCCAACTGTACGTCCTCTGTCGTCGCCAGACTCACGAGGTCGCCATCTTCGTCATGGTATTTGATGCGCAGTGGTCCATTCGTCCTGCGTCCACATAGCCGGACTTTGTACGTCACAGCAGCAACAAGGTCATCGTACTCAATTGTACGCGGTACATCGAGCGTGAACAAGTCCTCCCCATAATGCACCTTTACAAGCATCTTAGGTTGTACGGGTGAAGCACCGTCGTTCCGTGCACCTGTGAACACTTGTGAGCGCGACGACCGTAATATAGTTGAATTTCCGGTAGTGGCAAGGGATGAATCGTTAGAACCGAACGGCGTGATGGGCGATCCAGTCTGCGGTGGTGAGTAGTCTGAACTCTCGCCTGTTGACTGGCTTGACGCGCTGCCGCGATTCCGCTCCCCTGACTTGGACCCACTGCCCCACTGAGATACTGTTGGTAATGGTGGTGGAACAACTTTGGGACCAGTGTACTGCGACGGTGTGGATGAACTCCTAGCGCGTGTTCCATTCACGGGAATTTTGCCTGTGAGGCTCGCTTGTGAACCACTACGGGAGAAACTAGAGGTAAGCTGCTGCTGTAACTGCTGTTGTTGCTGCGGACGCTCTTCATCGTATGTGCCCCGCAACTGTGTCGTGCTAAATTTGCTTCGCAGTGTTGTGCGGGGATTATTAGTTGCCGTGCTAGGGCCAAAACTTGCGTCAGACCCACTCCGCGAAACCACTGATGGACGTAAAGGTTGTGTTGTTCCAGTTGGTGGTGAAGGAATTGTTCCCAGCGGTGGGGGTGGTGGGGGTGGCATTGGATGACCGTGGTTTCGCCACTGTGCAAGGATTGCACCATTGATATCTTCGGTCTTGGCGCGGGGACGATCATACCCTGGCACAACGTCCCGCTCCGGTGGCATACTTTGCGGATCTCCAGCCCGTCGACCGCCTAAAGGAGTGCCTCGCCCCGAATTCGGCCGAGTTTGCAAAGTATATTCATCGTACTCGTCGTCAACGACGTCCAAATTGTCCTCTCCATATGGATGTTTGACGAGGCCAGCTACGCTGCCCGGGTAAATCGAGCCCGCATGCGTGGGAGGATATGGGTGCTGATGTATAGGCACCTTGGATTCCGGTGCACCGTATCGAAGCTCGGGACGGTATGGACGTGAATATACGGTTGTGCCGGTACTCGGGTAGGCTGGAGCGTTCATGGACACAGAGGGCGACTTCTCGTGGTGGTAGGCGGCAGCACTGTGTCTAACGAGGACTGCAGGACTAGTGCTGTTATGGGTAGTGCGGTCTGAACGCTCGGATTGTCTTCGAGACCCGGTCGAGTTGACAAGCCGCATGATAGCAACTTCCCATTGTTTTAATTGTTCCTCAGACCGACAGCGCAACGTGAAGTATTCTGTATCATCGTCACCTCGCCAGAAAACGCGGAGTGCGTGAGGGTCTATATACATTGTGTCATGAAATAATGTAAACACGACATAAATTGCGACTCACCGCCAACAATAGGAACTCTGCGAGCGCTTGTTACATTGTTCAAAAATATCCGACCTTTGAGCAAGAGCGGAGTATTCTTTTTCTTGGAGAGTCCGCTCCCGCCAGAGAGAGGGGTAGGCGGTACTGATTGCTTTTTCAAGAGAGAGTTGTTCTTGGTGACCTTTTTGCTTGGAATGACTACCGCCTCCTTGCAGCAAAGAATGATCTTCTCAAAAAGGAAAACGTGATATTCGCGATCAACCTCTGACTTGGTCACGAGGAAAATGTCGTCGAGGAGGAGATCGCCGAAGTTGCCAAGATGATGACCTTTCCAATCTTCCACGCGTGATTGAAGCGTCTGAACTGTCTGAATGTTCTCTGCACGTCTCTGAGCTTCATTAATCTTGTCTGTAACACGTTTTGCAGATGCAGAACCCTCAACAAGATCATGGTACAAGGGATACTCCGTGGGAGAAGACTTCTTTACAAGTGACTGTGAAAATAATCAGTGAACAGCCGAAACTGGACAGAGAGAATTCAGATTTACGTCAAGAAGTAATGGATATTTGCAGATGCGTTGTACGGGCTTGATAAGGAAGGCAGGTAATTCTGATTTGGGATTGATCACGTCAGCTAGCGTCTAATAAAGGTATGTTGCTTAGTCAGCGCTCTAGTTCCGGTCGTCAGGGCAGCGCTCAACATACCATCAAATTCTGCTCTTCAACTAGTAGTAGCTCAGTTGCGTTGGTGTAATTGGCACAGTAGGGCTCATACACCTGAAACTCGTCCTCCTAATAGATTTGTGAAGGGGAAGAAGGGGGCGAAACGTCATGTCAATATAAGTACAGCCATTCCAGAATGGGGATGAAAGGGACGTACATTGTCCGTGAAAAGTTTGCCCCAAGTTTGTTCTTTCCATGGATGTTCAGCGATCTGCTCCATTGAGATGAGAAACTTGCGCTGGAAGTCAAGAAGTTTAAGAAGCCCAGGAAAAAGATGATGAATAGTATCTTGATCGATGATGTGCTTCTGGAGGAGTGCAGTGGCGTATGTCTGTGCTAGAGGATAAGCTAAGATTACTAAGAAAAGGAAATTCAAGGCAAACCTGCATGACCTCCAAGTCCTGCACATACTTGCGTTCGGTTTCTAACATCTCGCGGATGATGTTTCGTCGCTCGACCTCCTTTGGGACGTCGTGATCATCGTTAGACAGGGTAGAATGGACTGAAATTTGGGAGGCATTAGAGGGAGGAGAAGGTGGAATCGGGTGCTCCGTGAAGACGTTGAGAGGTAAACGGTCCACCAGATAGGTGAGCGTCTGGACGACCTATGGCAACGATGAGAATGAAACCTGACGGGAAACGGTAAATACTATCACCTTTACAAAACCGTTGGTGTTATTGTCCTGGAGTTCGCCGATGGTGAAATTGAGATTAAGATCCCAGTGACCCTCCTTCTGGAGACGGGAAATAGCCATCACGACCTGTGCGATTGGGCGCTGCTTGCTCTTCTTGCGAGCAACGGGATCCATCCTGGACATAGATCCGATGTCGATGCTACTGGGGTCAGTATTAATATTCTCAATATGAGTTGCCGGTGGGGGTAGAAGGTTGAAAAGAAAGACGAGGGGTACACCGAGTTCAAGGTGGCCCCAGAGATCGTGCACTAGGTCTGTGGACTTGCGGAAATCATCCTGAGGGATAGCAAGATCGAGAAATGGCTGAAAGCCGCGAATGCACATGAGACGTGCGCGAAGCTGCGAGCATTGCTGATAGAGTGAAGTGGACTGCGATGCCGACTTGTTGAGAAGCGTATTGTTGGGTTGAGGGATATCTATAGCAGGGATACCATTTGCGCCGACGACTGACTTTTTACGGCCTGCGACAGAAGTCATGACCGGGAGGAGACGGAGAGGTCGTCGTCGGGGTCGTCGCGGGAAGTAGAGAGCCTTGGTGCAGCCCAAACAGGAACAAACTTGACTGACGTAAGCTTGCGAGGGGGGATGTTTGATGGGATCCCTTGAGAGGCAATACAGAGCAGTGGATTACCGGGATCTCATCAGTTTAGTGCCATGGCTGCCTTGCGGCTCTCCATCAAATCGTCCTGGTGGCGCAGGGTGTACCGATGTCTACCGGCCACCCTGCTCCATCATTGCTGTGCATGTGCTTAGGGCACCATCATTCTGGATGACTAGTATAACTTATTCAGCAAAGATCTTACAATTATCTTACAATCAATCCCGTATCCCTCCTAATCTAGGAAATTCAATTCGTGTTTTACGCCCTCGTCCTCTGGGACCCTGGGCACGGCCTTAGCTGCTTGTCGGAGTCGGGTGGCCGAGACACACTGGCTGAGGCTGAAAAGTACGGCAACACCCGGAGTTCCCTCTCTGAGAGTTAGAGGTCCTACTGACGATGCCCCCTGCAACCAGCAGACGTGCTGCTACCCGCGACACTCATCCCCACTCCCTAAACAATGTCCAGTCCACCCCCACCCCTAATGCAGACCTCTTCACTGACCCCATGATGGGCGGTGCTCTCGCTTTCTACATTGACAAAGATGTACAAGACAAAGAACGCGCCTCCCAGCTAATCACAGCATGTATCTTCCAACTTGTTGACAGCCTTTTCGATTAACTCGCACCCCTAGAACCACGGCGGAGTGGTCTCTCCGAGTTACAGCGCTGTGCCCTACATTCTGGGTGAGTCCCCGCGCACCCCACTCCTAGCCACCTCTGACACCGCACCTAGTTGATCCGTACAAGGAATCTGGCCAAGCTCTCTACAGACAATATGTCAACCGCAAAGGAAAATTAGTTCTTGACGCACGCTGGATCTACGAGTGTGTCAAGCATGGCCAGCTTCAAACTTTCAAAGCAAACTGGGCAGGCTGCAAATTAGACGGTACTGAAAAGTATGCCGCTTATCTTGCGCCTTCTGCATTGTTGAGAACTCTGCAGGATTGCGGCATTGTCTGTGCCTCTTCCAGACGAGAATGTGCCTTCTCGTCGCACGTCACGTCCTGTCAGTTCCCAGCCTCAGCCTCAGCCTCAGTCCCACACCCAGCCCCAGCCTCCGCCTCAACATCAACATCAGCCTCAGCCTCAACCTCAACCTCAGGCGCCACCTCAACAGTCGTCGCAGTCGCAGCACGCTCCCATTCCACCCGGACCAGTTCCATTTGTCACACAACCTTACCCTTATCCTCCTGCACCTTCTAGTGAATGGCATGACGCAAGTGGCATTCCGCCGCAGGCCACTCATCTTCAGCACGTCATACCCCACCCAGCACGACACCCCAATGCACTGTGGCATCCTCCACCTACACCGTACCCACCCCTTGATGCATCGGGCACGAGCACCGCTGAATATCCTGATTACGCACGTTACCGCCCCGAACAGGAGTGGGCGCCTGGGGAATACTATTCTGAGCAGGTATGTCTCCCTGTTAACGCTTTGTTAGTCGTCGTCGAATGTTAAGATCCTGAGCAGTTCGCCCCTTACGACAATTCAGATGGTGGTTATCTTGACATAGAAGGTCCTACTGCGTCAGCACCAGGACCATCTCACCCCACTCCTACGCAAACCCAAGTCCCACCTGCCGACGCGGGACCCAGTCAACCGCGGGGTCGCAAGCGAACTCGGTCGGCTGCTCACAGCGGACCCATCAATCCTTCCACGCTCGTACCACCAAAAGGCCCACCTGCGCGTTCCCCCACACCTCCAACGCGCGTACTCAAATCTACTTACGGAGGAAACTTGTACACGGCGGACGATGTTGAGTATCTGAAGAAGTATATCGATTACTGTCAAGATCAGGGACTGGTACTGAGGTTCGTATGTATCCTGGGAAGCGTTGCTATGCTGATGTAAAAGTGCCTAACATCAGTCTGCGTGAAATTTGTGAACGAATTGCAGTGAAGGCAAGTCATTCACATACGTTCTCACGGGACCACCCTAATCTTGCAATCATCAGGCGCCTCACCATACGTTTGTAATCCATTTTGCCCACTTCTTCCTGGCTTATCCTCCCATAGGTTTTATAGTTGGCGTCGTTATTGCAACAAGCACCAGATCCGTCTTGGCGCCTACCAGATGGATAACAATGACCGTTCGCCATCACCAGATCCCCTTCCTGGTACTGAAGACGAGCCTATTCTGGAATCCACTACCACGGAGGCTGGACCTTCCTTCTCATCGGCATCGCATCAAAATAGGAACAGGTCACCAACTCCCCCCAGGGCACTCACGCGCAGTACGACTGGCAAAGGTATCGCATTCACTCACGAGGATGTTAATTTTTTAGTACGCTTCTTGGATTACCGAAAGTAAGTTCGTCTTCGCATCGAATACGTGGCTGTTTGATTGATCATGCGCTAGATCGAAAGAGTCCGAAGTGGATATGGTACAATTCTGGAAGGATGTTGCAGAGCGTGTGAGACACATCATCATAGGTATCTGCATATGCAATTGCTTGTTGACATTTTCCCGCGCCGCGACAGGCCCCGCACCACTCACGCGCATCTTGGATGAAGTACTGGCGGCGCCATAAACACGAGCTTGAACCGGACGACTCCGGACAGGCACCTGCACCTCTTCCTGAAAAGAAGTTGCGATATAGCACAGGTGACGACATTCTTCTCGCACGATACTTTGCGAATCGTCCACAAGGGACTTCCGATCAGATATTTCAGGCATTTGCCAAGCTGGTGAGCTCTGTAGCGTTTCTTTGATCAAAGTGTGTGAGCTGATGGTCACGATGGGGATAGCACCCTCATCACCCATGGAAAGGATGGCAGGAACATCATAGGATACATAAGAAGACAGTGGATCATTATGTGGAGATGATACAAAACGGACAGCAGGTCGATCCACCCGTCGAACAGTGAGCAGGACTCGACGAGGGTTGTTCTTTATTTCTATCACTAGTCTTTAACCTTCCCGATGGACTATACTGTCACCTGTATACGATCTGTACTCGTTTTATATCATGTCATCAATATGATCTTTTTGCAAATGGGGATATTCAAATTCGCAGATAACCCAATTTGGCTCCGCGCTAAAACCCCTTGCATAACTGTCAGTACAGACTTAAGTTAGGTAATGTCGAACGCTACGCATTCGTTGGAGTTCTTAACAAAGGATCACATCACGAAGGTCATTCTATCGATCAGTATCGGGAAGTAGTCAACTGACGGGTCTCTCATGTCCTCCCGCAGTTCCATCGAGACGGGTAAGGAAACTTGGCAACTCGAATTTGAACACGGTATGCCAATGCTTCTCAATTTTCCACTGTGTGACAGATATCTCTGCCTTCGCGAATTCCTCACTCCGGAACAAGTTACATCACTACTGGCTCGTTCAAAGCAACTCCTACGTGAATTTGATTTGGCATCCCATCCCCGGGTTCGTTCAATCTGCTGAGATTTTGCCAGTCATTTTCTGGTTCAACACTAGATTGATGGAGGCAATTGATAGACAAGATTTGTTACGAGTGACGATGACCACATCGGTGACGAGTATTTCTTGAACTCCGGCGATAAGGTCCGATTTTTTTTTGAGGAGGACGCTGTTAACAGCGATGGTTCGCTTAATCGACCAAAAGAGGAGGCAGTGAACAAGATTGGTCATGGCATGTCCTTCCGCACCTCCATCAATCTCTCCTGAACGAGGAACATTGCACCTTCGTTGCTAGGCTTACATCTGCTGGACCCTGTTTTCCGACAAGTGACACTCGAGAATGACAGACTCAAGTCACTCGTCCGCGACTTGCGATATCATGAGGACCCACAAGGTGATTCCATACCAGAAATCTGTATCTCTGACTCATGATGTGGACCCCAACACGCGCTAACAGTCTTACAAAGCATGATCATTTGCAAACAGAAAAAACTCGGAGGTGAAGGTACTGTATGCATGCTTTAAGGCGTCCAAGCTGTATTTAAGCTGCTGAGAGCACAGTCCCCGAGCACAATGACTCGTGAGACCCTTTCTCTTCTATCACGTTCATTGTGACAATGTTGTTGATCCACCTCCTGAAGGACGTTTCTGGTAGGGTCCACATGCCCCACCATCGATTTTTTTTAATCACATATTTCCGGTATCTGATAGTATACGGATCCACCCAGTGCTCTGGGATTTTGGTTCGCATTGGAGAAGGTGGGTAGGCCGATCAGTATTATCGGTGAAATTATCACTGCATGACCCTAGTGCACGGCTCATAATGGTGCGCTCTCCTTCTTGCCGGGGTCCCATCTAACCTCGCCAATCACAAAACGCTTCGTGCGTGCACCGGGTGGTGGAACTATTTTCGAAGCCATTCAGACTGAGGCCAAACCCAAAGCAGAAGGGGAATACATATTAGAGACATGTGAACCCGGTGCGCCTTTACTTTCCCAGGAATACACAAGATTAACCTACTGGATGATGTATTACTCCGGTAGGAGATCTTGTACTGATTCATGGAAGCGTGCTCCATAAGTCAGAGAGAAATACGAGTGCTTCGACTCGTTTCGCATACACTTTCCATATGATAGAGGGACCTACGAAGGCTGTATATGACGGGAAGAATTGGCTTCAGCCAACGGCAGCGATGCCGTTTGCAAGACCGCTCGCTAACGTCTAAGATACGGTGGTTGACAAGCGAACGATAGGTTGTATACTACACATCTGACAGCGATTTGAATTATTAGACAACCTGTACAAGCTCTACCTTTGCTCTCTCGACAATCTGCTGAGGCGTGAGATTATACAACCCGTCGATTAACGCCGGCAAGAAAATCCCTGGACCATTGACGTCGGGTCGCGCAGCCGCCATCTCCGAGGCAATCGTGAGAGAGAGGATACTATGAAAAGGTACAGTATGAACGATTGTGTTGCTGAAGCTGGGAAGAACTTCATACCCTCCAAGTGCTGCGATTAGCATATTCCCGTTCACAAGGTGTGCAAGGGACCCTGTCTTCTCTGCAATAGAAAGACTAGCGGCCGCACAGAACGTGGCAACACAAGTCCCAACCATGCAGCCACTGCCAGTAATGTCTCCTAGAAGTGAGTGTCCATTACTTGAACGCAGCACAATTTCTCCGTCGGACAGCCAGTCGGTTTCACCAGTCAACACCACGATGCAACCTTGAAAACAGGCCATCAACCTGACATCTAGACCGGAAACCGTAACAATGGAATAATACACACGTTCTTTGCGCGCCAGGTTACGCACAACCCTAGCAGCATCCGCAAAGCCCGACCCCACACTATCCACACCTCGTGCTTGAACCTGTGGCAACAGCGTTCGTGAGGGTGCCAGTATTAGTGTGGTTTGATGTTACCTCAGTAGAGTTGGCAAGGGCACCAATTTCTGCAGCGTTCCCTTTGATGACGCTTGGCTGCCATTCGTTCAAAAGCTCTGTTACGATTCAGGTTGTAAATTCAGGTTGAAAGATGGTCTCGGCCTTGGTAGTTCACGGACCATTTGTAATTGTTCTCCGATGATGAGTGGCGCCCACGGCAACAGGGTCGAAGACGACTTTCAAGGGCGTCAATTCTTTCCTTGGATACCAGACCCCTCACCATGAAAATCAGGCTCACCGGGTTTCCTGTTTATGTTCGCCGAACGACCTGGCAAAGTTGTAACAAGCCAATGGGAACGGGGCATGCAGAAACCCACCGGCAAGGAGCATCCCTTGCTTATTACTTATTGTGCCGATGTTGACCAACAAGGATCCAATGACCTCACTGATGTCCTGCATCTCCTCGGGATTATGGCTCATGATAGGGGAAGCTCCTAGCGCAAGAGTTGCATTCGCTGACTGTGTAGTGACGACTGTGTTCGTAATCTAACTGCGACTGAGCGTCTAGATGTGAGACTAGCATTCGACTCGATGCACTAAAGGGGTTAATCTTCTTATAACAATCAGAAGGTTGGCTGCCTCTTGGATGAGGTAGTGAGTGTCTGATGGGTTTGTTGAGCTTGAAACGAATGAAAAGATTGGTGGCGAGTTAAGATCCTTAAACGCTCGGATCAGGAGGGCAAGTCTTTTGGAGGCCTCAAGTGGTGCTTCTGAGGCCACAATCTCACTTATAACCGCCAAGCCATCCAAGGAACGATAGCTGGATGGGGAGACAGCTCCATGTAATGCTCTTAAGGCATTGGTACTCTTGATGCCACCTGCAACCTTTCAGTACAACGCCGAAAATCCGTGGGAACCAACCTATTGCGACCGCCTTGACGTTTGACCCTTCCAATGCCTCAAGCACGCGCCCTACTCCACGCACACCGAGAATGGGATTGGTGAGTTGCTTGCTTTGCGTATCCCAGAGGGCCCAATACCGACATAATCCGCTCCATCTCCTCTCGCCTTTTTAGCTTCTTCCGGGGTGTTTACAGAGACTCCAATGACCGTTCCCTTGGGCAAAAGTTTACGGGCTATGGATATAGGCATGTCACTCTGTCCAAGATGGACGCCATCGGCGTTGATTGCGAGGGCAATATCAACACGATCGTTAATAATAATGGGAATGCCATGCTTATGACATATTTCCTTGGTGTGAGCAGCAATACGCAGGAACTGTGGGAGCAATAAACACGTGCTCTAAATCAACACGGTGAAAAGAACATACCTCGCCTGTTTCAACTGTCTTTTCTCTAACCTATGAGTATCGACCTCAATGCTATTCACCGTCTAATCCACGAGGTTTTCTAACCTGGACAATAGTCACTCCTCCCTGGATCGACTTCAACAAATACAGTCAGGAGTCTAATACCGCGAAAAATGCACTAATTACAGACTTCTTCAAGGGATTCAAAGTAATCCTAGATGCCATTTTAATTAGATGGACCTAGTGGGACTTGAATAGTTACCTTTCCAGGAGGAAGCAACGCCCTACTTGTCACAAGATACAGAGAATAATCAGTAGGATCGGCTGCCATAAGTAAAAACACGGTTTTACCCTCCGACTCCGCACGCGACGCGCATCTTCCTGTTACCCACTACCTCTTGCACGTCTTCGTCGATACCTCATACTGTCCTTCGTCACTCATAAAGTCCAACAATGCTCGAAGCTCGTCTAGCAGCAGCCAGCGTCCTGAAACGCTTGCTTGATGGTCTGTCTTCTTTCGACGCGTCTGCGTTCTCTCTGATAATAACTCGCTTTCGAACCGCGTTCAGCTATCAAGGAACTTGTTACAGACGCTAACTTCGAATGCAATGAGGAGGGACTTGTATGTTATTGTCCGTTAGCACCACGCATACCCTGACGCGTTTTGGAAGACATTACAAGCCATGGATAACTCTCACGTAGCTTTAGTGGCTGTCAACCTCGACGCGGATGGTTTCCAATCATATAGATGTGACAGGCCAATGCCGCTGGGGGTCAACCTGGGATCCTTAACAAAAGTCCTCAAGTGTGCCAAAGACGACGATATGGTTACACTCAAGGCCACCGACAATGGCGACATTTTGAACTTGATCTATGAGGCTAAAAGTATTGCTTTATCCACTCTCTTTTGCTTCCTTTACCTGATACAATCGCTCATTAGATTCTGATCGCGTCGCGGAATACGACATGAAGCTCATGGATATCGATACTGATGCACTCGGAATTCCGGATACAGAATACGAAGCAAGAGTCACCATGTCAGCTGCCGAATTTGGTAGAATATGTCGCGATCTCTCCCAGCTCGGCGAATCCGTCCGCATTGAAGTTTCGAAAGAGGGTGTGAGATTTGCGAGTGATGGAGAAGCGGCCAACGGGAATGTCTTGTTGAAGCAAACTGACAGTGCGAGGGAACGTTATGCTGGATGGGGAACGACAAAGACAGAGGATGAAGCGGAAGGAAGTAAGAAAAGGGCCAAGAAGCCAAGCGTTAAAAAAGAGGACGGTAATGATGAAGATGCTGAGGCGGGTGAGGACGAGGATGTCGAAGAGGATGATGGTGGTCCCCTTAAAGCTCCGGCATCCGATCAAGAAGGCTCTGATGCAGGATCCGATGTAGAGGAGGAGGACGAAGAAGCGACCACCAAAAAAAAGCGGAAGCGGGGATCGACATCCAATGGGAAGAAGACGGGTGTGAAGAAAGCCAGGAAGTCTGCCGATGATGGCGGTGACTCCGGTGGAGTTGCTATCGAGATGTCACAGGCTGTGAACCTCACTTTCTCCCTGAAATATTTGGTCAATTTCGCGAAGAGCGGTAGTTTGGTTGACACCGTTGTTCTGAAAATGCACAGCGAAGTTCCGTTATTGGTGCGTGCGCGTCTTGGATTGTTGGTTGCAATTAGCAATCTCATAGATTCTCAGGTCGCCTACCATTTCGGCCAGGGTTCTATCCAATACTATCTTGCTCCCAAAATTGGTGATGAATGAATGTATTGCGTCATGTTATTGTAGTTGGCGATGCTTGACTCTAATCTGTATACATCAAATCTTTATATGGAATATTGCTACACATCAGATAAACGGGATTCGATTTCGAGGTGTGACAGCGCGTGACTTAACGCGACTGGCATTGCGCTCGGGTGATGAAGCACGATGGATCGCTGCTCCCTCCACTAAGACAGCGCCTCCCCCCACACAGAGCTCCGATACAACAATAGGTCCAATGTTGTCCGGGCATCGATGCCGTTATGGCAGCTACAATGTCGGATATTCTGGGATTAGAATCAGGATTCGAATTTTTCGCTCGAGGCGTCAAGTGCTGTAGCTCCAAACAGGCTGGCTATCTGTGACAAGGCTCGATATCCGAGTCTCGATCATACTCATGATAGGAATGGTTTCGCTCACCACTAGCAACGACATGCCATGCTGTGCAGGGGCTCGTCGCCGACGTAGCGTTTCAGCCGTGTAGGACCTGGCCAACTTTAATGTTGTCTGTGGTAGTTAGGAGTCAGCGCTTCAGCTGTAGTGTGCCCTGTAACTTCCCACAGTTCATACACGGCTAGTTGGGAGTTCCCCGTACGCGCCAGCCCATATTCAAGTGTGGTGCAACATACCCAGCGCAGGTAGTGTTTAGGACCAACGTCATACAAATGTATCACCCACCCTCATGCTGCGTTGCGGGCTAATGCAAATTCACTTTGGGATGTATATTAATGTGAAATGTCACCCATAGTTCCATATCTAATCCTCAGTGATCAGTTCCGCCGCTCGTGCGAACTTCTGGTTAAGTTTGAAGATGGGTTTGGAGGGTACATGATCGCTAAGCGCTGAAGCTCTGAAGCTTGAAGCCCAGTGAGAATCGCCACGTCTCAAAACGGACGCCATCGATAGTGCTTGATTTAGATCTGGATTAGATCGGGTGTCTTTGGATCTGCTCGTGCTTACTCGAGATCGAGAGGCACATGTGTAAATACTTTTGAATCCCTGCAACTATTTTGAGCCTAATTCTAGTTGGGAAAGGGCATACCCTCTCCTGCGAACTAGCACATGTGTTAGTTATGTAAGTTGACGTGCTTGTTCCAGTACTTGCACGATAATATATTACATCCCGGTAAGCTACAGCTCCAGGATAAGCGTACCACATTTCTGAGTTCAGAATCCGTACGTTTCTCCTCACATCACATGCTATACTCTTATTGGCACGGTTGTCACATAGACATCGGCTCTATTTCCTTCCGCAGAGAAATCCATTAAAAAGAAAGGTTCATGCTCATATATACATATCAATGTGACATCTAACTCACCACTGCCTTGGCTGCAGAGGCTTTGCAACCTCCCCATCAACCGGCTAGTCCAGGGATTGGCAGTGTGGACTGTCCCATTGACCCCTTTCTAATCCCTCTCGATCCTAGCCCTCGTCCCTTGGAGAAGCCAACTGCTGAACTACTAATTGTGAGTATGGCACATACTTGAAGATTTATTCATGTCTAACATATGTCTTCCTGTGGCCACAATGCCACCCAACCTATTGTGGGTCTATGGCTTTTTTTTCAGTCTACTCAGTTACATAATTCTTCCAGCACCAAATCTCAAAAATCAACCTCTCTCAATGCAATTGAGACTCATCTATCTACTCCCATATCTAACATCGTCACCACACCTCAACTAGCCGTGCCTGATGCCGAATCTACTGAGCCCACGCAAACCAGTGTGACTGCGACTCACAATGCTACTGACAGCAAGTTGATGAATATCAAGGGGGAGAACGGCAACCATATCAAGGAGACGAAAACCTCGGCACTCAAGAAGACTAATAATCTTTATTTTACTCATCTAGTTGGTGTACACAATAGGGACGCAAAGGGGATGGTGAATTTAGGCGGTGGCAGTCCAGTCGGATACATCGGACTGGGTCGGGCGCAATGGTATTGCTAGAAGTTTATTTGTGACTTGTTTGAGGTTGTGTTGTTCATCTGATTTTGTCCTTTTGAGACGTGTCGATCCTCACTGGGCTTATCAGTCGAAGTGAATTTAGAGGACTTGATTCCACGTTTTTAGCAGTAGGGATCTACCTGCTTTTATACAGGCCAATTATTCTAATAATAAACCGGGTGGACTTCTCAATTTGACGAGTCAGATAAACCTTTTGTCCACCTTCCTATTGTCTTGCCTTCCCATATCCACTCTCGTCTAGTGGCCCAGCATCATCATTCTGACAACAGGGCTCGTGCGTAAGACCTAAGACATTCACTGAACTACTCTTCCTCTGCCTTCCGAGATTCAAACCATTGCTTGCTCACTATGCCTTGCAAAATGGGATCCCGGTGCAGCTGTGCAGGACCTGGCTGCGGGTAGCACGTTGTTAAAGGGCTAAGAATCACGTACGGCGAAGATACAATTATCTTCTACCAGAAGAAGAGCAAATTCTTTCTGAAGTTGCTCATCCATGGCCCCGTGCTTGAAAGTGTCACCCTCAAGGCAACTTTATCTTTGACTCGGCCGCGAATGGCTGAGCGACGTCTCATTATCTATCTATTGAGTAGAGATTGCAACACACGCACCAGCCTTTGCAGAACATTTGTCAAGGGGAACTGGCGCGCCTTAGATCTGCTAGCAGGCATTTTTCCAACACTCCACCCACACGCCCATCTCCTCGTTATTGAGGAAAGCACTCTGTGTGTAGATGCACACTTGGGATTCGGTTTATTTCACCATGAGCACAATACTCTATCCCTTCAAAGTCTCTGGCTCTAGGCTTTCCGGATGGAAGGTGCGTGGTCGCTTGAAAGTGATGGCCTTTCCCAGTGTTGCTACCGACCCGTCAAAACTCAAATGACTAACCCGGGTTTTAACCGGTCAGTCGGTCAGTCAATTCAAATACGAAAGTCTGGCGGATCAGTAGGGCCAGTGTAGAGGGGTCAATTGGGAAGTGGGTAATGCTCAATTTGGCAACTCGTAGGTCATTTTGGTAGCAACAGGCACCCTTCCGAGTGAATACTTTTCTTTTGCTTCTCTTCCAAGTCTGCTGCCACCTATGCGTCCTCAGTACTTCAGTCTGGCATTGAGACCATATCTATAAGGGCGAACGTACCAATTCCTCCCACTTCAAGGCCTACTGCAGATATGAAACCAAATATCACCCTGAGCTTCTAGAACGCAATGAGGAGGCGGCCTTTGATGCAGGGACTGTGAGATGATGTGAACAAACTGCTTTCATGTTGTGCTCACATTGATAACTAACGGTCTTGTTCAGGTTCCGAATGTTTTTCGGGCAAAGCTATCATATTACAGTCGAAGATTTGTTTAACTGGTCCATGGAGAAAGGTTGGGACATACAGGGAAGAAGTATTATCATGACGAGATGATTTTCTACGAGTTACTGTCTCAGGTGAATGCTCAGGATGAGTCTACTGATACAGGAGAGATTAGGAATGGCTCTAGGGAAGGCTCATCATCTCATGATACCCTAGACCTAACCGACTTGACTACATTACTGTCAATATTATTATCCCTTATTATTCTGTTTCTAGTGGCTTTGACTTTTTTGAGAGTTCACGACGTCCAGCCTTGTGAGAGCTTGACTGTTAGCAACTGCAGAAGGAGGGCCGTGTCCGGAAGAGTACCAAGCAGAAATCACTCCAGTACACCGTGAGTCTCTGGTGATGGGACACGAAGAGGAGGCCTTTTGAGTAGGAAATTTCAGTTGTGAGGGGAGCAAAGAACTGAAATGTCTAGTAGTGTAATACAAGACTTATATCTTGTCGGCGCACTGAGACACAAAAAGGGTTGATACGCACGATCCTTGTACGTGTATATCTACGGTCGTGTTTTGTAATTCCAACATTTTCTTCGTCTTCGTCGGACTTGATAATCCAAAGGTCTCCCCACTCCTTAGCCACACACCCAAACGAGACCATCCTATAATGACCGTTGACGATGAACCTGAATCTCAGGGTGAGAACTCGCATGATCTGCACCTGGAAAGGCCAGTGTTGTTACCGACCCGGGTTATTAACATTTGGGTCAGTGATGGTCATTTCAAGATTGAAATGACCCAGGGTTGGAGTGCTAGTGGGATAGGGTGGAAGAAAGATAGCGAGTGTAGAAGATGGCGGCAGAAAAGAAAGACATCCAAGCCAGTCACATGACCCTGGTCTTATAGTCTGGTTAGTGTAGATGCGAGCTACCATCGACGTCCTTGGGAAGGAGGGGACCATGCAGTTGTCCTACCGTAACCAGCTTTACATCAGGCTGAACCCAGTCAACCATAACAGCAACAAAGTCACCCACCCTCATACGACCCTCTTATCCGGGTGGATGAAAACAAAGACCCTTTTCTTCTAGTTCGTGACATGAAGACAGCTAAGTTTGTGGCGGCGATATGTGACTGCGCGTGACTCCTCGCGAAGCCATTTCGCTTCCACTGAGCACTCAAGTACTCACGGCTAAACGTGCAACATCGATCACTGTCTTTTGTAATTCATCCACTTTCACTGGCACCTTGATTTATCAAAAATTATCTGGTTAATTCCAAACCAAAAACAATACTAATACTATATACTGTAATTGACAATATATACGATCCAAGGTGCCGATTTAAATTTCCTTTTTGAAGTCAGGTTCATTCATATGCATTTGTGTTCTTTTTAGTCATTGCGGAGTCATGTGGATAACATCTCAGTTGATAGTAGAGTGCCACAAGCTGAGTGGCACCATTAATGGCAGACATCTCAGTCCACACACGCAGAATTATAAGAATAGGCGTTATTCCTCAAAGTGACTTCTTCCCAACAACAAGCTTCTCCAGTTCCTACATACGCCATTATACTGCCATTATGTCCTATAAGTGAGTGCTATAGTGTCTGGAACTTTAGGAATTGGACTAACACCGTCAAATCCTGCTGTGCTGCTACGCACACTGTCGTGTACTTTCCAGTAAGCCAATGCCTACCAAATCTATCAGCATGTCTATGAAGAACCAGATACCAACAGGCTCTAAGAAATCCACAGCTCAAACGATCAGAGATATTATCCCTCGAATGACGTGCTCCCGTTCGACTCCCTCTCAGCCACTGACCGCAGTGCCGTCTAGTTCTGTCCGTGGAATAGCCATTTCTTTACCTCTGACAGACACAGCGATGGATACAGCCCATAATCGACCATTGCTGCCACCTCGGGACAGAGTAGTCATATATGCAGAGGGTGGTGTCGTGGAACCCTTTTCATCCGTCCATCGATCGTCCTATGAAACAACCACAGGAGCCTATCGGTATTGGCCTTCTCAACAATTCCCTTCCCAAGGCAGCGAATCGGTGAACGGCACTTGCGTCTCAAGTGACATCTTCGGGCAGAATCAGTCTCCTGACATGCCTAGATTCAGAGCACATCCTACATTCACTGCGATCACTGCAACCACTGCAATGGACGAAAGTGAGTACCGACCGACAAGGGCTAGGGAGTCAAACGGGGATCCCATGACAGAGAGGCGTGGGGTCCCCGGTGTGGACACTCGCCCAAATGGGCGACCTTCTGCCACACGTCGTTATGGCATGCAGTTTGGTCCAACTGAATCACCAGCTCATCCCAAATTTGTAGCCCAACATGCTAGACGTTCCGCGGAGACTGTGGCGGGCGGCGGCGTAACAGTTTCGTCCGAGCAACCACGCAGGAGGAGGCAGCAGGCCACCCCAGTCGATGGCAACCCAGTTGTGTGTCCTCGGACAGTCCTTAAAGAACATCAGTCGAGACGTCCTTTGCCAATAGGTAGGAGGACCATTGGGCGCAGTCAAGAAGATTAAACCGATACGCTATGACCGCTAAACCGGAACTCTGGTGTTTGCGTCACATTTCAAATCTGTACTGGTCCCTGTATTACCTGTCATATACCGTCCGCTTTATAGAAATTGAGAACATAAGATCTTTGAATCGCCCTCCGTATTACCATATGCGCTTAACCATGGTGAAGCGCGTCAACTCCTCTAGTTTTGGACGCCGCCGCTTTCCCTCTGAAACACGCCTCCCTCCACAGTCCGCTTTTACTCTCTCGCCGATCTCTGCAACAGGTGAGGCGTCGTCTTGCCGTCGATCTAAGATCGCCTTCAATTCTCGATTGTAGATCTACCCGCAAGCTTTTGTAAGATTGTCAATTCGATCGATCGATGGAGGCACACCTGCTCCTCCTTGCCCTCTCCGATTGGATCACGACCAAAATCGTTGATGGCATCTTCCGCTTCCCGTGTCTCCATCCCCTCTCTCCGCCTAGTTGCATAGCTCACAAGGTGCACTCCAAGCATTACCTTAATAACCACAAAGCTAATTCATGTACAGGTGAGCATCCAACCATGCCATACGCGGTTGAACGACATGCCATAACCAGACTATAACTCCAAGTGCAACCCACTTGAAATTTCGTACGACATGCAACATGGGATGGTCATCATGTCGAGTTGAATGGGCCCCATGGATGAGTGTCAGACATTGTGAACCCACTATAATAGCCAGAACGGCCATGGGTAGTGAGGCAAAACCAAGACGACGCGCAACAAGCGGGGATTGGTCTACGTAAGAGTGCTAAATGTCCCACATTAGTATTTAATTTTCTAGTCGAAGTATCGTTCACCTTTCTGGCGCCCCTTCGACCCATAGCACTACCACTAGCCAAATCACGGCAGAGCACGTCAGTATATCGTTCGTATACAGAAGGGCGAATATGATTAAATTTCGTGATGAACGCGTGCTTAAGCCAATCTACGACCAACTCCGAAAGAAGCACCGTCATAACTGGCTGTTGCAATCGATAGAGGGGATCAACAGGTTCGACAGGTAGTCCGACAGAAAACTAACCGAAAATATTCTCCACACGATATTGCCATGACGACTCCACCCAAAACTCTGTGGGAGGATTAGGGCATCGGTATAATCGAACTCGGAGCCTGAAAGCTCAATCAAATTGCGAAATGCGACTGCAATGAGCATCAGCGATAGTTGAAACCGTTCGACAATATCTATGATAGGGAAAACCATGAAGTGCCCAGCAGACCAAAGTCAAAATTGCAATTGATAGTACCAGCACATGTGATTTGAAATAGGCTATCCTTCTCAAACTTTTTGAACACACTGAACGTCTGAGTTCAGAATACTTCAACTAGTTGACGACAAGATCACTCACCTCCCTTTGATCTCCACAAATTGGTTAGAGACCAGTAAGGTCAAAAGAGAGTGGTCATATGAGTTAATAGCAACGTTGAGTGATGTCAATTGGTAGATAAGAACCAGCGAATGGGAAACTAGAAGATGCAGTTCAGTTTGAGGATAGGGAGATTGTAACACCAACAGACCGGTATAGGCTGTCGCCAGAATGAAAAAGAGAAGAGGACGAAAAGTATGAGGCCCGATTGGTTGTTGCCTTGAAAGAGGATGTAAAGTGGAACGAGAGAAGAGGCAATCGAGAATGTCCTGCCCAAATGATATGCACAGCCTATCCGCGATCTGGGGACAACATGAGAATATATTTTACGGTAAGAGTGCAAAAGGATAAATGATAAAAGTGCAACTCTTACCTCGAGCGCATTGAATATAACATACAGCTTGATTGTATCTTGTCCACGAATAGAATGATATATCTTACTGACGTCGGTCAAAGGGATGAGAATACAGATAGAAAGTAGAATCAGCAATGTTCGTAATATGTCTGCTTTTTGGGATGGTGGAAGATGTTGCCTTGTTCGGGCGATCATGTTGTATAGGAGACGAGACAGTGCCAAGACAAAGCGGATGGGGAGGATAGTAAATGTGTAGAGAAGCGAATCAGAGCAAAGGATAAAGCCAAAGGAAAGAATCTCAAGAGAGTGGACCTAAGCTTTCACGGCAGAGATCCAGTCGCATAGATGGCGCACCTTCTCCAGCGCCACAGGGATACTTAGAAAATTGCTGACCCTCTCCCATTTGAGCTCTTGGTGAGAGTCAAAATCTGTTGCTAGGAGTTCTTCTCTCAAGTAATCCCAGATAGAGAAGGGCGCTGCATACACTGCACTCTTTGAGCGGAGAAATGGGGGGAGAGGTGAGGGGGATATGGGAGAAGGTGGTAAAGAAGCATATGTTTGGGTCTCGGTTGGGGGACTCGAGGGAGGCTCAGATTCCGTCCTGGTAGGTGATGAGAAGTCCTTGAAGTTTCCAGGATCATACGTCTCTCCATCCGAAAGATAGGTTCCTGAGCGAAAGAAGTCTGGCCGTTGTGGAATTGGCATGGAAAGCGAGAGGCGACGCGTAGCATTTGGGTAGGCACGCTTCACATCATATCTACCCGTAGTGTGTAGTATTTGTGCATCCGACCGACGTCCTCTTAGTGGAGTTTCATGCGCCATCACTAGATAGAATGTGTGGTTGTAGCGCCTATGGCCAAATCGAGTCGGTCCTATATGGGACTCCGATAGTGTGACCGTTCTACCACGCGTGAGTCTGTGCTGTTAGCTAATTGAGTATACATCGCCCTAGATGTTCGAGTTGTTAGCTGACAGTGCTTGTTACCTTCAAATTGCTAGCATACAGTGATCAGCACGCCGTAGCATACCAGCTTGCGCAATTGCGCTGGTCATTTTCGCTTCGGATTTCCTCCAAGTATGCATAGACTAACCACAAAGGCAAATTCAACATTATACCGCTCCCTCATGTTGATTGCTACCAGTATCCAACTTACCCAGCGTCTCGCAGAACTAATATATATAATCACACCAACTCCGAGCCCCACAGCTTCTCATGCATGCTCAAGCCCACTCACTAATTTTCATTATATATACAAAAGCTGCACATCATATCAACGCTCTAGAACAGTTCCAATAAGTATCATGCAGAGCACGTTTCTTGATTCACGCGAGCCCTAGAGGCCAAATTTCAATACGTTCAGAGTTGCATTACTAACTTCTATTGTGCAAGTATCTATCGAGGCAAAGGGTATGGCATCTGAACAGGGAACGTATGGGGGGTAAAATGGCTAGTGGAGGGGGGGAGGGATCTCTGATGTGTAATCATGAACGATAGAAAAGGAGCGTGAAAAATGTTATCGTCAACAAGAAAAAAGTGGAGCTGGAGGATAAAAGGAGTGCTAGAAACAGTTGCGAGATCGACGCGGCACGACAGCATTAGACGACGATGACAACGAGACAAATTTAAAATCCAAACCAAGAGGGGAAAAAAAAAGAACAGAAACATTTTGCAAATGTATGCATGCAATGGTGTCCGTCTATCACCTGTTTAAGGACTCAAATCCATGGTATTCGCAGACCGTCCAATCTGCAATACCTCCTCCACGAATCCATCCGGCTCGCCGCCAAGAGGACTGGCTCCAAACACAGGTGCGCCATTCGCCATGATCACCGCGAGTTTGCGTGCCATGGCCTCTCGCGCACGCTGCACCACAGCGTGCTCGTAGATTTGCTCAATCGTGAAACGTTCATCTGGGTTTGAACGCATCATCCTACAGATCAGGCCAATGAGCTCAGCGCTGCGGGGATGGGAGATCGAGTCGCCATTCCCCGATCCAAAGTCCACGGCTGAGAAATCGTCCTCGCGCAACCGGTGCCAATCATCACCCCTATAAACGCTATCACTATTCGAGTCAATGGAAATGACACTAAAGACTCACATATCCGGTACCACAATGTTGGCCGCCGTCTCCAGCATCATCATCCCAAAACTGCAACAACAGCGCATGAATACTGTGTAGCTTGATTGACAAGCAATCACACATACCTGAAAATATCAGCCTCTTTCCCATAACGTCCCTGCAACACTTCTGGAGCCAAGTATTCGCGATCGCCCTCCCTTTCAAAGCCTTCATCGCCAGCGCGCCGCGGCCACAGTGAGGCCATCCCAAAGTCACCAATTCTAAACCTGCCCTCACCCGTGACGAAGACATTGGCAGGCTTCAAGTCAAGGTGGATTACTCCTGCTCCGTGGATAAACTTCAAGCCCTAGATTCACGTGAGCAAACATGACTGGATAAAACGACAAAGCAGAAATATCATACATTGCTCAGTTCTGCGCAAATCTTCCAAACACGCGCCTCATCGAGGGCCTCAAAATGCGTTCCGTATTCGGACAGGAAAGTGCCAAAATTGCCCAATTCGCATAGCTCGGTGTGAATATACAACATGTCGTCCTGTTCCCAGCTGTCGATGTACCTGAGCACATTGGGATGGCCATGCAGTCCTCCCGTCAGTGCAAGATGCTGGAGTACATCAACTTCTTCACGTAAACGTTGACTATAATCACCCATACTATCAGCAAGATACTGACCGAGACTAAAGGAAAGCATACCGATGCTTGACACCTTCGAATCTCTTGGACTTTTTGATCGCAGACACATCCTGCTCACTACCTTGCTTGTAGCGCACCTTGAGTGCACTACCAAACTCGCCAGTACCGAGGACATCAACCGTAATGAACTCGGCCTCAAATTTGTTCGGACGCTCGTATTCAGTAAGGGGACGGGGAAGAACGCCAAACGACCTTCTCGGCAATAGTCGATAGCCAGTTTCATAAGTACCGTGATGGTTATAAGTGGGACGCTTCAAGGAGTGCTTTCCAGCCGGAAGCGCAGGCAGTTGCTTCCCTGTCAATCGGCCTTCTGCATTAGGAAGAAAGTGAGCTCAAAACAAACGACGAAGTATAGATCACGCGTACGAGGAACAGCAAGCTTTGTGGGGGTCCCCAGCGTGCTGCCATCACTCGAGCTGCTCGATGAGAATGCACCGCTACTGCTCCTTCGCATCAACAGTCGCACATGAGTATCAGTAGTCTCTGCAGTTGCACCACCTCTCGATAAAAGCATAGCTGGTCGTCCCTTGCCCACATCACCATACATCTTCCGGTGAGCAAACGTTCGGTCAGAGGGACTCGTATCCGAGCCATCAGGCGAGTTTTGGATTTGTGAAAGATTGGGGAATGACAACGGCAGTGATTTCCGGGGAGCTATATAACAAAGTGTGAGTTTCAAAAATTGGAATGGCTTTCAGATTCCCTCACGTTTAACACCCTCACGTGGCAAAGCTGGAGGAGGCATGACTTTAGAGGATGACATCCAAGGTCGCGAATGTGCATATGCGTTCCGCTTCACGGGCGTCCCTGGCATCACTTTCTTGTCTTTAGGAGGTGCGCCTCCAGCAGCGAGCGTTTTAATTATGAACTCGTCCATGTTGCCCTGCTGGCCATCCGCAAGTGCCAGTCTAGGCCAAGCTGAACGAGAAGATGGTTCAAAAATTGGCGTGACAAGACCGGAATCCTCAGAGCGGCCCCCATTGTCAGGCCTAGACGCGAGCGGACCCAACGCGTCTCCGCACTCCTCATCCTCATCATCGTATAGTCCACCCACGCCCGAGTCACGAAGTCTATATTTCTTCGCGATGGCTCCCGAGGTCATTTTTGGGGAGGAACTGCGAGACCTAGCGTCAGCTTGTCCTTGCGTTGATGATATACTGAGCAATGACGGCTTGGCGCAGGTGCCAGGGGTGGGACGAGTTGGGGAACTAAAGAAACCAGGGGTAGAGCTTTGATGCTTGATAGAGGGAAACTCAGGAATATGGAAAGAGGCGACCACGGGCGTGTCAGCCAACGTCTCGAATATCTCCCCCTTTGCGCGGGGCAGCTCATTGCCATCCAAAGACCTCTTACGCCCGCGACGTCTCGAGCTGGGTGAAGGTGATGAATCCTGATCCTTGATGGAGACATTTGAAACTCGGTGCTTCGCCTTGTAGCGCTCAGAGTGATCCTCTTCCCCGAGTGACAATCTGGTCATCGATTGTGCCTGTCTGCCAAGATGCCATTCAGTCTCGGCTGGTGTCTGGGGAACACGAGACCGGGAAGCTTGGAGTGGGCTTAGGGTGGGGAATGCTTGGTTTTTTGGGGCCGGGGTCGTGAAGATGAGTTTAGTGAATCCAGGAGTTCCAGCAGTGAGGGTGTGAAAGTTGGCCGTACAGGCAGCGTTGCGAGGGGTCGGTGGATGAGTTGGGGTGGGCGCCGGAGTGGTGTAGTTGGAGATGAGAAAGAGTCCTTCGTCGTCCTCAACAGGCTGGGTGATCGGATGGGAATGAGTGCCATTCTTTGCCCAAGCCCCGAGAAAGGGAGATGCACAGCGTGACGTGAACGGAGAGTGCAAGCGATTCAAAGATGGAGAGGGTTCGTCGTCGTCGTCACTGTCGCCTTGCCCGTTACTGCCACGTTCGAACAGGACACGTTTGCGTAGAGGGGAGGGCGATGGCGAGTCACCAAAGGCACGTTCAGGAGGTGATTTGACGCGTTGGATGGGAATGGAAGCTGTGGGGGATGGACTGTTTTCGCATCGAAGATCTTTCTCCCTGCCTCCTCTTGGTGGCCGCAAAGAAATATAGTCACTACGGTAGGAAGTGGACGCTGGAGGAGTTCGTAAGACTGCGGTAGAAGTCATGGTAGTCGCAATGAAGGTAGGAAGAAAGGCAGCACGAGATGATAGTTGTTGTTAAAAGCGCGTTTGTGGCTGAATCAAACTCAGACGCGTCGTAGCGTTTCGAGTCAGCCAGACCACGTGACCCCGAACAAGAGCGATCGGGATTTGAATAGTGCGCCATGCTCCGCTGCCGAACAGTAAATACCCACGTGATCAGAAACTGCGGCACAAACATTACGTATTACTGATTCGCGTATAGCCCTCTCAAAAACACCTCTTCCTGCAACTCTGCACTTCCTACTCCCTTTACAGCACTTCTGATATACCACATACCAATCGCTACCATCCTTCCCTGCCTCGCCGTCGCTTCCGCACTCGTTTCCCCTTCCACCACATGAAAGCTTCGCTCCACAGCATTGTAGATCATCTCACGACCATGCAGAATCCACGCCGAGCGAATATTTATGGACTGCATTGGCCGTTGGATCCATTGCGGTGAAAGTGCCTTGGTTTGGCCATAATACGACTGATGGAGCGCAGCGGCGAATGTCGACACTGCCTGATGGATCCACCATAGCCTGTAAATGCAAATGCGCAGCTGCAGTTTTGCATGCCGGTTGTATTAGCAATTGCATGACCATGGAATGACAACGCACCCAGTTGTGCCATATCCTGGAGTGGCCGACCCTCACCCGCAAACTCCCAATCAATAACACACCCTCTCCGCATCCTCACTGAGCAAGATCGACCCAGTCCACAAATCACCCACACTGAACACTCCTTGCCCACTTCCTTTACTCCGCACGTCTTCCTCATACTCCCTCTCGACCGCCTCGCAAATCATCGTGCGCTGGTCATCAGAAATACCCACCTGACTCAACATCTTGCCTACCCTCCCCACGACCTCTCTTGCAATCATATCCCCCATATCCGGGTTCTCAAACTCCCTGATATCCCATAACGACAGCCCGTTTATAGCCGCCAAAAGCACACCCAGCCTCTCCCCGACCTGCTCGCACATGTCTTTTCGTGGCGGAGGCTTGCGCGCAAGCCACTTGTCAATGTCTACCAAATGTTCTCCGAGATCTGAGAGGATGAGGACGTGCTCGACGTGGTCTTCGTGAAGGAGACACGGGATGGATGTCCGTGTACTAGCCTGCACCGCACGCATACTCGGTCTAGCCTCAAGCAACTTCAATGCCCTCGCCTCAATCACCTGAGCAAAGTGTCCAGGTTGACACTGTTCGACAACTGCGATTCTGACTTTACCTGACGATACGTCGAAAGCGGCGCCCCGTCACCAACAGTTGCAACATACGGCGGGGCATACTTTAATATCACACTCTTGTGTCCTTCAAGGCGACCTAGATCCTTACTCTTGGACAAGCATTTCGTCGCGCGTACGGTAATGTTGACAAGCCCGCCCTGAAGGCGATTGATCGTGTACGCTTGTTCAGGATCGAGTTTCGTGAGATAAGCATTGAAATCAAACTGGGAAGGACCAGAGATGGAATTCGGAGGTTCGGTCATGATGGCAGAATTGAGGCTCACGATGCCATTCCCTCACAACCGCCAGACAAGCGTTTGGTGACTCGTTTTAGGGAGGTCTTTCACACGAGTGGCGCTACATGCCGGTCGATTTGTACATATTAGTATCCATATTCCCGGAATTTCCAATTTGACCGAAATTCTGCAGCTGACTAATTTAGACACCGGACTTCCTGCTGAGCATGTCAAAGCCAAACACCACTCTAACATCTCCCGGCTTCACGCCGAGATACACTGCAGGCCACACGGTCGTCCTCGCACACCCTGTCTCCACCACCTTTCCCCGCCTGGGGCGTGGCGATACCATGGAAGCCAGCGTCCGCCTGTCCGATCTCGTGTCCCAGTTCGAGCTCATCAAGTCCGATACGGTAGCCATCCCATCCGCGCTACAACTCTCCGAGGCATCTGTTCGCACGCTTCCCGGATCTGTGGAAGCTGCAGCGGGCGAGCGGCTGCTCCCACGGCAGTTCTTCCATCTCGAGGAGACCATTCCGATGGTGTTCGGGCTTATTAAACAGACGGTCAAAATCGACGGTACACTGACGTGGGACGAGGATGCAAAGGTGGCGTTGTATGAGTCGTTGGAGGCGAGCCAGGGGATCCTTACGTGGAAGTTGCGGGAGTTTGAGGAGTTTGAGGAGGAGGGCGTGGTGAAGACGAGACTTACGGAGAGTATACAGGGACATGCGCCAAGGTGGCTGAAGGGGATGGTGGAGAAGACGACGAGAGAGTCACATACGTACGCCCTTCGAGTCTGCGTTTGGGAGGGCTGCTGACTGGTCCTAGGTTGCATTTGGAGAAATACCACATGCTGTTCGAGTAGCGAATTAACTTGGTTTGATCAGAACGCTTGCGAGGCTCTACGTTCAGGGCTGTTGGGGTCGACCCCATTCAGCAGCGTGCAGTGTCTGGCGGACACACGAGGATCTAGGTCTGAAGGTTGCTTTGGGAGTGCAGGTTCGGAAGTGGCGGCGTGTATGTAAGTGACCGCCAGATGCGGCTTCGTGGCGAGAATGTTATGCCATTTGAATTCGGGAGGAGGCAGCTCCGGCCATGTATGAGGGGAGGATCCGTGGGAATGCGGAGTGTGTGCAGCGGATGGAGCCCCCGAGACGGCGAAGGAGCATGGACCCGCAATACTGGATTCCGAGTCGGCGTGGGTCGAGATTGGGAAGAAGGCAGTCTATTTGTTTTGGATCGCGACGACCGCCGACTCGGGGGGCACGTGATGCAGAGAAGGGCGGGGGGTCCTGCACGAGCCATGTCTTCCCGAGTCGGTTCACTCGGACTCCCTATAAAGCCCCGCTGCAGTCTCCTCCCTCTCTCTCCAACACCCCAAGCATGGTCAAAGTCGGTCTCTGTCCTCGCCCTCCTCCCCCGTCGCGCTCACCGTTCCGCACAGGTACTCGCTGTTCTCTACGACGGTCACAAGGCGGCTCTGGAGGAGCCTCGTCTCCTCGGAACCACCGAGAACAAGGTCCGTCTCGCCCGCCCCACACCCGCATACATGCTTGTCTGATGTATGCGCGTAGCTCGGCATCGAAAAGTGGCTCAAAGACCAGGGCCACACTTTGATCGTGCGTCCCTCCCCCCATCTCTCCCACGCTCACGCCAATATATCTCGCAGGTGACCAGTGACAAGGAAGGCCCCAACAGCGTCTTCCAAAAAGAGCTTGTCGACGTGAGTACCCTGCTAGCTCTCTCGGGTCTGCTTGCCAATGCGTCCGCCATCAGGCAGATGTTCTCATCACCACCCCCTTCCACCCTGGCTACCTCACGGCCGACCTGATCGCAAAGGCCAGTCCGTTCTGTGTTCCCATTCGCCGCACTCACTCTGCCGCAGACCCGGAACCTCAAGCTCTGCATTACTGCCGGTGTCGGGTCAGATCACATTGATCTCAACGCTGCCAACCAGAGGAAAATCACCGTCGCAGAGGTACGCGTCGTTGATACGTCAAGGCCTGCGTCCCCATTGCCTTTTGTAGGTCTCTGGGTCCAACGTCGTCTCGGTGGCCGAACATGTCGTGATGAACATTCTCTTATTGGTTCGCAACTTTGTTCCCGCCCACGAGGTACGCGCATATATGATCCTTATGTCTTTGTGAACTTTCTCACGCGAGGCCACAAGCAAATCGAGCGTGGGGACTGGCAGGTCTCGGACGTTGCCCGCAACGCGTTTGACCTTGAGAACAAGGTCATCGGAACCATCGGTGCTGGCCGCATTGGTTACAGGGTGTTGCAGGTATGTCTCGGCCGACCGTCTCAGCGTGTCTCACGCACCCATGTCACGTAGCGTCTACTGCCCTTTGACCCCAAGGAACTGCTCTACTTTGACTACATCCCCTTGCCCCAACGTACGTCTCATACCATGCCCGCACTTTCTTACTCTTACCTCCTCCCCCAACACAGATGCCGCCGACGCCGTCAAAGTACGTCGCGTCGAGAAGCTCGAGGACCTGCTCGCGCAGTGTGACGTCATCACCGTCAACTGCCCGCTGCACGAGGGCACGCGCGGCCTCATCAACAAGGAGACGCTCAAGCACGTCAAGAAGGGCGCATGGATCGTCAACACCGCGCGTGGCGCGATTTGCGACCGGGCCGCGATCAAGGAGGCGCTAGAGAGCGGGCACATCAGCGGTGAGAGATGCCTTGACCCTCTTCCCTCGTGACGCTGGTCCCAGTGAGCTCATGTATGCGCTGGTTATTGTTAGGATACGCTGGAGACGTGTGGGACGTCCAGCCGGCGCCGAAGGACCACCCGTGGAGGACAATGAAGAACCCCCTGGGCGGCGGCAATGGCATGGTCGCACACTACTCTGGGACCACCCTCGACGCGCAGGCCCGGTACGCGGCGGGCGCGAAGGATATCCTGTCCCGTTGGCTACAGGGAACACCCCAGGATCCCCAGAATGTGATTGTTACCAACGGCGGCTATGCCACCAAAGCTTGTAAGCCGTGTCGTGTCGCGTCGTGGCTGATGCTGATTTTTCTCCTTTCTCCTGTGCAGACGGTCAGCGCAAGTAGAGAGGAAAGGGAAAGGGGTATCTATCCATGCAACTTTAGCACAATGTATGATAATTGGATTTTGCAATTGTGGATTTCATTCAATGCGCCATGATGTGATACAACGTGGGAATACGACTACAACTTTCAACGCTTCCGGAGACCGGGAATACAATTGTGTTCTACATCAAATATAATTCAGCTCTACCCCCCCAATCTCCTTGGTGACCCTGTGTAAAACCCCAACTCGACCTGGGACAAATGACCAAACCGCCTCGGAACCGACCACTGATCCATCAGTATTCAGTCATTAGTCATATTCTTCAAATCCTCCGCCACCATCTCGTTCAAAAACTTTCCCAGCTTCGCCGCGCTCTTGGCATAGATACTGCCCTCCGGGTTGTACAGTATGCAATTGTCAAACACGAGATTCGCGTCGATAAGGAAGCTGTCAACGTCCGTATACACATTGTGGTCCAGCTTATGCTCCATCGTGCTAAAGTCTGAGCAAGAAGCCCATAAGGTAACAGTGCACCGCCATTCGAACAATAAAAACATACCCATGGGAGTTTTGATCACATCGTAATAATCCGTCACCTCCTCCCCATTCACAGGCTGCAAAAACGGCCACGCCGCGCTATGATTCTGTAACTCAGACAACCATCGCGCCATCGCAATATGTTGCGGATTCTTTGATGCCGGTCGAGGCCTACGCGTAGGGAGTAATCCATTTTGAGAACTAACAAGTCCCAACAAGTCGTTTACAAAAGGTTGAGCTCACGTCTCGATCATCGCAGGCGTCCACCCGCTTTCCGCTACGTATAGATATAGAATACGTAATCCGGGGTTGGCAAAGAGACCCAGGAGACTTACGTAAACCAGGCACAGATTGCCAGTCCACGACGACTTCTTCGCCCTTTTTCGCGTTGAGGAATTGTGGCAACGGTGGGTACACAATGTGTGAATTAGATATTTCGCGGATTTTGGTCAAGATGGCCTATGTTTGTGTGAAATTTGCATGAATGCGCTCGTAGACGTGGATCGAATCATCGTACCTCTCGTTGTTTGGCAAGAATTTCTCGGGTTTCTAGATAGTTGACTTTGCGTAACATGGTACACTGCACAGAGTCAATTTTCATGGCACACCCTCGTTACAGGAATTAATGAATATACCTGCATGATGGTTCCACCTTCATAATCTTTGATGTACCCTGCCCAGATGGCTCGATCCAAAGTTATATCTTTCGAAAATCCCTGCAATGGGGAATGAATCATGGGGGATGGTGATCATGTCGTGACATCTCACCTGCTTCTTGAAATACCCTACAGCATAATTATCAGCATAGGTAAGGAAGTGCATCATTCCGGGATATGTGTTTTTGATGTGCATCTTGAAGTGATTCATGAGCATGCTCCCGTATCCCTGAGTCAATCCTTAGCAAAATATATATACATATTATGGGGCAAATACTAAACGTACCCTGACTTGATCCACACTGGCAGTGGCAAAAAACACAATTTCGGCAAATCCTCGCTGTTCAAAGACCCGGTAGCATATACCTCCAACTACCTTGAGCCCCCGCTTCACAATCGCCATGCAATGACTGTTCTTATCAAAGACCAAACGAGTGATGTATTCTCGCGGCATTTTGGGCAGCTGCTTTTGGAATAAACATTTAAGGTTCGTCAGGAGCACAAGTGTCCGCGGGGGAGCTGTATTTGGATAACATGGAGGAAGAGAAACAATTTTCAGTAATCCAGCTTGTGATTCAAGTTGAGATGGTTTGAGTGGTCTGTTGTGCGGCTTCATATCACAAACAAATATGTCAGGGACGTTGTATGAAATAAAAGAAATGATGTGACCTGGACTGTTTCCCCTTCAGTATCAACAGTCACCCCAGTAGCTAAGCGTTGCAGTTGCTCTGCTCCAAGTTCCTCGTGTTTTCCCTTTGACTTGCCAGCAGCTCCGACACTATCACCACCATGTGCCGATGGATGGGAACTTTGTGGAGCCGGAGCGGTTCCTGCAACAGTCATATGACCAGCCGTTTTCTTTCCACCATGTCTCGCGGGACCAAGGCCTGCCTGCACTAGAGGCTTTGAACTATTCTTCAGTGCTAGAGGCCGGTCTTCCTCGTCGGAATCAGAGTCTTCTAGGTCAGGCTCTTGCGTCTGTGCTTGTGTCTGACTTTGGGTATCATCCTGATCATCGTTCTCGTCCTTTGTCCCTTCCTCTTCCTCTTCTTCCTCATCCATTTCATCCGCATTAGAAAGAGGAGAGGAAGAATAATCGGTCAAAGCAAGGGCCTGACCTCCCGACAGGCGACGCCTCTTATAAGGAGGCTGTGGTGATGTCAATGAGGAGCTGGAACGAGTGCGTTTACGTGAAGCCGAGGCTTCACACAAATTCTTGACTACATGGGTAAGATATTAAGGTCACATCGCTTACCGAGAGAAAGAACATCCTCTGAAAGTGGACTCAGCGCCTCTTCGGGTATTCGCATTTGTTTGCGCAGCGAAACGATATCCAAATCTTCGTAGTCAAAATCAAGCAACTTCCCCTGGTCCTATACCATATATGAATATTCTGCATGAACACATTGCTGCGATGCCGATACTAACTTCCAAGAGTTCGTCCAACCGAATAGCGACGCGTCCTCGGCGATTTACTTCCTCTGCAGAAACATCTTCGAAAGCCGCGTGATCACCAACATCATGGCGGCACCGACACGCCTTGATATACCCTACGTGTCCAGAGGCAACGGGGTTCCACTCAGAGTCAAGCACCACATTAACAAGAGCGTCGGGAGCCAAGCCGCGGCAATCCTCACATTCAGAACAGTGTGAATGTCGAGCAACCTTCAGCGCCAGAGCCTCTCTACTGAGGGATGTAATGACATGCGAGCCGGGGTATAGAGCTACATTCCTGTGTGCTCTGGGTTTTGACTTTGGCGGCGGCATTGAAATGAACAAAGCAGTATAGTTAGCGCCGCGTGTGACTAATTGGCAGTAACTGTCACACATTCCTTCACACATCCTAACTGACTTTCGTACATCATGTTATTATTGAACCGGTCGTCGCTCTTTGGAGTGGTACTCGTCACCGTGCTGGCTGGGTTATGCACCGTGGATGCCGCCAAAGGCCCCAAAGTCACCCATAAGGTATACTTTGACATCAAGGAAGGCGACAAGGATCTTGGTCGTGGTAAGTTGACACGTGGCATACATTGGTATAACATCTTAATTTTTTGTGCAAAGTAACCATTGGGCTATTCGGCGGCGTATATTTACCTTTAACTATATATCGGCCAGTGAAGCTCAACGAGGAATTTTGTTGTAGTCTGTACCCAAGACTGTCGAGAATTTCCGTGCGCTGGCTACGGGCAAGGATAAAGAAGGCAATGAGCTTGGCTTCGGCTACAAGGGCTCTGGTTTCCACCGCGTGATCAAGAATTTCATGTATGCTTGCTTGCTGTTGTTTCCAATTTCATGCTGACCCCCCCTTTTCAGGATCCAGGGCGGTGACTTCAGTCCGTATACGCTTTAGTTTGAGAGACACCGGTTTAATGATCACATTATACCAGCTCGAGGCGATGGCACCGGTGGGAAGGTTGGTTGTTCTCAGGTCTCATACAGGATGGACATCTGACAGGATTTTAGTCCATTTACGGTGCCAAGTTTCCCGATGAGAATTTGTCAGTATTAAGTGTATATGTTTCGATTGTCTTATATTTGTTATTTAGCAAACTCCGTCACACTGGACCTGGAATTTTATCCATGGCCAATTCTGGAAAGGTGAGGGTTCTTGATAGCTGATTAACAATGTCTAACGATGCTGTAGGACACCAATGGTGAGTATGACGTCGAACGCGAGACGTAGGATTGACGTTCCTTCGATGTAGGTTCTCAATTTGTAAGTTTGATAATCTAGTATTTGCGCTAGTTGTGATAATCTTCCTTAGTTCATTTGTACCGTCGTCACGAGCTGGCTGGACGGTCGTCACGTCGTGTTTGGCAAAGTGATCGAGTATGGATAATCGTTTTTCTGGTCAAAGGGATACTGACCGAAACCTCCTTTGCTCCTCCATGTAGTGGTATGGACGTTGTCACTGCCATTGGTGCGTGGCGACATCGTCGATTTCGTTACAAGGCCGTATGATGATTTGCTATCCATCCTGCCAGAGAACACGCCAACAAACCCGGGCGATAAACCTAAAGAACCCATCATCATCGCCGATTCTGGCGAAGTGTGTATTTTCTTACATCTGCATGTCGTTGATTTGGCTCATACCTTTAAAAATAGCTTCCCATTGACCAAGAAGTAGACGAAACCGGAAAACAGGTGCCCGTCCGCGCTGAGCTCTGATTCGCATCCTTGCCTCCCTACGCAAAAGACTCTATTCTCACTCGTACGTACAGGCTGATTCATCTGCAAATGCATCATCCTTATCTTCATCGTCGCCAACTACATCGAATCCCTCTCCTGTTAAAGGTTTTGCATCCAACTCAGGCTCTGACCTTAAATCCTCTGTGGGTACTTCGCCGCTCGCGTGGATCCTTCTATTGCTCGTGGTTCTGGGTATTCCAGTGGCAGTCTTTGTGCGGATGGGTGGTCTGAGGCTTGTTAAGCGGTGGATGGGTGTGGACGGCCGCAGGAACTCCCGAAGAGATGGATATATGAGAGTGGATTTGGAAAAGTAGAGTCTCTCCTTCAATTTATTCGTTACCAATATATCATATGGTAAAGTCAATACCTTGTCCGAGGCTGAAAATTTGAGGAACCGGGAGCGAACTTGACAAGAGCAGGATATGAGGCCAATGACACGGTATAAATGTCCACCGAAATGTAAACAGATAATAAGTCTACCAAAATACACGGCTCCCAGCAATGAATGCTAGGTATATGGAGGATATGATTGCAGTGAGGGTATATGGGGAGTCAGTGCCACGTAGGGCTAGTCCTGTAGTAGAGGTATTCGGACTGAGTCCATCGGGGGTCATAATCTGCTTGTCTAAGCAAAGAACTAAATTGAAACGCACGGTATACCGTTCTGTAGAGAATAAGAAGGACATGTGGTATTTGGCTGAGTCTTGCAAGATAACGGCATGAAGTCGGCGTCAAATCAACACCGTGATGCTCGGGACTCACGAGAGGATCTGCGGGACAGCATACACTGTCTCCAAGATTGTTGACACTTCCCAGGGCTGCGGCATTAGTGTCGCCAGCCCATTCCTTCAGACAAGGAACAGCATTATAAGAGATATTCCAAACACCGAAATCCTATGAAAACCATCGACATTAACCATTGTTGAAGGGAGGTACAGGCACATACGGTGTATCCATAAAGCGACTGATTGCTAGGGAAAAAGTCCGATGGTATTGCTGAACTAGGGAATGCCAAATCAAAATTAAGGAGATGCCCAGCTCTAATAAGTATAAGTATGTGGGTGTGAGTTGCGCTGCATGCCTGAAATTGAGACTGACGGGTTTGGCTTGTTCGGTGTAGCTCTGCACCAAGCCGAGATAGCTGGACATAAATCTGTGACCTTGATGATGATGCTTTTCGGTTTCGGAGGATAGAATGGAGGGTCTGAGAGAAACGTATTAAGCAATGAGAGGTTGTAACATCGTCCTGAGCAGGTCTTGCTATTCAGTTGCTGATCCACAAAGTGTCAATATCTCTGGACCCACCACAACCTGGTCCATAAGCTGTCGAGCTTCCAAAAGCTAGTTGGCTTAAGGCAGCGGTAGGGTAGTGAGTGCTGGTCGGCGTGCAACCACAACTTGCGATATAGTCCAAGGGAAGATCATAGTGTGTCATGGTCGCAAAACCTGATGGTGGGTACTGCCAAGGCTCGCTATCCGCATAAGAAAGGATAGGTAGGAGAGCCAGGAAGCATAGAATTTCGAGCATAAAACAGAGTGAGAGTGAGAGTACAAGCAATGGTGACTATATGCTAAAGAGTGTGTGGGAGACAACGCGGTGGCTGCACGAAGAACTGTTGCACCGACCGTGAGACCAGCGACAGAAATACGGTCACAAAAACTCTGGTGACAGACTACGGTTGTTGCAGCAAACGCCGTAAGATACGTTCTAGCTTTAAAAAGCTCGAGCCTCGCGCTGGGCGACTGGAGTCCGAGTCCGACATATTTTGGCTTGCCTGGCGCTTAAACTTGTAACTGGCTTGCCAGTTAATCGCTGACCATGGATGGTGGCTTAGTACTAAATATTGTTCCAGACAACACTATATCGGCTTCTACAAAACAGGCCACTGGAAAGAAAGGTGGACGATGGACTGAACGGTGCGGTCCCCTTTTCATTTCATGAACGCATGTCCTCATATGCAAACAGGCTAAAGGCCAAAAGAGTTTCAAAGCGCAAGGAACGGCCACAAGTGTCGGTGACAGGTCGGACTCACAGAGAGCCGCAGTATGATGTCGAGACCCGACCATCCAAAAGGCCTCGGGTGGAAAAAGACCATCCACAAGACATTCCACGCTCAGATGTGCCATCCTCAAAATATCCTACCCAGTTTATTTCTTCTCTCTTTTCCTCAAATCCGACAGTATCCGCGCCATCTGGACCTTCAGCCCCTCGCGGGGTATCTGCACCATCAAACGCACCAGTCGGCGCATCTACATTTCAAGGTCTTCACCTTTCGCCTTTAATCATTTCTCACCTCTCAACAAAAATGGGAATAACTCAGCCCACGAGCATTCAGCGTGCTGCCCTTCCTTCCCTGCTCGGTTCCTCGGAAGCAAGAGACGCCTTTATCCAGTCACAAACTGGTTCTGGAAAAACCTTGTCTTTCCTGCTCCCGATCATTCAAGATCTTCTCCCTCTGAGCTCATTGTCTTACATTGACCGTTCAATAGGCACGCTCGCTATTATAATAGCTCCGACCCGAGAGCTTGCCAAGCAGATATCTGACGTGCTGGAGACACTGCTGACAATGCGCCTTCGACTGCTTTCAGCTGACTCCGAGGAATTGTCGTCAGACGCAGTCCCACAACGCCTCACTCGATGGCTTGTGTCTGGATTACTAACAGGTGGCGCTACTCGCACACACGAGAAGGCTCGTCTACGCAAAGGGATACCCATCTTAGTCTCGACCCCTGGTCGACTCCTTGATCACCTACAGAATACGAGTGCATTTAATGTTGGGAAATGTCGCTGGTTAGTCCTTGATGAAGCCGATCGACTCATGGATCTGGGTTTTGAAGAATCAATCCAAGGTATACTGAAAGGTTTAGATGGACGTCGCAAACTTGCTCTTCAAGCAGAGCAAGAAGGGAAGAGTACAGAAGTTGCGGGATGGGACTGGAGAGAACGTCGCAATATCCTCTGTTCTGCCACTATACGGGAAGACGTACAGAAGTTGGCGGGCTTTGCCTTGAGGCATCCTATCGTGATCAAAGCACTTGAAGCAGACTCTGAGCCCTCCCACCCAAAAATTACTCTCGACGTTGCTACGTGCAGCGACAAGTTCACACCACCATCCCAGTTGGCACAGAAGTTCGTGATCGTGCCTCTCAAGCTACGGTTGGTAACCCTGGTAGCATTACTCAGGAGTTTATTATCTCAAGATACTGCGCATGGTCGACAAGGAACCAGAATTATCGTATTCCTGAGCTGTACAGATTCGGTGGACTTCCATTGGAATTTGCTTGGTGGTGCAACAATGGATGACGAACAAAGCCCCTCTGATACAAATTCGGAGGAGGGGTTGGGGGTTGAAGAGACAAATCACGCACCCAAGGCAGAACGGGTCAGGGTTCAATCCACGTTACTTCCTAGCACACAAATATATCGACTACATGGTTCATTACCCCTTCAGACCCGACTGGCCTCACTAAAGGGATTTTCATCCAAAGCTTCCACGGGGGAATCGCCTGCAGAATTCTCTTCAATCCTTCTCTGTACATCCGTTGCATCACGTGGGCTCGACTTGCCCCTGGTACGTGCTGTAATTCAGCATGATTTACCTACGGAGGGTGGAGCTACCGAATATGTTCACCGTGTAGGTCGGACAGCCCGAGTTGGAAAAGGTGGTGAAGCGTGGGCTATTGTGGGTCCTAGCGAAGGACAGTGGGTGCCATGGGTTGAGGAGCGTATGGGCGAGACTCCGGATAAAAAGAAAATCAAGCTACAAAGCTTCAGCGTCGAAGGTATACTCAGGAGTGGTTTTGGTGGACAGGGAAAGGAGTATGAGACCAGGGCAACGCAAGTGCAGTTATCATTTGAGCGGTGGGTCTTACGAAGCTCCAACGTGAGTCCAGTCCCGTATGAACCTCATTCTTGTGTAATGTCGACTTACCTACACTTGGTGTCCTCGCAGCACGCTGAATTGGCCCGGAAGGCCTACGTCTCCCACATGCGTGCATATGCCACCCACCCGTTAGATGAAAAGCACCTCTTTCATGTGCGTCATCTTCATTTGGGACATTTGGCGAAGGCCTTTGCGCTTCGTGAAGCTCCTAACACCGTGACGGGAAAAACTGGATCTCTAAAGCGACAACGGCCGCACAAGGAAGAACGGCCTAAACTTCCTCGTTCACTAAAGTTAAATGGAAAACGCCGTGGATTAGGCTCACGAGAGGCTGAGGATACTGAAGAGCGGATGATGGCGGTCGTGCGCCAGCAAGGACGCTTGAGCAAGAAGGGAGGACTCATGGTTACCAGTGGGGCTTCAGAGTTTCAAATTGCGGGCGGGAACGCATTGGAGAGCCTTGTGCGCCGTTAGCCTCGCATCACTCCGCTCTCCTGAAAAAAATATCGCCGCAAACGTCAGTCAGTATAATATACTACTGACGCTTGCGATCCAAACGCTTACGAGGCAAAGAATAGTCAGATCAGGATTGAGCAAGTGTACATTACACAATTTCCGCTTGTTTGTAAGGGAATGCTCTGTTCTCCCGTACCCATAATTTCTCCCCTTCGCCACCTGATAAAGGAGCATCCAACCTCTCAATCCCCCCCAAGGTCTCGTTCATGCTGTTCGATGTGCATCTCCCAATGAAGACCTCGTTCCTTGAAAAATCGAGGGCATCAAGATTAGAGGCGAGTCGCTCCTTGGGTACGAAGGGAGCACTAAGGCAACATCGGGTATGTGTACTGAAAAGTATGACGTATCGTGCTAACTGTTGATAAATAATGCGAACAAAAGTCCTTTCTTGTTTTTCCACCAATAATAAAACAAGTCCGAAGTACATTCAGTTACTCATTAACTTCTCAGCAGGTGTCTCAGACCTTCCGGTACATCTATGAATACCACGTCGATGTAAAAGGCAGGAAGGTTTACGGAGGGACTCATGTAAACTGCAGTGATGCGTTCAGCAATCGAGGCCCTGTCTTCCGCAGAGAATGTGCCAGGAGCAGTGTATATACGGTGTAGAGGCATGCTGGGGGTCTTAACAGCGTCGTTACCAAGAGACGTCGGATTATTTCGATGTTCGATGATGTGCCTCTTGGTGGCTTTATACCTGGGGAGTGCCGCGTGTTGATCTAGCAAACTCCTATTTCAAAGTACATGTTTTCTGTTCGTATTGGCAAAGACCGACCGGAGGTGGCAGGATTAGAGTGCGATGTTCCAAGTTTCGGACATGTGCATCAGCAAAACTCGCTTGACTTGACATTACCAGCACATCGGCGGCAGCCCAGGTCTACAAACTTCTGTATGTCAGGCATTGCTAGTGTCTGATGTTGACCGCTCCCATTTTTCCGGGGGCGGGGACCCTTTCAGGGATATCAAAGCTTGCTGTATGTGAGTCCTGCCGAGCGACACCAGTCTTGGACCTTTGTTCATTTGAGAAAACATGAATGAGTGAGTCTGCGAGTCCTTTTGCTTATCCGCCAGGGTTAGACGTACGTTAGACCGTCGTCTTGAGTAAGTACGGTTGCCACTGAGTTTCATCCGCAGGGTGATCGATGGCTAATCTTTGCATTGCTTGCCGATAAGCATTGAAGTTCGTTCTGTGCGCAAGTGTAACATCAGAAAGCTGAGTAAGGTTCTGCTAGCATCTTGGCCACTTCCTTCCAGCAGTGAACTCAGAGAAGCAACATTGCTGAGTTGCGTAATCATTATCATTGGCTGGTCCACACCTCTTCGAAACGCCAGAGCAATGCCATGGAGGCCATGGAGGATGACGCAGACATTCTGGCACTTCAGGTGGAAGAGGTGTCGAGCCATGCACTCGCCTTCTTTCCGTTGCCTTGGAGGGTCGCGTTGCTCACAGGTGTAGGCATCCTAGGTTGGGCCAGCAATTTGCAGTTCCTGCACTTGATGGGTATAGACACTGCGTATGTCCTGGACATGCATTCCCATGTCAACTCACAATATTCTCGACCGTTTTCATCAACGTCTCCCCATTTTGGCTCAACAACTTTTTCAAGCTCGGGGCGTTTGTTGTATCTTGCTCTCTATAAGCTTTTCGGGATATACAGTGCTTGGACTTTGGGTTGCTGGCTTCTATTCCGTGTCATATGTGGAGGGGACACTCAAATGATGGATCGATATAAAATTGTTCTTGAAGTTTGTGCGATCTGCGTCCTTGCGGCTCTCGTATGCCCCTTCAACGTGATTCGTAAACGTGAGCGAGACCTTTTTCTACAGTGAGGACAAGCATTCCCATATATGCGTCTCACCATCATTCTAATTCATATGTGGTACCAGGGGACTCTATCGTTGTTTGTTTTCACCTATGAACCAGCCTATCCACTTTTCCGACATCGTCCTGGCGGATATACTTACTTCGTTCGCGAAGGTAATTGGAGATCTATGGATTTCAGCATGCATGCTTGCACCATGGGGTAGTTTGCATTTATTACCTGTGGATGAAGGCTGGTTACAGTGGATCGTGCCCTGTCTGATGAGGTGGGCTACAGTTTAACGCAATTCCTATATTCAACTGACTTCCCAGCTTCTCATTCAAGTCTGCCTTACGTGATTCGATTGCGACAATGTCTCGTCGAATTTCTGTCCTCTTCCCATCACTCCAATACACGAGCATTGCTTAATGCTATCAAGTATTCTACTGCCTTCCCGGTCATATTTCTTTCAGCAGCGCAACGACTGGTTGTATCTGAACTTGTGGCTGAGAAGGGATCCCAGTTTGCCAAAACACCATGGCACGGCGAGCACCAACTTTTTAGACTTTGGTACTTTCTTTTACACGTAATATGGCTTATTGCTAACTAACTGTTACCCATCAAGGCTGCTCGCCGTAGCTGTGAACTCAGGTTATTCCTTCTGGTGGGATGTAACGAATGATTGGGGTCTTTCCCTGCTCCAATCGCCTTCTGGGGATGCCTCGTCTGTTTCAATACCGAGGCCACTTCTTCTTTCCCAGTTTCAGAGGCCTGAGTCTTCGACATCATCACTTCCTTCATCTCAAGGTGAAGATGAAGCACCAGCTGCCATACCGAGCGATGTCTCTTACCTTCAGGTATCTCGGCACACGCAACAGCAGTCGTACCCACAAGGACTCCGTCCAGTACTCCTGTTCAATGATCCCATCGTTTACTACATCGCAATTTCACTTAATCTAGTTCTGCGACTGACATGGTCCCTGAAGTTGTCTTCGCATCTTCACTCCATGGCTGACTTAGAAGGTGGTGTTTTTCTTGTGGAGGCACTTGAGCTTATCCGGAGGTGGGTGTGGGTATTTTTTAGAATTGAATGGGAGGCTGTAAAGAAAGGCATCGGCACGGTCAGTGAGGACAGACCCACGGGGGAAGTTCATGAAATGGATGGCCAAAGGCGACAACAAAAGTAACGACAGTATACGTTATATCCCAGAACTTGGAACCATACCACATATGTCTTAATATAATTTAAGCCATAGATTCTTCGCTGGCCATTCTCTTAAGTTGGAATGCTTGTTCCAAGTCGTTGAATGTCTGCATTTAGTATGTTCAAACTCCGCTTACAACTGTTCACGCTCCATCACGTGTAAGCCAGGCCTCTCCTCTAAGGAGCAACAATCATGGTATGTTTTGCCTCGACACGTCGGTTACGCGTTGTCTGACGCGTTATATAGTTTTACTCTGAAGCCATCTTGTCTCGCCGTGGTCCATTAGCCAAAGTTTGGCTTGCAGCGCACTGGGAGCGTAAGCTCTCAAAGACCCAGACGCTCCAGACCGATATCAGTCAATCTGTAGGGGCTATTATGGGCCAAGAGGTCGAGGTCATGGCCCTTCGTCTTAGTGGGCAGTTGCTTCTGGGTGTTGTGCGAATATACAGTCGGAAGGCAAAGTATCTTTTGGACGACTGTAACGAGGCTCTGCTTAAGATCAAGATGGTGCGTCCAGTGGCTATAGCCGGCATACTTCTCTAAGATCCTGTCATGGTCATCCTAGGCTTTCCGTCCTGGTATTGTTGATATGACTGAGGATCAATTAGCTGTCAACCGGAATGCTATTACTTTACAGGATGGTGGACTTGATCTTGACCTTATGATGCCAGACTTCAATCTGTGGGTACTTAGCAATGTCATCCGCCTTCTCAATTACCTTGACTTTTATACCCAGGGATCTGGATTTTGAGGCTCAACCTGGTGGGCAACATATTGCACGACAGGCTGATATTACTCTTGCTACTGCTGATGATATGCCACTTGATCTGGATGATCCTGGTTATAACTTTGACCTTGGCCCTCCCGATGGAATCGGTTCTCAGGATTACCTCGACCTTGAGCTGGACTTTGGCGAAGGTGCTAATAAAGGCCCCGTAGAAGATGACAGCCTGTCCATCGAATTTAACCGTGATGCACCTGCCGTCCATGACCTCCGTGCGTCCATAGATTCTGCATTGCTGGATCAGAGGGACAAGAATTTGGATTTGGACGCCTTATCAGCGAGGAGTAGAGATGCCTCAGAGGCCGGCTTTGATGCCGGTCATTTTGACATGGACTTTATAAGGGATGACGCGGGCATAGATTTCGACCATGGCCTCAATTTTGGGGAAGGGCCATCTATCCCACCTAATCAAGAACTAGTGCCGGAAAGGGCGAAGTCTTCGCGTGCTTGTATGTGATCACATACATGACGAAGATTCTGAGCACTGAAATTGCGATTTAGCCTCTCCATTGACGGAGCTTCCAGATACACCACCTCCAGAAGTTACTCCCCGAGTCGCTGCCGACCCTGCTAATGAACAAACACCGTCTAAACGGCCATCAACGAAAAAGCCCAAAGATAAAAAACAGATTGTTGATTCAATCATTGAACTTAAGGATGGTCCCGGGACCAAAATAGGACGTGGTAGGGGCGGTCTAGGTAGCCAGGTGCAAAAAGATGTCAGCGAAATCTTAGCAGATGTAAGCCAGAATTCTCTATGGTGAGCGCCGATGCAGCTGATGTACACGGAAGCAATACTTTCTTCCTGCTTCTCGCACCGTTATGCGTCTGCTCGAGATCCGCGCAGACCCTGTGGCGCATTTCATGCCGACGAAGCCAGGTCCAGGAGGCAGTCTTTTGTTTAACGCTGGTCCTCCTGGCTTGGCACCAGAACTTGCCGAAATGTTTATGAGACCCATAACAAATTTGTCCTTGTCAAAGCGTCGAGGTGAGGATGCAGATGGCCGGCCCAAGAAGAAGCCACGCATCGATGGTAGTATTAACGGAGATGCCAGTGAGGTGGAGGTAGCCCGAAGGGCTGGTAGTATTGCCAGGAGTATTGGACCAGGAAGTGACGTTGTGCCAGGCGCAGGTGGTGACATCGACTTTGGAGGTATGGAAGGAGGCCCAGGGATAGAAGACTTTCAATTGGATGTCGACCTTCAACTCGATGTGTCTGGAGAATACGTCCAAGATAACCTTGCAATCTCAAAAGGTGGTGATGAGACTAGACTCTCAACACCTGCAGCTGAACTTGCTGATGACCTGGAGACGTATGCCGATGTGGATTGTCCAATTGCCACATTCGATATTAGGCCCACCCAAAGCCAGTTCATTAGCCATGGCCAGCCACAGGATGAACAAAATGAAGGAGACGAAGTTGATCAAAAGAAGGGATATAGCAAGAATACTGTGAAGGCGTTATCCATTCTCCGCAAGGAGCTCGACCCTGCGATGAACCCTAGTGGGAGCGAGAAGGTGCTCAGCTTCGCTAGTTTGTCAGAAAAGGTAGATCCGTCTTGATCCGTTTACTTTTTCTCAACAATAACCCCCCTTACAGGCATCACGCCGCGCTGCATCCTCATTCTTTTTCGAATTGCTTGTACTCGGAACCCGTGATTGTGTCAAGCTTTCCCAGGCTGGGCCGTTTGAGAATATTGAAATCAGAGGCAAAGACAAACTTTGGGAGCACAAGATCAGGCCAGGAAGACATGCGTCTGCAGCCCCGTCTCTTGCCTCTTCTATGGGTCTCTGAACATTTCCTCTTGGATACGAAATTTAGATTTATTGTCTTGCTTTGGAGGATTATTGACTTGTACTGTCCCGCATCTGTACATGTTGTAGCAGTTTGCCTGAAAGTTTCCAGGTACTTGTTGTCTGTGTACGTCCAGTCACTAGTCGTATAATCCATCGTCAATTGTCGGTACTCATCATTCGTATATTGAAGGTCTCAATACATCGTTTTCACGTTCAAATATCCATCTCCGACTGTCACAAGTGGTTACTGATTAATGTCTGTTGGTCACGCTTGTCCGGTGCGTGCTGAAGTTCCCTACCAACATACCTCCTAGTTGCACCAATTACATTACGATGCATTTACCCTACTACCTCACTACTTGTAATTCACGGGTGTCTGATAGCTGAAGATGGAAGTCCATTGCCAGTTATATTACAAGTGCATGATTACGAATTGTCGTCGAATGCTCCCTCAAACAGAAAATTGGCAGCTAGCTCCTCATTCTTATCACAAGCAAAATACGCTTCAATGACTGCTTGGCGGGGGAATCCTAGCGCCTCCAGCTGGAGACGCTCCAATCAGTAATGATAGAATATACGCCATAACCAAACATAACTCACTCGTTCGATCGCGGCCATCTCTTCGGCAGTAACACTAACCCTATGAGCGCCAGGCGGTACCCCACCCTCACCATCCTGATCTTCAAGATCACCAAGTCCTTCATTTAATAAGTTGAGCAGAGCCTCTGGGTTGGCCGCGAGCGTTTGCGCCAACTGAGGATTGTTCTGTGCCAATTGTTGAATCACAGGCTGGAGGAGGGCGGGATTCTGGGCAACGAGTTCGCGGACGGCGTTGAAACGCGGATCGCCGCGAAGGCTCTCCAATCCTCCTCCCGCACCGCCAGCAGCCGTGCCTGGGGCACGTAAGCCAGCAAGCGGATTACCTGTGGCCCCGCCGCTTGCACCAGCCGTTTGTTGCTGTTGAGCAAGCTAAGAGACGGAAATAAGCAATCAATTGGAAAGAATGCATGGCAATGCACCTGAAATAGATTTTGAGGAGCCGACGGTGCTGCAGACGCTGGAGCTTGTTGTTGTTGAAGCGGGGGCTGTTGAGGTTGCGCCGCGGGACTAGCTGCAGCTGCAGGTGCTGTCTGAGCAACGGGAGCGGAAGTTGGTGCCGGAGCACTACTCCCCCCGGCACTTGACGAGTCTGCCAGGAGATGCTCCGGAATGCCCTGAGTGAAAACATCACTAAGTTCATCAAGAGTCTGGGTATGAATTGAGGCTAACGTTTAAGAGATACTCCACCGCGCGATCGGGATTATTGTAGCTGGCTTTTAATGCTCTCAAAATTTGGTCTCGAGGATACCCCATCTCCTCCATATTAGAGATAGTTGCCTGTAGAGCCTCTCCAGATAAGAATGAGGCCCCTAAAGGAACGGAAAGTGTGGCAGAGGCTGGAGCGGCTGATGTGGTATCAGGTGCCGGAACCGGAGATGGTGCTGGAACTGGATCAGGTTGTACGGGTTGTGCAGCCGTTGGAGTTACGGATGCTGCCGGAGTTGTACTCGAAGTGGCTGCAGCAGAAGATGCGGCTGCACTGGGCTTCGGCTACATGTTGATGCATGTTAATACAAAGCTTTTCCGCGATCACTCATGAATATACCTTCGACACCATAAGCACTAGGAAATCTTTTTCCTTTATGTCGCAAGAAGCTACCGACTTGCTGTCCGGTAATACCTTGCCTGCAATGGGACTAATTTACAAAAGCACCAGGAACTCTATTGCGAAAACGACTAACCAGAATAGATGAGTTTCTGACTTTCTACAGCATGTCCTTGAACTTCATAAATCTTGGTTTTGAGATCTAATACTGTATCTGTGCCATCAGCTTCAATCTGAAAACAACAGGGTGAGGTCAAAGTCAGCATCCATGAAATGTTGACTGACCTGGAAAAGTTTCTGCTGAAGGGTTTTTATTGTGATTTTCATAACGATCAACCTAAGCTAGTAGAGACCAAGCAGTGTAGCTGGTGGTAGAAAACACCACAGTAGTGGCGTGTAGAGTGAGGCTGACGCACGCGTTCGATTATTCCGAACTCCGACAACTCCAGGTGGTGCGGCCCGTGAGGAGTGAAACGACGACAAGCTAGTTGCTACTAATAAGTTTACACGACGATTACGCCCATGTACGTGCTTTATTCGAATGTCTTGTCACTTCATTTAAGAATGTTAGTGATACTGGAGCCTGCATCACATTGAGGTCAACCTCGGGACCTGACCCAAGTCATTGATATGGATAAAGAAAACGGCGACGAATATATCAGAAGAACAGCTGCATTCATCAGGTCACACGAACACCGTCTGGCAGATGCTGCCATAGTATCTAAGCGTGGCCCTCAAAGGCGTCCTACGGGATCGACCTCCGTTCTTGGTTGGATTGGGCTGGGAGCCACAGAACAGCCGAAGACACCGTTGATATTTACAGAGGACCCACACCATTTATTCTATCTCCTCATGCGTTTCGAGGGTTTAGGGATAGATGTTGGCCCCCTGGACGTTCGCGTTCAGAACCCTTCTCGTCCTACTAGCATGTCCTATTTGGCTATGCTTGCCGTGAAGGATAAAGCAGACGTTCGCTCTATCTCCTCGTTTCGCTCCACGATGTCTTCCATTTCCATGTTCTCTCTAGGAGGCGGCTGGTACGGTCGTGCTGTGCCAGCCAGTTTGGACGCGGAGTTGAAGTACCTCTACAGCGCTTTCACCAAGTTGCCAGCTCTTCGAGTGCGTGCAGCTGGCATCAAGGTGGTGTCTGAGCTATCAGACGATCCTCCTACGGATAGCGCTATTCCTATGCATGCGTTCAAGAATTTGCAGACGCTAGAGTGCCATGACATTGACCCCCGGACTCTGATAGGATGGGATCTGTTAAGCTTAGGGCTGAGGAGTTTGACTGTCAAACGGAGCGGGTTGGAGGATGTCTCTGATCTGTTCGTCGACTCTGTTATCGACGACAGATTAAGACGAGAAGGTAACCCTACCAGGGTTGCGAGACCAAGGCTTGTCCATCGTCCCCCTTCATATGGCTCGCGACATTCATCTTTCCATTCTGCCTTGCTCCCCTCATCAGTCCCTGAGGACTCGGAGCAGGAGAACTCTCTCTCACAAGATGCACTGTCCGAACCACTGCTCCCTTCTTATGCGTGGTCACTCTTGACACATCTATCATTGTCTGACAATAACCTGACATTCCTCCCCTCCTTACCTGCGTTTCCAAGTTTAATCTCCCTGGATCTGTCGTCGAACCTTTTGATTTCTATCCCTACTAGTCTTTCAACACTTCCAAGTCTGAGGTCACTCAATGTGGCCCATAATATGGTCGATTCCGTGTTAGGAATCTATTCCCAGATTCCTTCCATAGTGACACTCAACATTTCGTCAAATCGACTTGATTCGCTATGTGGACTGGAACGATTGGAGCACCTCTCTCGGATAGACCTCAGGAACAACAGAGTAGAAGACACCGGTGAGATAGGCCGGGTGGCTGTTCTGGATGGAATGAAAGAGGTGTGGGTGACTGGGAATCCTTGCACGCAATTATATCAAGATTGGCGAGTGCGCTGTTTCGATTTGTTTGCCAAGGAAGGTCGTGAGGTCCTCCTGGACGGAAGTATTCCTGGCCTCATGGAGAGGAGAGCTATGAAATATCATGTCGTTCAAAATGGAGATACACATCTGCATGGTCACAATGGCAGACCGTTGTCACACGCACATTCACCTTCCAATACTCATACGAACGGGCATTCGAGCCCTCCAGGTTCGCCATACATCGTGGCGCAATCACCTCGGCCTTCGCCAGCGTTATCGGCTGTCCACAGTGTTGCGTCCACCCCCGAACCTACACCTCAACCAAAGGCGCGGCGGCGGAAAAACAAGAGGATTGTGGATCTCAATGACAAAGACAGCATCGATGATTTGCGTCGCGAGTCCCGTGGCATTGACAAGTCTCATGGACGACATAGTTCTGACGTGGGCGTTTTGCGGCACAATGTACAGTTATCCCCAAGCACTCCCAGACATCTGAGCAGAAATGAATTGACTACCCCAGCACAAGACTCGGAAGGAAACACGTCATCAGCGGTAGAGATATCGTCAAGAGCGGGAGATCTTATATCTAGCTTGACTGTAGACGGTTTACCATCCTTGGTGCGCTCGCCAACTAGCGAGTCGCCGACTGCAATCTCACGTATCCGCCAAGGCGCGGGTGCGTCTCGGACAATTTCGTCTGTCAAGTCTAACAAGAGACGTGTTCGCCTATCTCCGTCCATGTATGAGCCTGCATCTGCATCTTCAGGATTCCCCGAACGACACCGGGAGGGGGAGGAAAGCGCCGAGGGCTCAACAGCGTACCCCGCTATATCAGAGGCAGAGAAATTCCGGAAGCGAATTGAAGCCTTGCGGAACGAGGTAGGAGACAGTTGGCTCAAGGTATTAAGCCAGACACACCTTGGCAGCTCTGACGAAGGGATAACTCGGAGGAGCTAAGTGCTACTAGTATCTGGTTTGTAGTCTCTTCCTTATACCGGTCCAATCATCTTTATGATTATTGTCTTTACAGTAGTATTTTTTGAACATTGTAGAATTTTCTTGTTGTCCACGTTACGTTTCTTTGTTGACTGGTGGACAAGGTCTGTTATGTTTTCAGGAGTCCATGCTCTTATTCTGCATCTGTACTGTCTCGCATTTCATGACTAACGCATTGCTTTATCTACGGCTAATGATTGTTGATTGACATTGCGAAGCCAATGCGTGACCCCTGGCCGTAGTCATAAATCGAGTACCCTGTCGCCTGAATAGTCAGTCCTTGCTTGGACGAACGACGCTGAAAACCAGATACGCACAGGACTTGAGGAACTCATCGCCGATAATAGCCAGATTTGGTGAGACGTGGCCATTTGTCGCAAGAATACCTCCGATACAATTTCTATCCGCGGTATTATATGAAGGAGTAGAATATAAATCAGCAGACATTACATGACAAAATATGCTCCAAATCCTCATGGTACATAGAGACTTACCTTCCAGAGGTTGCTGTCATGCCAAGATTGAAATCTTGCAGATTGATCGAGTAGGGCTGACTGCCAAAAACAAGGGAGATGCTGGGACGGGAGACACATGGGTATGTATATAATCCTGGACCATACTCCGGAGCACGGCTCGCGCCTGGTATTTGGCCATACAAGGAATCTGCGAGATCTTGTGGGATATAGATTAAGGAGGTACCCGTGTCGATTGCCTGTATCAATAAAGTTAATGCAGACCGAACCGTGTAAAATACGGCCTGGACAAACGGCAGTGACTCTCCGCGGCGCTGTGTTAACTCCGCCAACTTGTATGTTGTTTAATGAAAGGCTCCAATAAGTCTGTGAGACGACAGGATTCCAAAAGATGGTGCCAATATACTTCGACGGGTCATAACACCCTATGCAAACCTCGGATGTTCGTGGTTGGTAGTGTGGTTGGTGGCGTGTTAAGTGAACACTGAAAGCCGCAACATTCACTTGGCCCTCCTGTATCAACCGCTCCATGAAAGTCGGCTGGCGCGATACAGAAATGGAGCTAAAAGCCATGCCTGAAAGTGAAATCTGAGAAGTGCACTTGCAGTGCATCGGTCAGACGGACCAATAATCCCTACGAACGGCACAGTCGCGAAGTGTTCAGATACTTTGGAGACGGCACCAAAATACTGCTGGCGAATAGACATTGGCCCCAATGTGACTGTCTCCTGAGCAAGCCTACCTTCAACTTCCCCGGTGCCCTATTATCAAGTCCACCGTGAGATGGAGAAGACTAGTGAACCACAGAGAGAGCAAGAGATCACATAGGCTACAGCAAAAGACTGTCCAGTATCAGAATACGTCGAACTGTCAGGAGGACTGAAGTGTGCTTTTCCAGAGTCACAATCGGTACAGTGAGTAGCAACCCAGAGATCAGCGGAGCCTGTGTCGACATCAAGTAGGACGGCCTGGGGGCGAGTCCCTAATCTGAACGGTCCATAGTAGGCAATATCCCCACCATACGTCTGTAGACCCCATACGAAGCTTGAGCCCGTTGCTTGCTAGACAGTGACACGATATTAAATTGACAATAGGTTAGGTGACATAGATGCGCACAGTGGACTGATCATCGGTGCCGAGAAAGTTGGAGAGAGATGTGAAGTTTGGCAAAGGTGATAAATCTTGCCCTTCCAGATACCTTGACGCTGGGGAGTATTTGGCCATTACGGCTTTCAACTCCTGTTGCTATGCTACCCCATGAGTGCTTCAAGAAGCCAATATGCAGCAAAACAGACCGGAAATGAAGGATCGAACAAAGAAATCTCGCTATCCGTCGAGTTAACAGCAGAGCTACTAGCATTGGAGGACAGTTGCTGGAAAAGAGCTGTTGGGTTTTGAGATTCAGACCCGACCGAACGAGCAACATTCGAGGGTGAAGGTTTTGAAAGCATGGCATATGTTGCACTAGCTAGAGGAGTGAGACTTGTCCATCCATGATGCGAAGGAAACACATCCATTGCAGTAATGATTGGAAGGAGAATGAATATGTGAATAAACGTAATGACCAACATCGGGCAAACGCAAGTTTGAAGTTGGCGCCACGAGTCCATAACATATGGCTTTATAGGTCATCTAACACGGAGGTTTGAGGCCTCAGGAGTATGACTCGGATGAACGACGTTTGAAGCTTGAAGCCTGGGCTGGCCACTCACGCAACGCCAGCGGTAAATATAGTATGGCCCCAACGAAACATTTGGCTGGGGACAAAAACTCTACCCGATGCAAATGACGCCTTGAGATGATCAGAAACCTATTGACGCAGCAACTAGGTGGAAAAAGCACTTGTAGAACCGTTTGTGCCATGTCTGACTCATCTATGGCATGTACATAAACGAGTCCAGAGAAGTACTTGAGGCCTGAGGAGTCGATCTATGTCACTTGCACCACAGCCCCCTGACAACTTGAGATATTTATTGTACGGTCCATCGGACGACACGTACGCGCAAAACCATCTACTACGCATTCCAAGAATACATATGTAGCCTAATGTATACTTGATCGAAGCTATGCTTTCAGATGAAGTGCCAGGCCATGAGTCCAATTTGACTAGTCTAACACTGCGTACTTCTTGAGGTGGTCCGGTATGGCATCAGCTAGGCCCTTTGCTTCCAGCCACTTCTTGGAAAACAACCGACTTTGATACCGATATGCACCGTCACACAAGATCGTGACCACGGTAGAACCTGGGCTGTTAATGAGCTTTCGTTGAAAAAGGGTGACTGACTTGCATACCTCGGCCGAGCTTCTGTGCTAGTTCAACAGCAGCAACCACATTAAGCGCAGAACTTGCACCGAGGTACAAGCCTTCCTTGTCTAATAGTCCGTAAACCATGGCAACAGACTTAGAATCCGGTATGTGCAAAGCTCCTGATATATGGTCGATCTCCATGCCAAGGTTATTCGTTATACGACCCTGTCCAATACCTGAACGGAAGAATTTATGTTATTGTGATGAACGAAAAACAATAAACATACCTTCAGTGATGGAGCTTCCCGAGCGTTCAATGAGCTTGCCCCCGCTTGAAATGTAGCTATACAAGACACTTCCAGGAGGGTCCGCAAGCCATGTTTGAACCTTGCCGCCACTTTTCTCTCGTAAAAACCGGCCAACACCGGCAAGTGTACCGCCGGTGCCTGTAGCGCAGATAAAGCCGTCTAAATTTCCACCTGTTTGTTGCCAGATTTCGGGTCCTGTAGAAATATAATGTGCGTAGGCATTGGAGGTGTTGTCAAACTGGTCAGTCCACACGCTATTGGCGACTGTTCTGGAATAATCGCGTGCTTGATGATTATAGTTCTGCGGGTTCTCGTATGCCACAGCAGGGACGGGTCGCACGTCTGCACCGAGCATCCGAAGGAGATCTATCTTCTCTTGACTCTGAGGATAGTGTCATTAGAATTGACAAATACTTCTGGGAGGATTTGACTTGCCTGAGTGTTAGGCATATAAATCACGCATTTGTAGCCTCTCGCTCTACAGACATGGGCGAGACCTATTCCAGTGTTCCCAGCAGTGCCTTCAATAACGGTTCCGCCCGGCTTCAAGCTAATAGCATCGTTGAGCCAATGATAGCCTGTATAGTACGAGGGTACACATACCGACCTTTATCCTCCGCATCTCGTACGATGCCTAGCGCCGCGCGATCCTTCACACTACCGCCTGGATTCTGAAATTCTGCCTTTCCAAGAATAGTGCAACCAGTTCGCTCAGAAAGTGATTTAAGATGGATCTATGGCAAAATGAACGACGTTGGCCGGGGAGATGGAAGATAGATGATCTACCAAAGGCGTGTTACCGACGGCAGCGGTAAACCCTTCAACAACGCCTGACGTGAAACCACGAAGTATCACGCTGGCACACAACCCCAGTGGAGCGTAAGGTCGTCTAACTCTGGTCGCACCATATAAAACAGGACGCATCCTAAAATTCAATCTCCGAGTCCACTGCTCCAAACGGTTCTACTCGCGCACGACATCGGTTTGTCCTGTCCTTTATTGCTTGACCCACTGCCGCTCTTTACACCACATCGTTCGCACAATCTAAACAATGGGCGCCAACCTGTCCAAGGCGCTGGGTACGATTTCTGTAGACATGCCACATTTCAGGACTAACATGTGTGGCTAACGCACAGGGAAGATCTTTGGCAATAAGGAGATGCGGCTTCTTATGCTGGGTCTTGATGCCGCTGGAAAGACAAGTACGTGGGTTAATTGTCTCTATCTTCTTAGTCTTCCAAACCATTCTTTATAGCAATCTTGTACAAGTTGAAGTTGAATCAATCCGTCACGACAATACCCACCGGTACATAGAATGTTTCCGTCACAAATTATATTTTCAAATGCTCACTGACAATTATAGTTGGGTTCAATGTGGAAACCGTCACATACAAGAACGTGAAATTCAACGTATGGGACGTGGGAGGTCAAGACAAAATCAGGCCTTTATGGCGGCATTACTATACTGGCACGCAGGGCCTTGTGTTTGTTGTGGACAGTCAGGATCGGGACCGAATAGATGAGGCAAGACAGGAACTTCACCGTATATTGAGCGATCGGGAAATGAAGGAGTGTTTGTTATTGGTCTTTGCAAATAAGCAGGATCTGCCTGGTGGTATGTATGGCGGAAATTTTCTTTATGTACTGATTCTTACACATCGTGCTGGCTAGCAATGTCACCCGCGGAGGTGACCGAAAAGCTTGGCTTGCATCGCATGCGAGATCGGTCGTGGTATGTCCACCCTAGGTATGTTCCTGGCCTTGATTTCCCACTGCACTGACTGAATACATGTCGTAGTTGCGCTACAACAGGGGAGGGTCTCTTCGAAGGTTTACAATGGCTTTCGCAAAACGTCAAGAAGCGTCAGACGTGAGTGCTTAAACCACTTCGTTTAACGCCTTGTGTGTGGACTTTGATACCATGGCAATTATGCCTTTCACGACTTAATTCTACTTCAATCAATTACGTCTGGCTTCACGTCTGTGATTTCGTCGCACCATAATTAATCTTCCTGGGATCTGAAATACATCCTGATGCGTGATATAATTCACATCACGTGATGTCATTGAACGCGTTCGCTACTGTCATGTCGGATAGTATACGAAAAGCATGGCTCCTTGGATATCTTATTGCATTTGCTGAGCAACATGGCGGTCAGCTTGCATCGTTACATCCTAAGAAGGGTAAGGTTCAAATCATTAACGCGAGTCCCGTTTCTATCATACTGAGTTTTGTGGTAATCGTTAACTCACCCCGCAGTTCCGCACTCTTCCAGAATCACCTGAAGAGTGGGTCTGGGCGGATGTATCAGATAAGACGCATTTTGTGACTGTTCGCTTCACCATGGAGGCGGTCAAGTCTTTCAATAGCGATCTGTTCGTATCCTAGTTGCTAGGCTTGTTGAGCTGATTGTGAATCCACTCGGCAGAAGAAACGCTGGGCGTCGACTTACTTCTAGAAGGTGGGGCGTAGCCAGCATCAGGTGTTCACGGCCTTTCTTGTGCCAACCACCTACTAAGAATGGCAAGGGTCTCGAAGTCGAGTCGACGCTCGCTCTTGTCGTGGATCAAGTTGAAGTGGCAGGGTCGGAAGGGGAGGCAATGTTTGGAGATCCTAGATGTGTGACCAAAGAGGAACCAATGCGGCGTTGGTTAGAAGGGCTCAGGCAAGGCTCTGGAGGGTATGTGAACCGAAATAGCAGCATTCGATTGTTTGATTTGAGACTGCTGCCTCAGGAATGTACTACAGCTAGAACGTCTTCAGCGCGATGCGAAAGAGAAAGAAACGAAACATTTAAGTGTAAAGGAGGATCTTGAGGCTCCTCCTCGAGTAGACACTATATTCAAGGTTGATGTCAGCTCTTCCAAGTCCAACGGGAAAGCATTTGCCGACAGGCAACGACATAAGCAGTGGATGATAAAAGTCAGAGACTTGGTGAAGTCGTGTTTGTTCTTTACAAGATGTTCGAACTCTGATCTTGACATCCATATGCCAAGGGACTGGTATTAACCTATGAATGTCACAAAATATCAAAGGACCAACGTCAGATGTTGGAAAAAGTAACTGGTTCGTTGTGCCCAGGAAGTAAACCTCGGCAATGTCTAATATACGCCAGTCTTCGGCCAGGACCTTCCTCCTTCAGCGCAACAGTCACCTACCTCAAAGCACGAATCCTTAGGCAAGTCAGTCTACTTCCGGTCTCCTCACCACTCACTAGAATTCTCTCGACCCAGCACAACAAACCACACCTATACCCCTCAAACACCACCCTCCTTCCCCGACTTCACGTCATATTCATTTAGGTGGCCCAAGCACACCCAGCCACTGGTCTGTGTCTCAAAGGACTAATTTGAAACATGAAGCCGAGGCGGATGATAGTGAATCACTGTTGTCAAGGCGCCCATCTTCACCTTTGAAGCAAGAAGGCTCCGTCAATCTACACGATGGCGGGGAGGAAGGGGAATCCGAGGCAAGAGAGGAGACACCATCAGCCGGCCATGGGAAGGAACCTCAAGCCCAGAAACAAATGGAAGATGCTTCTGTGCTTAGGGAACAGTGTCCATTACCATCCAGCCCCACATTGCCACCAAACGCAAATATTCAGCGCGCCGAGCATCATCCCCTTTCACCAGCGCGGATTCACAATCCTGTAGTTTTAGTCCCGGATTCTGACATCTCCGGTTCCCACTCGCAATCTCGGTCGTATTCTCAATCTTTATCATTGACACAGCCATCCATATCACAACATTCGATCCCTAATCAACTGAATCGTCAAGGTATAGCCACACAGAACGTTGTTCCAGAATCCTCCTACCCGAAGGCTCCACCTATGCTTCCAGAGCTATCAGCGAGTGAAGAGCAGGATGTGACACAAACGCAAGGTGACAGCACAGTAGATCCCAAGGAGAATCAATTGGATACCGATGATGAGGCCGCACAACGAATCTTGATGTCAGGTAACACTGAGACGGGCCATCTCCCTTTTCATCCACGTGTCATCGCTCCTCATAAGGTTGAGTCTGTAAATGCAACACAACCTGTCATCGTTGTTGGGGATGACGGCATGAATCAAGGTGTCAGCTCATCCAATGATCCTCCAGGGAAGCCAGTTCAGCATGTTTTCACCTTATCAATTAGTTCAGCCGAAGCCAATCGTGGCAGAAAGCGGACGCTGGTCGAGTCTTCTGCGACAGCCTTCCCCCAAAAACGTGACGAAGAAGTTGAACCACCAACAAAAAGACAAAAGAGAAGAAGGTCGACAGATGAAGTAGAGATAGAGAGAGTGGGACACGATACCATTGCGTGGAAAGAGCCAAGTTTCGCTCGTTCGAGATCAAGCTTGAAGGCGACGCGTCAGGAAGGGGCAACACACGGGAAGATGAACTGTGCAGGTGTGTGGTTGTTTCCAATGGTCAGCAAATAAAGCATCAACCGTGTGGTTTCCAGGGCTACCATATCCCAGTCAAGCTGACCCAAGCCAGCGTATAACAGAACTTCGACCACAAGTTGCTGCAACTAGGACTGATCGGCCTGATGATAATTCCCATAACAATCCCAGATCGTCGAATGCTAAGAGTTCACAAAATGAAATCAACAGGCAGACACGTTTGAAACTAGGCGGTTGGCAGCTTCGAAAGGTTCCCCCAGGTGGGCCAGGCGTCATGACTTGGGAGAAATTCAACGCAATGCTACTGACGGTGGGACGTTTGCGAGAGCAAATGAACAAACCTATGTTCAGGTCAGGATGAGCTTGGTCCATGTTATAATCAGGATGTAGGATAGTGTCTGTCGACACTTAATTTGTGTACCAACAGCACAGCCACGGCTTTCTCCGATCTTTCCATTCATGCTTATGGGTCAGGACTCTTTGCCAATGGCAGATGTCCCGGCAGATATCCCGACAGCCCCCCAAATAATCTGCAATGAAACACCTAGTGATGTTTCTCAAATTAATGAAGAAAGCAGACGCTTATCTATGAAAGCAAAGGCCAGACAGGACAGTTATAATGGGAAGGAAGGCAAGCGATGGGTCAGACGAAGAGAGAACTGTGAGACCCGGCCAGCTCGCTAGATGATCAATGGCACCTGACACGTTTCGATCGTGGTAGCTCGTTTCGTAGGGAATGGATATATAGTGAAACCTTCCGCCAAAGATTTTTCTTTGAGTTTATCCATTCCCCGCTCTACCTTCCCCAAGCCACTGCCCCCTTTCATTCCGCGACATCTTTCCGCACCCTCTGCCTCAGTGCCACACCGTGATCCCATTTCTGCAAATGCCGGTCGATATTCACTGAGTCTCAAAGGAGTTCGAAGAGAGTTGAGAAGGTCGGGTCCGCGAGCCGAACAGATTGTTCTCGACATTGAGCAGGAAATGATGGAATGGCTTGAAATGGGTGGCGTCTTGATTTCGCCCGACTCTCAGCATGTTCATCCACTCCCAGGGGCCATGGGCAGGCCATTAGGCTCTTCTCTATCAATCATTGAAGTCCATCGTTCTCCTACAGAGCTGATATGGCGAATTGACGACGACTATCCGCGTTTCCTTCTGCATTGCGTCGCGCGATTTCACGGCGTTGTGTCGTTCAGTGAGTACGATTAGGTCCTCGAAACCAGGAGGGTGATCCGATTGAAATAGGCAAAACAACACCGGGAGTTGAAAGAGATTTGCGGCTCACCCACCTCTTACGGCCCAATGTGACTCGTCCTGATTTTACAGCTCCAGGCGTATTGGATACTCCACCCGCAAGTGATGTTGATGCATTGTCCGTCACGATGGATGCAGAGGACTCTGATGTAGCGTCCGATATTGCATTTGGATTAGAGGGGGGTGCTTTGACGCGTTCCACTCTCGACAGCAATTTAACACGGAGAGAGAGCCATGAATCTCGAGTTCGCACTCTGGAGAGACCACAGTTAGATGATTTGGTGTCATCAGGAAACGAGCATGAAGATGATACCCTTTCAATCAGTGTAGAATCTCTGACTATGGAAGAGAGTCGTGATTGGGAGTCAGCACTATTAAGGCGACGTACTCGAGCTATGTCTTCCCCATCCTGTTCTCCTTCGCGCTCTGTTCGCCGAAGCACTCGTCGAATTGTAAACCCACGAGTGTCCGCCAAGAATCACCTCCCTTTCTGGCAATATGTGTTTGCGTAGTTGTTTGTACGTTCATGATGGTACATAGGGTAGTCAGGCGTAAAGTGACATGAATTGATACAGAATTCACGGTGGTGTAACATCATAAAAAGAAGTCATCAAGATCGTAGTCCAGGAATCAGCCAAGTCGCACATATTCATAAAGTTAACCTGTGAAAACTCTGACAATAAGAAAAAATGTAGAACCCAGGAGACGCTAGACATCATACATATGAACAAAGGTTTAGGCGCGGTCGTAATGTACACTTACGATAATGCTTGTGAGAGCAACAAAACTCAATATAAAGACCATATAGGCTCGGACCTTGGCAGAACCTGTTGAATCAGAGAACGTGCCAGAGAGATCACCGCCGCTCAGCATTGCTAAACAAAGAACACCATTGCTTAGGACCCATGTAAGAAGAACCTGTCGTATGATCAGCAAAAGCCAGTAGCCTCAATAGTCAAGGATACATTTGTTCCTTGCAGCAACATGTCAGCAGGCAGTCCTTACCGGAGTGAGGGTTAACTTACGGATAGAGGCATAGTAATCTTTGGCTTTCTGGATCTGTTCTGTTGCACTTGAACCACTCTGCGGTTTTACAACCGGTTTCCGCACTCGAAGGTTATGCAACACTTCTAGATACGCCCTGTCCACATCCGAGGGCTCGGCAATGACTTCTAAATCAACTTGCGATTCCTTGTCTTGGATGACAGAACCTAAATCGGTATCAACTGGCCCCTCTTGTTTGGTGCCCCAAGAGATCTAGGTAGACTGATTAGCATATCTCAATATGCACGTCGCAGGGCACTCACGTCGTCCAAGTTAGCAAACGCATAGCTAAGGGGTTGGCGTTAAATAAATAATGCTCATCAACTAAACATAGATCGTACACGTTCAATATGTTGATATAACTGCTAACGAATGTCAATTCACAAATACGACACAACAAGCAATACGCACGTTGCGCTCATCAGCAAGTATTGAACAAAGGATGTAACTAGGTGGAAAGGATCAAGCCAGAGCACGCTCGCGAAAACGTATGATGCGTAAGTCGCAATTATAGATAGCAGCATCTGGGCATAGGTGGATGTCCCTGGAGACTTCGCAGCTTGCGTGGTGCAAACAACGGCGCAGATGATCATGTAGACAGACAGACAAGCAAATAGAATGCTTGAGAGCTTATATTTCCATACCGCGCTGGATATATAATCAGTATAAGTGACAAGATGAGTGGTGCAACTGACGCCTTGGGCTTATTTCCCATACTGAACAGAAACGAAGCCACTACAATTCCCGCATAGCAATACTATGACTTTCGATGAGCGCAGTCTGCCTGGTGGAAAACGGTGTGTGGCGCACCTGAACGATGCTGTTGAAGAAATTGATTCCTTTAAGATTGAAAGAAGGACTTTCGAGCGACGAAGTGAGGATGACCTAGAATCCGTCTGAGTTACGTATTATCATACAAAAGGCCAGACACACAAAGAAAAGATAAAAGTTGCCCTGATATTTTATTAGCATTGTCCAAATGATACCCATAACGCGCTTACAATGGCGAACCATGCAAAGATGAGGTTGATCACATTGTATGCAGTTTCAATCATGAGGAAAATTTTCCGTCCTACACTATGGCCAGACCGTAAAATTTGACCGGTGTGTGCTAGTGCATAGACAGCAGCGAAAAATGAACCATTGAGCCATCGTCGACGCTGGCCAATGAATTCTGGCAAAGATTCGGGCACGTCTGTTTCTCCGATGGCATTCTTCACATAGCGCAAAACCCTGTGACAGCATCAACCAAGGCGGTAATTCTCATAAAGCCCCGACTTACCAATTAGCATTCTTCTTAGCGATGAGCTCGAAACATAGAATTCGCTACGGAAACAAGCAGATTCAATATCGTTCCTCCTGGTGTGAATGAATATTCTCACGTCTTCCGCGAGGTCTATGTTTACGTTGACTGTCAGAGGCATAGATACTACGTCGCTGGTACTTACACATATTGGAGGTGAAGATATCGGTATCTCGGCCATACAAAATCTCTCCTTTGAAGTAACCTAGACCGCGTGGTTAGTGAGCTTCTTGAAGCGAACGCTTGATAACAGATAGAATACAATGACTTACTTGCAAGTGGCCCAGTGCCATCCTTGTCGTTCTGTAGTGCGATATAACGATAGGCGGAAAAGGCACCAGGAAGGACGGAGATGTAGCCAAAGACACTCTCCATCGGCTTATCGAGGATGTTACTCATCTACGAAGTCCTTAGTTGAAGCAGAACAAGGATTCCCATGTATTGAGAACTTAGTATAGACACTACCTTGTATTCAAAATTCTGTGCGGCAACTTCGCTCCAAAACCATGTTAATTGAGCTACGGTTTCAAAACAAGGCACTCACCGAGGGGGTTGAGAAGACCGGACCATTTGGGACCTTTGTAAGCTGCAACCTCACCACAGGCTCCACCGACATTAGAGTTTCTGTCGAATGCTTTCCAAAGATGATATAAACTCTTATTACCAGGGCGCGTTCCGACATCCAGAAGTATGCAGACATTGGGCTATTCCAAATAGTTCATAACCGAATTAACATTAGGCAACCCAGACGCACCTGGAGCAAGGGTGCAAAGGCATTGAAGAACCACCGGTGACTGTTGATTTTCTTTTGATTCTTTTCTTTGAGGCAAAAAAGAATTTGGGTCGGGACAATGCCTTTGTCAGGAAACTTGAAGTGAAGGTCGGGATCCAATGCAGACGAAGTCGTGTACTCGAAAAGATGAGCTGTGACATTCTTGCCATTTACGGAATTCTTCATATGTCCACCGTCTTGATAAACTCCTAGGGCAGTGAGAACATCAAGCACACGGGGGTGCACGACTTTACGCCCATCAGCGCATATACAAACTACGATCTTCTTCCAGGAATCAGGACCCCATGTTTGCGATGCTCGACGTGAACACTAAGATCAACCAACTTCATGAACGAGATACAAGGGTTTTCAGAAGCACTCACTAGGTGAGCAATGTTTTTCATAACACCATACAGAGTCCTACACAGAAGTATCTCATCTTCCTGAATGTATATATGTGAGCAAAGAGTGAAAGAGACCGAGTACATATGCACCGACATTATACATGGTAATGCATATAAAGAGCTCTGTTGTCCGTCCATAAATATTTTGACGGAGAAAGAACCGTTGGCTCTCAAAATCGTCAGGATCGGAGGTGACTGCGGTATATCTAGTATGAACGCATGTTAAAAGCCTGTATGGCCAAGGAGTCTAACACACGCACCGGGTTTGCATCATTTCAGGCTCCCCTTTTCGCGGGAGGAATAGCTGCGTTGGAACATCGATATGGGTAACAAGATTTCCTTCTGTGAGTGGCACACGTTTCTTTGTCTTGTGACGACGTAAAATCCTCCCAGTAGGAGCAGGACCAAAGTGTTTGGTGTCCATGGGTGGGTCCTCGGGTGTGGTATTCTTCTCTGAATCATCAAGTGCACCAGAAGCATCATTCGCGAGAGGATCCTGTTGTTCTATATAACCCGAGGCGTCCTCTTCGTCTACCAAGTAATATTCATTGTTTTGACCAGGTGTTGGGGAACGCGACATAGTTGGAGGCACATATGAAGCTTGCCCATAGCTTCCATATCGTTCCGGATCGTATTGAAATGAATCCATCGACTCCATTCCATCTGGTGGTAGAGATGGAATCGGTGCTGCATGACCATGGAATGGGTTGGATTCGCTGTACATCTGAGGTGGGTTGTCCAGAAATGGATCAGATGCATCGTGCCCATCTCCAAGGTCCCATTGCATCGGTAGACCGGAGTCTATAGTCGGGAGACGGGGAGGAAGGGGGGCTGGCTGGTGGTAGGCAAGGACCTCTTCTTCCAACTCCTCTCCTGTAGCTCCCTCTTGTCCATAATATACATCATGGTCATATGCTGTCTGTTGTGACGACGCATAGCTGTCTCGATATGACGTTTGTGGTGGCACGGTGAAGTCGACATTACTAGAAGATGGTGGGGGTATTGGATCGCTAGGGGGAACAGGAAGCAGAGGCCTCGATCGAGATGGGTCATTAGTAAATCGTTGCTGCATTAACGTTACTGCTTCGTCAATTTGGTCGTATGCAAGCTCGCCATAAGAAGACGAGGGCTTGACTGGGTCATCTGAGAGAGTAAATCTATGTATTTCCTCGTTAGGCATGGAAGCTCGAGACGAGTCTCCTGTAGGACCTTCATCTATACTCTCGAGCGGAGGAGGAGGCTTTCTCATAATGGGCATTAGTCGTACAACGGAGGGCCTGGAGACTTGGAGATTCAGGAGTAAACAAGGCGCGTGACGGTCACGCGTCTCACGTGACCGAAATCACGTGGATTCCACGGCATTTCTCTGCTCATCGGCAAGCTATATACCCTGTCATCACATTTCGAGCGATAGCTTCAGGAGGTTGCAGTTTGCACGAAGAGCCGAGAACTTTACAGGTAAGCACAGCCAAACTGAGCTGAAACTCGATAATGGAGCTTAGACGCCACTAGAACCACCTTCCTGAATGAGGACGTATGCGTGCTGCTATCACGGGCACAAGGTTCTCTACCTTTGCCCTTTTGTATGACATATCAGAAGCTCCCCTTTAACATGCGAGCGTTTCCTGATCCTGATCTGATCCTCGGTGCGCTATTCGGAAGCACAGGCTTATAACTCCATTCAAGTTGAAGACCAACAACAATTGGCGGATTAGATGTACATGCATTTTGGTGATATCCAGATGGGTTAACACGTTAATAAGATTAAGCAGGCAGCCATTCCAAAAACTGGGGGGTGAAATAAGTTAAAATAACTGTAGCACCTAAGGCATCCTCAGCAGAGCGCGCAAGAAAATAATTTGAATGCATACCAGCACGAATCATACTTTCGACCGTCTCAAAGGCCATGGTCTTCAGGTCATATACACCTGCTTCTGCACCTGCCACGACCATCGCGTATTCACCGCTCACTTGATAACAAGCAAGCGGGTGGTCTGGGGTCAACCGAGCAGCGTCTGCGAGGATATCAAGGTAAGGAAGTGTAGGTTTGACCATGATAATGTCTGCGCCCTCATTCGCATCGCGGACCTGTACGTGTCATGCTTAGAACCGGGGAATGTAGTGTAAGGTAAAGACACCTACTATGGCGCGACGAGCGAGGCCACGGGCAGTGGGAGGCAGTTGGTAACATTTACGATCACCAAACGATGGTGCACTTCCTGCAGCTTCTCTGAAAGGTCCATAAAGTGCACTGGCGAACTTTGCGGAATATGACATCAGAGTGCACTTGTTCCCGAGTCCTGCGTCCAGCAATCCCTGCTTAATAGCCTTGACCCTGCCATCCATCATGTCGCTGGGAGCCACACAATGAGCTCCCGCTTTCGCATAGGCAACAGCGACCTGGGCGATGCGTTCGGCGGAGGGTGCTTGGTTGATTGTACCGTCTTGGTTCAGGATGCCGCAGTGACCGTGTGAAGTGTATTCACAGAGACAGACATCGCACGCAATGTATAGGTCAGGAAAGAGAGTTCTCAGGACACGGATGGCTTGAATGACGGGTCCTTGTTCATCATCGGCCAGTGTCCCTCTCGCATCCTGTTAAACATATAACATCAGCATGGGTGGCTAGGCCATATTATCACCGTGCAACCAATGACCTTTTCGCAGTTTACAGGAACACCAAAGAGTATCACACTCCTCAAGCCTTGCTTGACTAATGGTCCAAGGAAGCCTTCCAGTCTATCAACCCCCCACCGCGCCTGGCCAGGTAATGACTTTATGACAACATGTGCTTTTGGATCATCGGTGATGAATATGGGATACATCAACATGGACTTAGTGAGCTGCCTCCGTCCTTGCCATTGACGGCTCAACGGATGTGCGTAACCTCCTTGTAAGACAGACCTAGCAAGCAATGTTAGGCTTTCCGAGTCCAAAGAAATGGCAGTACAGCTCACGATATTTCTAACGATGGGGACATGTTTTACTGTTGAATGTCTACAGAGTAGAAGTTTGCAACTGTAGTCAGGAGCCACGGCTCTTTTGAATCGTTTCTGCAAACACAGGACAGGAAGGAACAGACGTGGCAACGAGCGCTCGACCAATCCCGAGCATTGCCTTGCAAAAAGATGGGAATACTACGCCTCAAACCCTGGGAGAGCCAATCATCAGGCCTGCAGGATGAGCTTGCTTTCGGCTCTGCAATTTCTAACGGTGACGCTTCTTATCGCTGAATTTGTATGTTTCTTAGGCAGGCCATCGTCTGCCTAGTTTCTTTCTGAACTAATTCTACAAACGTAGGTCACGAAAAATATAGCAAAGAAACACTCATCCAACCCGAACCATTGCCTTGCTAAATAAAACCAATGCCTCCTCCACTGGGAGAGCCACGTATATCAAGTCAGTTGACAGGAAGTTAACCCTTGCTTCCGACTCCTGCCGGAACCATGACAGATCGTAGCGTCTACTGCTGATATGGGTGAAGGATACACGGACATCGAGAACTCTATAAAACACAAAGTTCAACTAAATAAGCGCCGCCACCAACCGGTGAACCTATGCCACCAGCTCCCTTTCCAACGCTCCCTTCTCTGCTTTTCTCCTACAAACATGCGACCGGTTCCACATGAGACTTCCTTTCCTTCTCCAGCAATGCTTTGCCCAACTTCCAGGTCAGGCACTTTTGATCTTGCTAGAGGGAAGCGCGGAAGTGTTTGCCGAGTAATGAAGTCGGGAAAAAGCGAGATGAGAGACTGTAATTCTGGATTGTCGAGATCCGCCGAAGTCCACCTCCTCATGTAAGGATCGCTCTCGAAACTATCGTCGTCAGCATCGAGAGGCTCTTTATCAGGAGCATACATGACATGATCCCGTAAGAAGTGTTGGGGCAAAGGTTCTGGCAAATCCCTTTGGCTAGACTGCTCAGACGGTTCGTTTATTCGCGGACGAGGAAGAAGGGTGCTTGAACGTATTGCCGGGGAGCGAGATGTGGCCGTTGGAAGTGTAGGTGAAGTTGCAGGGGTGTCGAGAAAGGGATCCGAGGGAGAACGTGGACGGGTAGTAAGAGCATCTGAAGGTGCAGGTGCAGATAGCGGAGGGCTGTGAACGTCGTCCAAGGATGCGCGACTATGCGGTCGCGATCGAGGCGGTAGATATTCCTCGAATCCCAATACCTAAAATCAACGTCAAATGACAAGAAACATCATACTGCGTATTGTGGCATACCCCTTTGAGGACATCGATTGCCTCCAGCATGAATTCCTTGCCACTTTGATAGCCTATCGGTGAACACCCGGTACAAGATCCAAAAAACACTTACGCAGACTCCTGAAAAACGGCATCATCGAACTCCCATTCTATTCGTTTGGACCCTGCCCCACCCAAATTAACGGGAAGGACCTGCAAACGCAGCACTGCCCAAAGACCATGAAAGAAAGGCCGCGTGCCAGGCATACCAGCTGTGCACCAAGTCTTGAGAAATCGGTTGAATCGAAGAAAGCGCTCTTTCTTTGCAGCCTTGCTAAACGGATTTGCACGTGAACTGGGGGACAAGGATCCTCCTGGATGGGTAGACGATAAGTGGGCTCTGAACTCAGACTTTCTCCGCTTGGTGATAGCAGCATGATACGACGACCGGATGCTGGCCTGTAGGCGGGAGAACGGAGCACGCTGCGACGCACGGAGGGATTCAATGGTCTCTGTCATGAGCTGGCCAGCACGTTCGTCCTGGTCAAAATACCTTGTATATATGAGGCCAGGAGGACTGAAGAGGATAGACCGAAGAAAAGCGCACCAGGCATGACAATGGGCCGCGAACTGATCAAGCTCCTGACGGGCCACCTGAGCGGGTGTAGTGGAGCGAGAGCCAGGAGGCGTCTGGCGGGCTCTCTGACGAGCATGAGTGGGGGAGCCGGGAGGTGGGGAGGTGAGAGGAGAGTACAGCGCAGAGTCGGCTGATTGCGGTGGGGGAGAACGAGACGAGGGTTGAGGGAGATCGTAAAGAAGAGTGGTTGGAGAACCGAGTGAGGAACGAATGTAGCCTGATGAACGAATGCGTATGGGCGGAAGTGGCGAGCGAGGACGTGGGCTCTCCAGTCTGTAAGACATGAGAGCCGTGATCCACGACGATCTCGAACGTGGAGGTGGTGATACAAGGAAGGATGTTAGGTACTACGACTACCGAGGCCGTCCGGCGTTGAGGACAACGTTGAGGGGGAGAACGGGGATGTGACCGGGTGAGGGGTGGGCCGCTCGGCCGCCTCACGCACATGGACGGCGATGGCTGTACACTTGTGGGCCACATGACAAGCACACTCACTGCACTGTTCGTACTAGGTGGATGCGTACGTATTATAATACCCTCAGGTTCCTGCTTGCCACGCAAGACTGGCCTACACGCCTTGCATTGCTATCAGGTTTACGTTTGACCTTGATCCGGGTGCTGTCGGCTCTTTTTCTCGTACTCTACCCTTGTACTCTGCCGGAGTCGTCGGACGGCCTGCTAGTGGCCACGGCACATCTTGTGTGCTGCGGCCGTCTCGCCGTCGTAGCCGAGATTCTAACGTGTCCTTGTCACTCGCACTCATGTGGAGCACAGAATGTTCTCCATCGAGCTCTGATGCCTTGCAAATATCTCCAATCATCGCATTTCATTTGCACAGTTCTCGCCAACCAAGCGCGTCTCTGCTGCAAGGCCTATGCATGCAGGATACATATGCATGCATCATCATGACATGATATACCTTCTTCTAATTGCCATAACATTCGATCCCAAGCTCAACACTGTTGCCGTAAACTCTCCAGACTGTAACCGCGCAGTATTCGCGATATGTTCCCGGATGATGACCACAGGTATCTTGTATCCGGGCAATGACGGGATCACCCCTGAATATCATCAGTCTAGAGCTGCTGTCGTGCTGAGCGAAGCACAAGGGTAAGTCTCTGCACGCTTAACTTATAAGTCGTTCGTCTGATGTCGATTCCAGGATGCAATATAGGGTCATCTTCCAGGAATGCTCTGGACCATGGGGAACCGACGCATATGGTCCGCGACCGCTTCTCCAGCCACATCTGAGTGCCTTGCAGTTATTGTATGCAACCCGATTCAGATCTGTCTTTCGGAGCCACCTACGTCACGGTAGCACGTTTTAGTTAGGAAAACACAACTTGAATGGGGGCGATCCTAGGCTACGCCTCGACCGAGCAGTCACTTCGGCTGAGGCTGGGTCAATATGACGCAAGTGCGATTGTGTTGTAAGCCAACAATCTCCGGCAAGTGAAAAGATTGATAAATGCCCCCCTCGAGCTGTCTATTCGTCAAGTGCCATTTCCATCTCATCATCCGACATGCCCGCGTCGACGGTTGAACCACCTTCGCTGTCATCTGTCAGTGTATGACGCATATAGGTGCCGAGGAACAGTGGGTGTTTATGGTGACTCTTCTGGCGTTGATAATGTAAATGTTAGAGCTATTTGCTCAATTGTTCGCCGATCCGGCCCAAGTCCCAACCTACTAGTCCAACCAATGCCTTTACATAATTGAGTGGCAGGGACCTCGCCTACATTGGGATGGTGCCGTAAAAATCAGGCAAAGCTTGGCGGAAGCACGGGGTGCCGTCAGGGCAGACGAAACGGCATTACCGAATGGCTGGTCGGGCATCCTTAACAATGACCGCCGCGAAGGCTGAAGCAAAACTTGTGCCTTTGACTCGAGGGCCATTGATAGTCTGCGGCGGGAAAGGGGGGGCAGGAGAGATGCAAATATGTAGGACTGCCTCGGATGAGTGTGTTGCATGCGTTATCAGTCGCCTGAATGGATGCGTAAGGAAAAGAATCATGGAGGTGCCAGTCTGTGTTGGTGGAGCCAGTGCAAGGCAAACAATTTTGTCAGCATGAAACAAGGTCCTCGGAGAAGTGCCGATAAACCTAAACTGGATAAAAGAACAGAGCTCGTCAATTTGTTGATGTTGGCAGTTAGGCACCGCCAATTCCCGAGCACCTTGTGGTAGGTATTGCATGCGCCGCGGCAGCTTATTCTAGACTCCGACAGTAGATACGCTACTGGCATCAGAAGCCCCGACAGGTCCGAATCAACTAAGAGGGCCATCCATCTAATATCGTCTGCAAACTTGTGCACCTGGTTCGCAATCTATTCCGTGCTCGCCCGAGTACGGTTGGAGCCACCCAAGAAAGTGCACAAGAAAGCAGCAGAGTGGTGGATATCAACCAGCTGAGACGTCAACGCCAACGAGGTGCTGCCAGCCTAACACTGCCCGAGTCGCCTAGGTGCTGTAAGGAATGGCAGCAAGGCCGAGGGAATCCACCCTGACCGAGCAGGGGGACAAACAAACAAGATAGAGGTAAGCATATTAAAAAGGCACAGCCACGCTTGCTATATCGACCGGCGCTTTCTGTCGAGAAGTTGTCTGATTGGACCGAGTTAACTAGTAATCGGAGTTGTCGCAGGGAACTGGTGTAGCCGCGGCCTCCTACTCTTTCGGGACCGCAGCTAGAACTGACAGGAGATGGTCGGGAGAGAGAAGGAGCGGGTGGTGATGACTGGGATCATGGCAATGATCACTCTTCCGATCAGCCCCAGATACTACAGTGAAATAGCGTTGACTTCCGTGGTTGAACCGTTTGCTTTACAAGATTCGCCATTATCCAGCGTTGATCCAGCGCTCCAGTATTTCGAGCCGAGGCCCACCGTTAAAAAGGCTCCTGACGCCAACCTATGCGAGATCCCGCTGTTTGTGCCCTGTCCTTGTTTCTCCACCGCGCCGCTCGTCGTGTCCGCCCTCCCGCTCTCTCAGCGCTTCAGCCAAGCACCTCAAGCACCTCCGCTGTCTCACGGCATCGCTTCAGCCAGGAGTAGCCAGTGAATTGCAGAATAGAGTCGAGTACTATCATCTCCTGGTCTTCTAGGTGAGCATCCAGCGCCACGTCGTTGGCAGGCTGCCGTTATAGTAGCATTCGCGAATCACTCAAACAGATCCGGAATTTCAATATTAGGCATCTTCGCATCGGCACTCTCCGGCATATTATACCCCGCAACTATGGAAGTTGACGACTCTGCGCCTTTCTTCGCCCACCACAACTCGGTACACAACTGGGACGACCTCCTCCACCCAAAATCTCTTCAAGATATCCCCTTCCACGAGCGTTCCATGCAGGGCGCACCTCCCCAGACACCTTACTCCCATCAGGAGCTTGACACTGCTTTGAATGTGTTGCAGACCGGCAGAACGTCTTCTCAACATCTTCAGCGTGCTACCCAGCTAACCCCCCCAAATTTTGACTCGTCCGAAAGCTTGGACATCGACCATACCAATTATGACCTCTTCTCCTCCTCAGCACCCTCATTCGGGGGGGCTGGGAGCCGTTTTCGATCTTACCCGTCCACAGCTCCTTCCTCTAGTTTACCGTCATACGGACAGGATTTATTATACCCCAACGGGCCCAACGCCTTCAACGAAGTTGTGTCCCCGTTAAGCGGCCCCGCGAGTCCCTATCCGGCTGGCACCGGCCTTCCTTCGAGCTACAATGGCGGAAGCGGCACTCCCGTCTCTCCACAAGACTCTGCAAATGCGCTGCATCGCTCCCCCTACGGTTTTTCTGGCGTCCCTGGCATTTCTCCAACCACGGTCGAAAAGGTCCCACAGGAATTTGGCCATGCGGGCTTCAACGAATTGATGCTTGATCGACGGCCGTCCAATCCTGAGCACTTTGATGAGTTTGGTCTTAATGTACCCAATGATTTTGTAGGAGCTCAGAATCGCATCTCTGAGCGGTTATCTGGTTTCCCGGGGGATTTTCCCTCTTCTACTGGTGCTCTGCCAATCCGTCCAAAGCAATCGTTGGATATGTTCCGCCATGTGACACCCCAGGCCACACATGGCTTCAAAGTTGAATCTAACAGTTCTGGCTTCCAGGACGGATATCAGTATGGTCTCGGCGGTCCGCAAGGCGACCTTGCCCTTCGTTTACCCGTGACTGCAATGGGTGTAGATGAGACACTGTCTCGTATGAAGTTACAAGCTCATCCTGGTTCTGCTGGAACGGACCTGCAGTCCTTCATTCGGTTAGCTAATATGCTCTCATCGTCATGTGCGTGTTTGATTTCTTTTCCTACAGGCCGTACTTGGAACAGTATATGAACACGCCGAATCGCATTGGACATGGCGAACGGGCGGTGATTGTCATGTCAAGTAAGGTTGCACAGAAGAGTTATGGCACCGAGAAGCGGTCAGACACCTCCCAATTTCTCTGTTGAACACTGCTTTACTGTGATTTCCCTCCAGGTTCCTGTGTCCGCCTCCCACTGCGATCATGATTGGAAACAGCTGGTGGTCAGACACATTCCGGCGAGGGGAGGATGCCAAGTTGGCTCCCCCTCGCGCCGTCATTTCAATCAGTGGTGAGCCATCGCCACAGGAAGGGACAGTTGAATGGACTGGCACATCTGGCAAGGCATTTGACGTTGCTGATCCACCAACGGGAACGACCTACATTGGACGTTGCGTTGGGAAACAACTGTTCATCTCTGACGTAGACGAGAAACGGAAAAAGGTCGAGGCCTTGGTGAAAATCATGGCTCCTGCCTCTGATGAGGAACCAGAGCATGTTATCGGCACATTCTCGAGTCGCCCTATCAAAGTCATCAGTAAACCGTCGAAGAAACGCCAGAGCGCAAAAAATTTGGAGCGTGAGTTCTTATCATCTCGTCTTAGGATGAATGCTCAAGTATCTGACACTAATCAGTGTGCATTAATCATGGTTCCACTATTTCTCTTTTCCATCGCCTTCGTTCACAAACCGTCTCAACGAAATACTTGTGTGTTTCCGGCTCGGGATCTTCATTCAAGGGATCTGACGGTGCTTCTTTACCTGGTGTTGATGCACGACATCGGAACGCAACGCCGTCATTCGTGGCTCGAACTGCAAGTTGGGGTAAGCCCACCAGATAATATATTGTATCTTTCGATGCCTTACGCTTGTCCACCCAGACCCATTCGTTATTTATATTGTGGATGTCAACAAACCACCAGGTGGAGTTGACGTGCCTCCCCCTCCCCCTCCCCAACCCGATTATCCCTCCCCTCCACCCAATGCCATTACATTCACCAACAATGGCTCGCAAATACCCGTGTACTACAACCAGACTGTTGTACTTCAATGTCTAACCTCTGGTGTAGTCAGCCCAGTGTTGATCATACGTAAGGTGGATCACGCCACCGTTGTCGTTGGTGGAGGGCTTCAAGAAGGCGCCAAAGGTGTCCCCGACAGCTACTGCCCCCCTGGGGAAGTCTGTGGCGATCCTGTCTCGCAATTGCATAAGATCGCGTTCGAGGTCTACGACGCGGCCAAGTCAGTAGCGCCGCCGGCAGGCTCCCCAGGTAGTACGGGATCTTTCTTGTCGTGCATGGGCGAGAAGGTCAACACCTACCGTCCTGTTGATGGTCGATCATGGACCAGTCCACCAAGCAGCTCACCTGGCTCGCATCCCCCCAGCCTCCCTGATTCACCTCTCATTTCCACTCCTAGTAGCGCCACTGCCATCAATGGCGCCACTGATTACTTTGCTCGCTTAGGAAACAACAGTTTACCGCCATCGCCACCTGATCCCGATTATCCTCCCTCTTCTGATGGAGGACGTGTCAAAAGGGGCAAACGCAACAGCATCAGCAGTACTACAAGCGCCATCACAAAAGCGCCGAAGGGTCGGCGGCGGCAGAACTCGCAAAGTTCGACATCTTCTGGCCGAGCAGGTTCAAATTCAAGTGACAACGGCGCGTCATCTGGAGCTGTGTGGCAAGTTGATATTGGTGAAACCAGTGTTTGGACTATTGTCGGGACCGGTGAGATCACTGTTCCTTCATCAGTTCCACTTATTAATGATGACGTGTGTCTGTACAGACCAAGTTCGCTACAACTTCTACGTTCCACCTGTCCTGTTCGATTCCCCGCAAACCAGCAATCTAGCGTCGTTGTCGTTCCCTATCCCCTCAAAACCAGTCACACCCATTCCTGGCGTCGTGAAGTATCTGATGCCCGACCGCGCAGCTGAGGCTCCCAAGTCAAACTGCGCGGCATCGCGAGCAGCTATGACGAAACCGAACCCGTTAGCTTCCAAGCAATTGACTGTGTATGGGGAAAATTTCTCAAAGGCAGATCCTGTCACTGTATTCTTTGGTTCTGAGCCTTCTCCTCATGTTGAGATTCGGTGTACGGAAGTAAGTGGTTCACATTAAAACCCATTTGACTCCATCTAATCTACACTTCGTTTTATAGGTTCTTACGTGCTTACCCCCGGAGGGGCCTCTGCCGAAGCGAGCACAGATTTTACTCGTCCGTGGAGATGGTGTTGTTTTTCCTTCTACCGTGTTATACCCATGATGTATCGTCTCTGCTGTTGCTATCATGTTTTCCCTGCAGCTCCTTGCATTTGTTTTGCTGGATTTCTGTCAGTGTACCGTGTATATCTAGGGAACTTTCGCGCTGTTTTACTGGGGCTATCCCATTGCGGATGAGGTGCAATGCATCAATCGTTGAGCCGCGAGTGCCGTCGGAACTACAATTTGAGTTTTCGTTCCAGCTAGTATAAAGACTGGTCGATTGCAATAGGGCAGTACCGTAGTATGTCGACATCTTTTATCTCTACAACACTGGACTGGGCGGCGTATCTGCATCACCCACCACCAGCATCTTGGATAGCTCGTGCGGCAGCGACGTTCCGAATCCTAGCTCTGCTATTAATCCTGCCTTGCATCTTTCTTACGGCTCTTGTAAGCCATCCTCGCCTGTATATTATGAGGGAAAGCCTTTGACTATCGCATCAAGGACGTAGCGTCTTACTTGGTCGTCCGCACACTGGGCGCCGATTCAGCCCACCGACTCGACCCAGTCACCGCAACAGCCGAATATTCACAAGATTCTAGGCTCGACAACACGTCTGGGCCAGCAACACACCAGCACGACTCTACCAACCCCTCCATAATTGTCGTCCCATCAGGATTTGAAGAGCCGCCCACAAAACAAACACATTCAGAAACATGCTTTGCGACGTCATCTGACGCCAATTTTGCCCTTGCTGGTGAAGGGATTTTCTCTCCGCCAGGGTCGCGTTCTGGCTCCCCTCCAATTGTGCGTAGTTCCCGAGCAACCGGTATAGGTGGTATTCCTGAGGGTGAAGAAACTGCTATCTTGAGGAAGAGGGGATAGATATGCAGCAAGTGGGTGTTTAAACCATATCTGGTGATTAAGTTGAAGTTTGTGCTTAGAACTATCGTACACTACGGAATGCAATTGGTATCAATACATAGTCCTTGATCACCTCTAAGCCAGAGTCCACAATTACACTGATCCCGGGCGGCTTCCGATGCGCACTACCACCCAAATCGCAACTGATCTCTAGTAAACACTGGTGGCTTCCAGATCAATGCTTCTGGTACTATGCGTCGCTTCTTCTTAGCCATAGCTTTCTGGTGTTGCTCGACAATGGCATCTGATAGACAGATAATGTGCTGGCCCTTGTAATGCTTGAACAGCTGCATCGTGCTGCATCTGATTCCACAAGATCAAGTAAAAGTCAGTCATATGATCTCAAGCAACTCTTATGACACGCACGTATAATGCACATCTGCGTGGGTAATAGAAGTCTTTTGCGCAATGTCGTCGATACTGAGTTCATCCTCCGTGTTAAGGAGGAGCTCGATGATCTTTTCTGACCAGTACGACCGGTAACTCAGTAGCCCTAAGTCGCTGAGAGGTTTCTCTGGACTCCCAAGCTTCCCCTCCTTCTTGCTGAGTTCGTACGAGAAATCGATGAGGAGTTTGCCATACCCGTGTCGTTGGTGCTGTGGAAGGGTTAGGATACACGCGACATTGTAATTTTCAGTCGACTCCTTCTCTTTAGAGAAATATCCAATGATGTGACATCCTCGGTCGTCCCGGTGAGTCTGTAATGAAAGTCAACATATGTCCATATGACTGATCTGAATATGTACCATGACATAATACAGAAATGGTTGTACATCGTAATACAGCGTTTTGCTGAAGCCCAGGAAGTTCAATAAATCATTCTCCCGAGAGTGGAAGAGAAAGTAGCCCACTGATCAAGAAAACACTTAGAAAGCAAACTGAGATTTCGACACCAGGTCAACTGGCGCCGACCGTCGATTTCAAAGAATGAGATGTCTTCACGACGATAAATTTCGTTTCCTGGCGGATGAAGTAAAGTGCATCGAAGGCGATGTCGAGACAACGGTAATGGGGACGGAAAGAAGGAGAGACAGAATTCACAGATGTAGAGGATGGGAAGATGGGCATACTCCTTAGGATACGGACTGAAATACCAAGCTTCGACCTCGTGCTGACCTATCTGGAGACGGTTCAAGTTCTTCACCCGGGCAATTTCCGATATTGACTGAGTCATGGATCCAGAAGTTCGTAGCTTTTCGATCTCCTGCTCCTTGCTAAACCCTGGGGGCATTGCAGGCTGTTCCACAGTAGACGCTAGATCTATGGGGTCTAGAGAAAGATCAACCTCGCCCTCAGCATCCTCTTCTTCCTCTTCTTCGTCAGCGGGTAACTTGCGCTTTAGATTAGAGGGTGTAGGGGCCGTGGATGCGGCGGCAATAGCGCTTGCAGTAGTTGCCTTTTTCAACAGATTGGCACGATTTGCTTTAGGAGGCGCCTTGTTCGTCTGCGAATTTGTCTTCTTTTGAGGCGGCGGCTTAGGTCTTGGCCATTCGAGATCTTTTTCGAGAACCAATCTGGAACCAGACACCCACTCATCTAGTCGCTTGTTAAATGTGTCCCAGTGAATGAAATACTCGAGTCTATCTGCCGGGTTCGTATCGTTTGGCTTGGATCGTCTAGTGCCAATGCCTGGAGACGGTTTGTCGCGAATGGATAATATCTCAGCCAACCTTTCCTCGGGTTGACCATTTGGAGCTGTGCGCTTAATGTAGATTTTGCATCCGACAGAGACTTTCTACCGGAAGGGTCAAATATGCTGACTAAACGTAAGCCACAATGGCTTGCCTCAATGGTGTATGTGCCTCCCTGTGTTATTGGAGGAGGTGGCAAGGGTCCTTCTTCTTTGGAAGGGGTGGATGGAGCCATTGTGAGGACTGAGAGGCGTCGCCAGAGCAGAAAAGTTGTATAGCGATGGGTGAAGAATGTGGCTTGTGCCAGATGTACTTGGCGTTTAGCGCCTACACTAGACGGGGTTTGAATAATTCCCGCTACTTTTAGGTAGGTAGGTTTTTTGTGCGCGTAAACAGTGACTTACATAGGTATAGCTACAGAAAAAACCTGTCAATTCTTGATAATAAATCGATTCTGCGTTAACAAGCTAGCGCGCCTTAAGTGCTCCACCAGCCTCTACGTTACAGAAGACTTGCACCACCACAAGCAAATTTTCGTGGAGGGTTTAAGATCGATAGTACTGGCCGTGCCATGTATCAAGAAACTTCTTATATAAGCTCTGACGTCCGCGTTGAGGACATGGTTCTTTGTAAAACGACGGCGAACTTGACCTGCTTTCATTGTGGAATGATTCATGGCTACAACTGGACCATGGATATCCCCTCTCGGGTGGAAAGGTCAGGTGAAATTTCAAAGAGGTGGACAATTAGCTGGAAGGCTCGCAGAGATGCAGAGCGCACATGTAACCGGTATATACTGATGCCTATGGTTTCTTTCTGCGAGTGAAATGAAGTGATGATAGAACACTACACGGCAATATCGTGTATGGTGCGGCGTCGGGTATACGGGAAATGTCGACGCAGATCTGGTCTAAAATACTCGAAAACCCTGGGAAAATGAAAGGTGCTATCGAAACAGGACCACATTCGAGAGGAGCGAGATGAATCATGAAGCATGATGTGGAGGCGAACGAGAAGGATAAAACCCAAGATGAACCACAGTAAACAGAAAGACAAAACAAAAGTAGAGGTCCTGTCAAAGATTTGGTTCTGACACGGGTGGTAGTGCTTGATCTCGATGCTCGAGTGCACGTGCGACCCAGCCTGCCATGTCAACTGTCCGTGTACGATCCTCAACAAGAAATGGGTGTTCCTGTTCAAAGATGAGTTAATATGAGTCCATATTGAAGTTTAGCAACTGACCAGCAATTCAGCATATGTTGCCCTTGCCTCAGGTTCCTTCTTCATGCTGTCGAATTATCAACAAGGTAACCTACGTGGAAGACTAAACACTGACCAAAGGCTGACAAATTCACGAGCGGTATCACTGTATCCGTCCGGCATCTCGGGTGGTGGACCATGGACAATAGCTGTTAGTTGTGCGAACACATTTGAATAAGTTTCTGGAGGATATGGGTAGGTTCCCACGGCGAGCTCAAGTATCGACAGCCCCAAAGACCACACATCAGAAGATACTGTGTATGTGCCGAGTTCACTTTCGGTTTCTCCCTTAATGCGCTCAGGCTGTACAACCTGTCAGCCTCTCACGGACTCCCCAAGAAAGGAGCCGGGACGAACAGCCATATAGCTCTGACAGCCGATATTGGTCTTGGCGAGGCTCTTTTCCAACTGACCAGATACACCAAAATCACATAACTTGACTTCACCTCGTTTGTTGACAAGAATGTTGGTAGGTTTGACATCTGGCAGAGATAAGTAAATCGAGGCATCTTAGAGAATGGTCGAATTTGACTAACCGCGATGAATGATTTGTAACGAATCTTTAAGAAACTTCAATCCATCGACAACGCTATGCGTAATCCTGGCCAGGACGTCTTCCTCTACCCCCGCAGTGGTCAACTTATCTAGACTCCCAGCATCCATATACTCCATGCAATAGTAGACGCAGGATTCAATGAAAAAGGCTCCATAGAACTCAACGATCTGCGGGGATATCGCTCGATGCAGAATGTCGAGCTCCATGATGATTGCATTCAACTTAGAGTCGTCCAACTCTAGACGAATTTCCTATAATCGCATTAATAACGAATGCTTATATACTACTAGACATACCTTCATGGCCATTAAGACATTTGTTGGGTTGTGGCGTACTTTCTTGACGGTCCCGTAATTCCCTTTCCCTAATTCTTCGTGCAGCTCCAGCTCACCCATGTTGATGGCAAATGAGGATCCATTCGAAAAGTCCACGCCTGTTGCATGTAGAACAGCTTTCCCCCCAAAATTCAGAGCACCAGAAGGATCACTTACAATTCCATTAGTAACCAGGCCAATATTATAGAATGCGTCACATACACAATTTTTCGAAAATTGGAAAATGGCGTCCCGAGCTCGCCCTGAGCAGGAAGCCTACGTAATGGGGGTTGATCAGGGGGTGCGTCAAGTGTACTAGGCCTTCCTGCCCCTAATCCTGCGGATGATGGGCCAGCAGCGGGTGCCCCGGTAATATCGCCCAATTTCAATCCTGGGCCCTTCCGTCGGCCAGCCACACCAGGTGGCGGTGGTGCGCGACGAATCGAAGGTTCTGATAAACCCGTTCGCTTGAGTACACCAGCTACTTGATCTACAGATTGCTGTGCTGAAGAGTTGGCGCTGCGAGAAGCCATCTGCTCAACAATGCAAGTGGCATTAGGCTACTTCCCTTGGCCAAATAGATGGACTTGCCGCAGCCATCTTGGCCTGGAGACCTGGTGGGATACGAGTAGCGTGCCCTGCTCCCGGGGAAAGGATGGATCCTTTAGCAAATGCTCCTACACTTCGATTTGCAGCGCGGTTTGTGGGTGGGGTGGGATTTCTGGGCGGTGACACCTGCTGTTGAGATGGCGAGGGGAATTCGTGCGACACTGACTGACTGGGTGAAACTGTTTCCTCCATGGCGTTGGGTAGGGGTGAACAGGAAGGAAGCGCTTACATTGTGTCTACCGTGACGGTCACACCAAGTCAAGTCGCACCAACGCCAATCGCCCAAACTGTGGCACGCTCGTAAGTCGTGTCAGATAGCTTCGATGAATTATACACATAAATCATATTATTATTTACAGTTGTTATCGTTTTTGTTCTGCTTTCCAAAGCGGCCTATACCCAAGCTAAACGTACAGGGTGCGCTGGCAAACATAGGATAATGAGTTTGACTGTGCATTGGGGCAAAGAGAGGTATGGAGATGGCGCCTTTGCCGTCTTCGGCCCTGAAACTCTACTTTATGCAAGGCTACATATCACCCTACCCTCTCCGGATCCTAAACTTGGAGTGATTCGCCAAACTCTCGCTGAATATTCTCATGTTCCAACGCAGAATATCAAACTGATCTTTGGCGGGGCAATAATGAAAGATGATAATTCTCCAAGTGAGTATCTGCAGATTATACAACCAATGGTCTATTGCCAATATATTCATTGCAGTTTCGGCATATGGCATTGGAAATGGGTCTATACTGCATATGGTTGGGGCTGCTGATAGACCTCCTTCAAGAAATGCCCCAGTCCCTCCAAGAGAGGCCCCGCAACGCGCCACTGAGCCCGAACTAATTTCCAAGATTAATGAAGAACTCCAACACACTCGCCGATCGCTTATTCCTCCCCTGGATGTATTTTTGGGAGCCCTTGATTCTTCAACGCAGCCGCCAACATCCGAGTTGGAACGCGGGTACGTTCGCCTGGGGGAGTTGTTACTCCAAAGCTTGCTACGGCTAGATGCCCTGATGCCAGAAGGAACTTGGGAAGACGCGCGGACTCTGCGTAAGGGTGCGGTGCAGGAGGTGCAAGGCTTGTTAGATAGGTTAGACGATGGATGGCGAGCGTGTAAGAGTCACATTGTGAGGTAGTATGCCCTTTGCTGTGGCGCTTTCCAGCAATATTCATGCGGTTAAGTATATGCGGCACACTATTTCAGAGCTTCGCGTAAGAAGCGATTGGCACCGGCGAACTAAATAGGCGCCAGCATTATCCCTTTTGGGATTTTTAGAGTCAACGAGTCACATCTTCAACATATATCAAGACCGTTTCTCAGACAAACACTGTGGCAATATAGTTGTATAGACGGTGTGCAATATGTCTTTCCCACCGCATGACAGTGAGCACAAGCAATTCGCGTTAAATTATGATCTAACTGGTCTGCCTAGTCACCTCGCCGTTTAACTTTCCTAAGGAAGAAGAAAAGGTCATCAAGTTCTGGAGAGAGATTGACGCATTTCAGACCAGTTTAAAACTTGCAGAAGGACGGCCGAAATTCTCTTTCTATGATGGACCCCCTTTTGCCACCGGCCTACCACATTATGGGCATCTTCTAGCTGGGACGATCAAAGTACGCACCTTAAGTCAACTCTCTACATTCTCTGACATGTCCTCTAGGATATTGTAACCCGTCATGCAAGTGTCAGTGGTTTCTATGTCGAACGTCGCTTTGGATGGGACACGCATGGTCTTCCCGTTGAACACGAGATCGACAAGAAGCTAGGAGTCACAGGCAAAGCAGATGTCATGAAGTTGGGGATTCCTGCGTACAACTCCGAGTGTCGCAGCATTGTCATGAGATATGCATCGGAATGGCGGGCTACTGTAGAGCGGATGGGACGCTGGATCGACTTCGATAACGATTACAAGACCCTCAATGCGAGCTTCATGGAGTCAGTTTGGTGGGCATTTGGACAGCTTTTCGAGAAATCGATGGTGTACAGAGGACTGAGGGTGATGCCTTACTCGACTGCGTTGACTACACCTCTGTCAAATTTTGAGGCAGGACAAGACTTCAGGGATGTATCTGACCCTGCTGGTGCGTTATTTTCGAGTGCATGTCAATTATAAGATCCTAACCGTCGTTAGTCACTGTTGCCTTCACGCTTGTCGATGATCCTAAGACGTCTCTGTTAGCATGGACCACCACCCCATGGACACTTCCTTCTAATCTTGCCCTATGCGTGCATCCACAGTTTAATTACATCAAAATCTATGATACTCAACGAGATGAAAACTACATTCTCCACGAGAATCTTTTAGGAACACTCTACAAAGATCCTAAAAAAGCCAAGTATAAGGAAATCGGACAGTTCCAAGGCTCGGACATGAAGGGCTGGCGATATACACCCCTTTTCGAGTATTTCACTGAGCAGGCAAGTATATAAATGACAATCAAATGAGTCTGACATATTGTATGATTTAGTTCGAAGACAGGGCTTTCCGCGTGGTTGTCGATGAATATGTCACTAGCGATGATGGCACTGGCATTGTCCATCAGGCCCCTGCATTTGGCGATGATGATCACCGTATCGCTGTTGCAAATGGTATCATTCGCCCCGAGGAGATGCCGCCTTGTCCCATAGATGATGCTGGAAGATTCACGAAAGATGTCACTGACTTTGAAGGGCAGTATGTCAAGGTCGGTGAATTGCTCGTTGCCCACGCACAGTGGATATGTTTGACCGTATTTACCGTAGGTCGCGGACAAAGCTATCCAAAAATTCTTGAAGGAGAAAGGAAAGCTTATCGTTCAATCAACAATTCAACATCAATATCCCTTCTGCTGGCGGTAAGCCTTTCTTATTTTAATGCTCCTCTTGCACTCACAACCTTTTATTTTCAGTTCTGGCACACCCCTACTTTACCGAGCGATCCCTGTCTGGTTTGTTCGAGTGCAACCAGTTGTCGATCAGCTGGTAGCAAATAATGCCGAAACTCGATGGTATTCATTCTATATTGACGTCGTTTTTGCAGTAGTTCTAATTATCTTGCTAGGGTCCCAAAGTTTGTTGGAGACAACCGATTTGGTAATTGGATTGCCAATGCTCGCGATTGGAATATCTCACGAAATCGATATTGGGGCACTCCTATTCCCCTATGGGTTAGTGACGATTTCGAAGAAGTAGGTGCTGTAAAGTGAAAAGGTTGTGGCATGACCTCATGTGACACTCAAGGTCGTGTGCGTAAGCTCTATCAAAGAACTTGAAGAGCTTTCTGGCGTCGAGAATATCACAGATTTACATAGGGACAAAATCGACCACATCACTATTCCATCACGGCGAGGGAAAGGAACGCTCAACCGTGTGGAAGAAGTGTTTGATTGCTGGTTCGAGTCTGGAAGGTTTGCATGATTTTCTTTCTTGCGGCCTTAATCGACCTTTATAATTCTCGTCTTTTTCTAGCATGCCGTATGCTCAGCAACATTATCCATTCGAAAACAAAGAAAAATTTGACACCACATTTCCCGCCGACTTTGTTTCCGAAGGTATCGATCAGACAAGAGGCTGGTTTTATACCCTCCTAGTGCTATCAACTCATTTGTTCGGTACCGCGCCTTGGAAGAACCTGATCGTCACTGGACTGGTGCTTGCTGCGTGGGTGGATACAGTTCTCGTCGATTAGACCAGCTCGTTAACAAAGACACAGGGATGGGAAGAAAATGAGTAAAAGTTTGAAGAACTACCCGGACCCTAATTTGATCATCAACCAGTACGGAGCCGACGCCACACGGTACGTCAGGACTTTGTACATAGGTTGTTTGTGCTTTATCTTTCCGGTATGGTTAGCATGTTTCTAGTCAACTCTCCTATTGTCAGAGGAGAAAACCTCCGCTTCAGAGAGGAAGGCGTTCGAGAGGTGATCTCACGTGTCCTTTTACCTTGGCTCAACTCTTTCCGCTTTTTTCTCGGGCAAGTGAACTTGTTGCGCAAAGAAGAGGGCCACTCATTCGTCTATGATGCCCATGCGTCGCAGTCAAGCAACGTCATGGACCGTTGGATTCTTGCCAGGTGTCAGTCTTTGATTAAGCTTGTGCGCCAAGAGATGGCCGCGTATCGGCTGTATACCATCGTGCCGCGACTGGTGGATCTTGTAGACGAACTCACTAATTGGTACATTCGGTTTAATCGGAAACGTCTCAAAGGAGAGGATGGCAAGGAAGATACCATCCTGGCTTTAAACACGCTTTTCGAAACCTTATTCACTCTTTGTCGTACTATGGTGTGCATCTACCTCACCTGCACGTGGGCGAGTACACTGACGCCTTGGATTAGTCTTCATACACACCATTCTTGACAGAAAGTCTTTACCAAGGTCTCCGTCCATTCATTCCCGTGTCGTCGTCCAATGAAGACACACGATCTATCCACTTCCTTCGATTTCCAGAGGTCAACGAGGATTACTTTGACGAGGAGATTGAGCGGAAAGTCAAGCGTATGCAGACCATCATTGAGTTGACCCGCAATGTGCGAGACAAGCATACGTTACCCCTCAAGGTTCTCGTTTGCTGGCATCCACATATGTATTGCTACTTACCTCATTGTGTGCTAGACACCATTGCGGGAGCTTTTGGTTTTCCACCCTGATGAACAATACTTGGATGACGTACGGCCGTTACAGCGATATATACAGTCGGAGCTCAACGTACAAGACGTTGTATTCAGCTCCGACGAAACTCGTTCGGGAGTTAAGTATAAAGCTAATGCGGATTGGCCTATTCTCGGTCGCAAACTGCGGAAGGATATCAATCGAGTCAAGAATGGTCTTCTACTTCTGACATCCGACGATGTCAAGAAGTACATTGAAACTGGTGTGATCACAGTCGACGGCATTCAGCTGGTGCAAGGCGATCTCACTGTCTCGCGCTACGTCGAATTGTCTTTAGGGGATCAGGCCACTCTCGCGGCGAATACTGACAACGACGTCGTGATTGTACTAGATATCCAGATTCACCCAGAATTGGTCGGTGAAGGACTGGCCCGAGAACTGATCAATCGTGTACAAAAGTTACGGAAGAAGGCGGGGCTCCAGGCTACAGATGACGTAGAGGTATACTACCAGTTCGAGTCGAGCGCAGAAGCAGAGGGCTTGAAACAAGCGATGGAGAACCATGGGGACATGATAAAACGAGCTATAAGGTCGTCACCTAGAGATGTGTCCAATCGACCAGCAGGGAAGAAGCTGATCATCGAAGAGGAGCAAGAGGTCGCTGAAGTTCGGTTCAGGTTGTTGCTGGTCAGAGAGAATTGAGAAGATAAGGTGCGGCGGACGTGTAATACAAGGGGTTGAGTAATCCATGGTCCAAGGGAGTGAGCTATGTCATTTCTTAGAAGATCCAAATCCAGAGAAGCCCATCATCTTGGCCACCTCATCTTGCTCTGCTTGAGCAACGGCATCCTTAACCAACTCCACGCGGGCAGCCTCTTTTATCGCTTTCTTCGCTAACTTCCTTTCTTCCCGTATAGCATCTTCCTTGGTTTTGATTTCGGCCAGACGCTTATCAAAGTCAAAGACCTTTGCATCTGAGGCCGCTTTTGTTTTTTCTCGAAGAGAGGCTATGCGTGCACGAACTTGCTCTACAGTAGATCGCTCAATACGTGTGGTCTGACCTAATCGACGAAGATCTGGTTTAAAATTGAGTAAGTGCGAATATGAACTACAGCAAGAGCAACACGCACGTTGTCGACTATTGATGTGATCAAGATAGCCAGTAGAGTCTTTGTATGTCCGATTACAGATTTCGCAGTAAAATCCAGGTTGACCTGGTCCTCGCCCACCAGGGTTTTGTACAATCATTGTCTTGCCCAGATTTTTGTCCAGTTCCAGTGAGCCTTCCCGCTGCTTCATGAGTTCTGTGGGTTTTGGTAGGTCTTCCTTTGCTCGGACACGAGGTTTCTTTCCTTGTCAACCGTTGAGTATAAGAAGATGTTTAGATTGACAGCATACCCTTCCGCATCTGTTCCTCCTTCTGTTGCATGATGTCCTTCTCCTCCTGATCTTTGGCCTTGGCCTTTGCCGCGTATTCTATAAGGACCATGAGTGTATCTGACGAAAATAGTAGGAAATGGTTACCCTCTTTATCCCATGTTCTGCGAAAGCCAGCATCAGCTGGTTTGTCACCATAGGCCGTTTGCCCACTCATGGTAGCAGCAATGTGCGTGTAACGAGTTAGAGTTCGGACTTCGAAGTACTTAGGACAACTAGTAGACCAGTCGTAACCAAGTGTATATCGAGGTCGGGTTCTCCTATCGCTAACGTACATGTAACTATTCTACCTACTTATATATCACAGACACGGGCCTTTCTCCTGTCTCAGAACTGAGTCGGAGCTCCTAGTTAAGTCGGAGCTATTGCTGTACGTCCGCTAAGCGGACCAGCTCCTTACAGTGCGCCAGGGTCCAGGAACGGGGCTAGCCCCGGCGGGCGTCTATGGAGTAAAAGTTATTTGCTCAATGTTAGCGGGCACATCCTCTTCGCATCTGCGTAGCTGCACGCGGCCATTTACACGATGGCGTGCTGGTACGTTCTATTCTTTATTTCCTGTCGTAGCCGACCATAAATGCTATAGGGTGCGAGCGCTGTGTGTCATCAGACTTTGGAGTAGCCTCTCGCCCACGGCCAGAGGAACCATCCTTCTTCCCGAGACACACGCAATCACAAATTTTCTCTGCCACGCCAGAAAGTAGTTTTAGAGCTCCAAGGTCAGATGCGGGTCTTGCGGCTCGGCTCAAAATGCAACTCGCTGCTTGTGCAGATGCTGGACACGCTGCACGGGCATTCCGTATATGCGCTCAAATGAAGCACGCTGGGATACAGCCAGACATCACTGCTTATAATTGGCTATTACATGCTTGCGCGAAGCAAGGCTTGGCATATGAGTGTCTTGCATTATTCGAAGACATGCGGCCTTTGGGTTTGCAACCAGACCAGGAGACGTACAACCATGTGCTCTTCGTATGTATTTTGAGAACCACGTCGGACCTGGAGTGTCATCTCACTGAACTTTTGTCTACAGGGCCAGCGATGGAACAAGAGTTTTCCGCTGGATGACCTACTCGAAGACATGGAAAGACGCGCGGTAGTTCCCAATACACACACATACTACCACATTATCCTGCGCTACGTTGAGGCACACAACCTTGAGATGTGCCTCCAGTGTTTTTCCGAAATGAACGCTCGTGGCGTGTCACCATCACTCAGGACTGCTCAAGTCGTGATAGAGCTTGCCACGTCTTTGGGCCATCCGCGACTGGCTTTGGACATTGCTTATGCATTCGAGGCCACTTCTGTGCGGAAATTGGAAAGCCAGGACTGGATGCGCATTTTGGATGCATCTACGGCTTGTCATTTTGTACGAAAACTACTTTCGCTTTCTTCACGTCTCATTCATGTAACATGCATCAGGAGATGGGCGTTACCAACGCCTGGCAGAGGGCCGTAGTTAAACTAGGCGTGATTCCAGTCGAGGGACAATGTATAGATGTCCTTCACACTGCAGCCCGCCGCGGTCTCCCCAATTTAGGCATGCATGCGGTCCAAGTGCTTATAGGATTGCAGGTCCCACTGGAAGAGCATCATCTCGCTCCAGTCCTGGAAGCCTTTTGCGAGCGCTGGATGCTCGAGGAAGCCTTCTCCATCGTCAATCTGATGCGTTCGAGCAGCATTCAGTGTAGCCCAGAGACTGCATTACAGCTTACGCATCGCATTTGTGATAACATCAACCGAGTAGATGAGGCATGGACAGTCCTAGAGAAAATGAAAGAACAAGGAAAACCCGTCGATGTTGTCTCGTTGAATGTCATTATTCATGCGGCTGTCTTGCTCAATGATTTGCAGCGCGCCATCGGGACCTACAAAGCGTTTGGCGATTTTGGGGTCAAGCCGACTATCTCCACGTTCAACCATCTCCTTTCGGGTTGTATTTCTTCCAGCCATCGAGAACTGGGCGATAAACTATTATCTGAACTTCGGGAGCTTGGCCTGATTCCCAACATCATAACATTCGAGCGGATGATCATTCTGTGTCTAACTCAAACTATTTATGAAGATGCCTTCTTCTACCTGGAAGAGATGAAAGGACAAGGCCATATGCCACCTATTTCGGTGTATACGGCCCTTATACGAAAGTGCGTGGTTAGCGGCGATGTTCGGTGGAAGATAGCACTGGATGAGATGAAGGAGTGTGGCCACGACGTGTCATCGACTCTGCAGCTATTCATTGACACAGGTGGGAAGATGCAGGCAAGAGCGTAGTGGACAAGCAGGGAAGGGACAAGCTGTACAGAAGATCCTGGAAATCAACATACTATAAGTATAATCAACGCAGCGTCTTAGTTGTCACGTGCCTTTTGTTCCATGCGCGTAACGCAGACAATTGTGACATTTCGCGCTTTGTTTCCGTCACGTCCATGTTTGCAAAGGGTGCTCGCTTTCCTCCAGAAAAACGTAAGACAAACGTGAGCGTAGGAGTCGACGTTGATCTCGTCCTTTAGTGTCGGACATTCCTGGTCCTGGTTCTTATAAAATTCCTGAGGAATCGCGATTAGCATCATACAAGAAAGGTGCATTCTTGGAGAAAGCAGATCGTTTTGGCGTGGAGAAGGGCTCTGATGTTCCTGGTGGGAGGCTCGAACCACAGCAGACTTGGGTCATTTGTCTGATAGTCGCATCTGGCTCCTCCCAGGTCCTGGAGCATACAATATCGGCCCCAGAGATAGTATGCCGCTTCCTTGTCTTCCAAAGCAACCAAAACCCGATCCTAGAATCATTCATCTTCAACAGCAGGTGTGTACATGCCCAGTGGTAGGCTTTTTCCGCGGCTGCAATTTGATATATATGTAGATTGAAGCTCTCAAAGCACAAAACACAAGGCTGCTGAAAGACCACCAGGAAGTCCAAAAGTATCAAGAGAAGGTCACACACAGCGAGTTGACTGTCAAATCCCTCGTAAAAGATAATGTAGCCCTTCAAAGTCAATTATCAAGTGAGCAGAGAGCACACCGTTCTGTTTGCCAACGAGAAGTGGCCCTTCGAGTAGCAGTGCGTCACTGATCGATGTTCATCACTGTCTCACTGTAGCTGATCATATTTTAAAGGACAGTTAGGCAAAGCGGAGGCGAGCACAAAAACTGAAGCCGAACGGGCGAGCAAGCTCGCAGCATTACAACGGAAGCTGCAGGACCTTGATAAAACCCATTCTGACGACAAACAACGAGTTGAGTGATGCAATATCTCCTCATAATCAAATAATAATCAGATTGTTAGCATGCTGCTGAAGTTATGCAGTTGAAATGCGAGCTTGATGCAAGTCGTAAAGCAACCTGCGAGCAGAACGAACTCGTGGTTCAACTACGCAAACATCAGGAGGCCTCAGAACTACGAATGAAAGATCTCAAGAAGGCTATCGTTGCAGATCAAACAGAAATCAAGGAGCTTCGAACGAAGGTTCAAAGCTCAATTCAAGCCAATGCGCAACTCGCCTCCTGTCGGGGCGAAGCGGAAAAGCTTAGGAATAGCCTACAAAGTTTAGAGGTCAAACACAAGGCACTAGCTCGATCCTTCGGGGAGGCCCAGACTTCAGCTGTTGAAGAACGGCAGCGTCTCTTCGATATTCAGACGATTTTGCTGCACGTTACAGAAGCATATGGCCATCTTGCGGCGACGTCTGTACCGTTGGAGATGCATCGACAAAGCGAGTTGCAATGTGCTTCTTTGCGCTTACGAACTATTCGTCTAGAACGACGATTAGCTGACCGCGAAACATTGGTTGAGCAACTGACAGACTATTGCCGACAGGCATCCGAGGAGAAATCATTTCTTGCTAGGCAAGTGCAGGAACTGGAGAATGATCAACGAACGCTACTGAGTAACCGTTATCTTGATGACATCTCGCTACCCGAGGACACCTGTATATTCAGCCTGTTTGATGTATGCCAGCATGGACGTCAACAACATGATATGATCGTGCAGAACGACCTCCATTTCGCTGACTCTATGGGCCGCTTCTACAAGGAGGAGTTCGATGATTTACTAATTGCATACGCGATGGCACACCGAGAAAGCTCAGCACAATGCGCCGTCACTGAAAGGCTTGCCGAGCATTGCACTGTAGCGCAGAATGAAGTCGGTGCGCTTCAACTGGATCATAGTGCTGCGAGATCAGAACTCTCCCGGAAGAGCATCGAGATTGCTGAGACACTATCCCGGCAACAGGTGCTGAATGAGCGGTTGGCGGCCTGTCAGCGACAGGTCGGGAAATTAGAGGACACACTGGCGAAGGAACGCCAGACGAGCGATCGGCTGGCTCGAGCTTCGCATCAAAGCAAGACGAACGAAAAGTGTTTTCGTATAGAAATCGACCAGTCAGTTACACTTCAATTTTATGTTTATACTCCACTAACCGTGTGTTGGGCACAGATTAGTCGACAATGTGGCGGATCTCACACGTTACAAGGAAGCTCATGCCGATCTTCTAGCGGAAGTTGTAGAATTAATTCAACGGAACGAGCTTGCTGAGGCTGAGGCTGACCGGTTGGGAAGGTTTAATGCACAGGTCTGGCTTTCATCTTATGACGTTGCTGTTCCTTATCTTTTCTACAGATCTTGGGGCACAGGAATCCAAGTCAGAAGATTTTCTACGTTGACAGGATACGACGGGAGCTTGCTGATACCAAACATGTACGTCACTTCTAAAGAGAGGCAAGGCAAATCACTCATATGGTGTATTCGACTCGTAGCAATTATTGAGATCCACCCGCGATCGGGAGGATCTGGCAGCTGACAACGCGGCCCTTCATCACGAGGTAGCTGCCTATAAGTCCATAGCAGTCCCCATCGAGTTGAAGCCCCGCGGCACTCGTCTCCGGATAGAACGCCCGCCACTTGCCACTCGAAGTATCAACGAACTAAATCCAAGTGCCTCGCTTGAAGTTATTCCCACACAGGACGAGCCTATTGACAGTGCTCCAATGACAATTGATGAAATAATGTAATCCTTCCTCTGATGGTTCGTCTTCGAGTGTAATATATGCAATCTAGTTACCCGGAACAATGAAAGGAGGGGATCTAAAGTTGTGCCAAGGAACAGGACACATTACTACCTACATGTACGCCTGTGTTAGAAAAGGATATATTAGAGAAGACTATTCGTTGCTATAGCTCAATGATGTGGTGTGTATACCCGAAGAGATATCCCAGTACGCGTTTATAAATGCGGCGGGGTTACTGTCAACAACTGTTTTCGAGTATGAGTGTGTGGAAAGGAAGAGACAAATGGAGATGCGTGTCCCACAGTCTACGCATGTCCCTGGACAGCCTGAGGTGGGATATAATGCGCCCGCAAAGTCTCCCTGGGGTGCAGATGAACGCAACTCACGGTAATTTGAACGGTTTGAAAGGACAAGCCTTACGCAGAACGTGTCATCAAAGATGATCTGGTGCGCGTCAAAGTGATCTGGGAGGCACGACTGCGTGAAAGGAAAGTAGGCGTCCAGAACACCGAAGAATATGTCTGGATGGATGGTAGAGGCGCCGTGTCGCACTGAGTCTGGCACCGTGATATCGTTTCGGTGCCAGAACCGGACGGCAATACCATTCCGGGGCGTGCGTTGCATCACATACCTGTGTATGTATACCCATAATATGCGTGTAGCCTATAGAGAAGCACAGTGTATATGCGTACCAGCCGCCTCCGGCGTTGTTGAACGCCAAGCCGTAGGGGAAAGGAAACGTGAAACTGACGCCGCATCCCTGGTTGAAGTTGAACTGTGTATCGCAGTTGTCATTGGTAGACTGGCTGGCAATGACTTTGATGTCAGGAGAGGATGATCCTTGCACATATCTTATCCGGTCATGAGACGCAGAGGGGCGTCGACGGTGCAGTTCGGGGTTGTATGCTAAAGCACTCAATTAGGGCCATTGAGGGAATGATAAGAATCTCGTACAAGAGATACAAGATTCCTAGTGTTTCTATTCACGCCTAGAAGTTGAGACGCTTGGTCAGACGCGTCACAGCACAAAGAATAGGTATACATATGCTATAACTGAAGGGTAGAGGGAAAATGTGTCAGTGTTCAAAAAAGAAGAGACGCGTGTAAAAACAAGACATGCTATCAATCTCGCCGCCCCGAGGCCATGGTCCTTTGGCGCTGAGCGTCCAGAGTGCAGGCCAGGTCGAGCAGCCTGTTGTTGCACGGACCAAATGGGTCAGCAGGCAGAACACGCAAAGAAGTGTGCATTCAGATGCGCACCTTCAGGCATATGATTAAGATCAAGCACAACAACCGAATCCGAATACGCCGCGTAAGACTGGATGCGGATGTTATCGCATCCGCAGGCCGTTGGCGAGATCTTGTTCGTAAAATCCGCGCGCATCAGAAATCTGCCGTTTGATACTAACGGGAAGGAGGGGTAAACAAGCATGGCTATTACAAGGCGGGAGACATGGGCTAAAGGGAGTCACCATAAGCCAGATTCTTCTGTATCGCCTCTTCCTGGGACACATAATTCTTACACAAACCCCAAAACATGAGCGGCCATTGACTTGGTTACACTGGAATGAAAGTAGCAGCAACGCAATACGACATGGCCATGCGTTGGATCATCAAAGGTGGAAACGTTGAAGTGGTTGAAGAACGCGTCTCCGATGTAAGTATCTGAGATGGTAAAGAGTGTGCAGCTGACAAGCGTGGCGAGCTGAGCAAGAGCAGCCAAGGACAAGCAGCAGTAATTACTGGGCAGCATGCTCAGCAGCCAGACAACGCAGTGGGGTCGCTGAAGGTGTGAACAAGAGAAACGAAAGAATACACGCCATTGATCATGCGGCTTAGAGGTTTCAATTAAGTTTGAATAGGATGAATTTCCCAGAACAGCAGTAATTTCGACTCGCCCGGCATCATAGAAGCAAGGTACTCCGGCACAGACTTTTTGCACATCTGTTTCAACTCCGCCGAGACGAAACCTTCTAGCATTACACACACTCCCTTAGCTGCTACAGAACAAGGTGCTACAACACACCTCATATCAACGGTACACATGTGTGGTCATGCCTCTGAATCGACAGACATTAGGTAACGATGCCACAACCGTGAATGTTGTCTCTGTGCGGACCTGGAGCTATTTCTGCTGCATGCCGTCCCCAAACCGTTTAGTCCTCGTAGATTCTCCATTCCGTGATTCGATTCTGGAAATTGCCACAGATCCAGAGCTTGAAGTTGAAGCACCATCCTTGGCAGGCCGGCGGCGGATGGGAGACACCCCGACCACAACAGCATTCGGTGGCCTTGATTCATTCGAGGAAACTTGAATTGGATTGGTGGTGACCTCAGACGTATTTGATGACGAAGCATGCGTTGTTTTATTATCAGTCGACGAGTTAGTGGCCAGGGGAGAGTCCAACTCGGATTCAGACAACAACCTCAGCAGGGACTCCACAAGTGATTCAGATGTGGACGGTTTCACAGCAGTTTCAGCATGTTTGATATGCGTAGCATTAAACAAGGGCAGCGCCTTGTGAGAGGTAGTATTGTTGGGAGCAGTAGTGGCAACTTGAAGTCTGGTATCCTGTCGAGGTCGGATGATACCACGTTTAGCAGGCATAGTGTCCCATCCTCGCGGCATTCGAGGTCTCTCATCATCCTCAAACGGCCTGTCATCTCCCTCTGCTTCATAGTGAGGGTCGATCTCCTGGCTTCGGCGATAGGACGCTGAAGACGATGATGATGATAACGACGACGAGGCGGAAGAGATCCCTGGCACTGTCGTATTTGCGTTCCGATAGTCTGGCGAGTGCGTCTGACGGGTGTGTAGGTACTAGAAGCAGAAATCTTATAATTGAAGCTATTCATCAGGCTGCAATAAGCTTGCTTACGGAGACACTACGCCCTTGGGTTGACATATATCTGTCTGTCTCATGCGACTCCTTAAAGCATACACGTCGACATTTCAAAAGCAGGTTTCAAAAGTGGCGATGTACCTTGTAAGCATGGGGCATATATGTACGACCATCCGTACGCGAGGACTAGTGTCAGGTGCAGAGTTAGCGCGATACTCAGGCTTGACAACATTCTCGAAAACATCGAAGGAAACATACGTGGTGATTGTCTCTAAAGGGTACATAATCATGCGAAGTTAAGGTGTTGCCTGGTGCCGGAGATACAGTGGAAGCGTGGACGGGAGCGGCCGTTGAGGGGAGGAGGAGGGAGAGCACCGTGAGGACGGTGGACGAAGGAATGTACATGTTGATACTGACTAAAGAACGTCGGGGGAAAGGCGGGGTATATAGTGTGAAGGGGGAGTGGGGGGGAGCAAAAAAGGACGCACGCGTTGCACATAATGCACTCACTTTATGTATCCTTCCATTTCAGACTCAGTCGGTCATCGCGGGTGGCTGACACGATCCGTCACACTAGTCACAGGTACTTTCAAGGTAGTTTTACTAATTTGTAAAGGCTACAGTCCCTACAATAATGATACAAGGGGCTCTAAAATGGTTACTAGACAGTGCGTGATGATATATGCGCGACAATGAGAGTGTGTCCGAAATGAATGAAGATCATCAAAACTTAGACCGCCCTGGGCGTGCCAATATCCGCAAATGGATTTGTCGTGCTTATTCGTTTCACGGGCGAATCTGGCTGCACGCGATGCTCGTCATCGAAACATGTTGCGAAAGGATCGTCAGCGGAGTCATATGCGGCTTGCGGTGGTGGTGGTGGTGGTGGCGGCGGCGGTGTCGCCAGTATCAAACTGGTAAATCGGACCGCAGGTGAATTCGGTGGCGAAGGAGAAGATGGCGTTCCCTGAGGAATTGGCCGCACGAATCCATGGTGGATGGGGACAGATAACCCTGGGGGTGGTGGAATAGCTTTGGGTTGCACCGCGTTCGCTATCACAAGTGGAGATGGGCCGTGGGCGCCGTCGACGGATTGTGGCAGAGCCACGTTCGGGCGTGGCTTCGGCCGAAGGGGAAGCGTGTTAGCTGGGAGGGGCCGTGTCCAAGGTGTCGGCCTTCGAGCATCAGGAGATATCGACCATGCAGATGCAAGTGGTTCCCGATCTGGCATCGCCTCATCTTCAGCTTTTGGTAACTCATCCTGAACAATGATGGGATAGCGGTCGCGCTGTGACTTTGGTGGGACTATATTCGTCTCGATCGTCAGATTGGGCCCTGTGCGGCGCTGTACCATAGGGGGTGCAGGGCCATTGGATTTTTCTCCGCTTTCAAAACTATCGATTGAGTTCCGTCGCGTCCATAGGCGTCGCCACCACGGCATCCCTCTCTCCTCCCTTACTTCAACTTCAAAGACCTCGGCATTGTCACGATCATGATGCGCCTCAGAGTCATCATCGTGAACAAGTACTTCCCGTCCCACGGCTTTTCGTCCTATTGCCATTAACTTGCTAGACTTTCTCCAAGACGACGAGTCTTCTCGTGACTGCTGTGACGACTGTGATGAGGAGTTGGAGATAGACCGCTCCACTGATCGTTGCGCCTGAGCCTCTGCAGCCGACTTCCTCAGCGCTGCAAAGAAGCCCATCTTCTTTGGTGAATCCATCGGTGCAAAGCTAGGCAGCTCTGTGCCCTTCTCATTGCCGAATTGCAACGAACCGGAACGGTTGTGCCTGTTATCATGAGACCAGGGACGAGCGATAGTGTCAACAGTTCCACGCTGCTCTCGCTGCCATTTCTTCCGCTTCTGTGCATGCCACCATCCCTTCCCGTATGAGTGCCAGAAGATGATACATAGCGCCATGAAGATGACCACGCCCCATAGACCCATAAACACGCTGAACATGAAGCGCTCTTTTTTCAGGGCACTGACGTAGCGGTTCACCAAACGGCCGACAAGACCCCCGTCCGATGTACCTGTGCCGATAGCTGCTTCGGAAATAGGCTGCGACGCCTGGTTCACCTGATCTGGTGAGAGGATGAGAACACTTTGATTGAGAACTGGAAGGTCTACGTGGAGATTATCATGCAAGAACGTGAGCGCATTTTCGAAAGCTTGTACTTTAGTCCCGATAATGCAGTGCACAAAGTCCTGAACTGGCTGATCGAGAATTGTTCCACCAAGCACGGTCGTGATCGCGTTTTGAACGTCTGAATAAAACGTGACAAGTGTGTTGTTCAGTGTGGTAGTAGTTCCATTAACCCAGCCGAACAAGCCATCATTAATGCCACTCTGCATAGTGGATACCTGCCCGTTGATAGAATCAGCATAAAGTGCCGACTGATTCTGCATGGATGCATTCATCGAATCGGCGATGGTGTTGCTGAACGAAGAAACGGACGCCGAAACCTGCTGGGAGAACTTGGCCTGGACGGGTCCCAAAGCAAGGAGCTGCAGCTCCACTGATAATAATCCAAAGAAACCGATAAGAAAACAGGCCATTGCTGGCGGGTGGAAGACATAGTGGAAGAAAAATTGCAGGTGAATAAACTGAGATGGCGTTAGATGACAGCGAGATGCAATCAGATTGGCAATGCGGGTGAGGAGAGGATGAGTGGAAGTAGCATGCAATGTGAGAAGATTGTGATCGGTCATTTGCAATGATGGAGTTGAGGTGACTGCGGTCACGTGGTAAATAGTGGGATTTGTCGACCAGGCGAGGCGAGTTCTCTCCAGGGACCGTAGGAGGGATCGCCACTTGTACCACTCCAGAGTGCAGTAACCAGCAATAAGAAGCAGAGCGAGAATAACCAGGATGATCGTCCCGATCCGAGCAACTTTGATCAATTCTCGACCCAGATCGTCAACGACACTGGTGTCGAGTTCACCACAGAACGAAAGTGTGTTCATCTGCGGGACGGGTAGGACAGATTCGTCAAAGTTGAAACCAAGGAATGTGTCGTTGATATCCTTTTTCACCAATTCGAACGGCGTATCAACGCTACAAGATGTGATGTTAGCAGTATGGTATGCACGGAATGAGTGAAACGTACAGTCCGCTGATCGTGTTGCGAAGATCACTTAAGGATGGAATCGAGGCGTTAAGTTTGACCAAAGCATCCTCGAAATCGGTAGGAAGCGTAACATTATTCAAAGAGTTGAGACTAGGAATGTTAAACTGTGGGACATTGATATTTGCGCCAAAAGGAAGGACTTTGTTGATGCCGTTGATAGCAGAGGATATTACCGAATTGGCACCTGCCACATCGTTCTGGATGGAAGTACGGATAGTACCTAGAGTGCTTTGAACAAATTGTTGCAGCTATTGTAAAAGTATCGATGAGGAAGTTCCTCTGAAGATGACAACGGCATACCTCTTGAACGGCACCAATCAAGATAGAAAGACCTCCGCGGACGATAAGCTCAACAAAACAAAAAAATGTAGATCGGTAGGTGTCAATGATGAAATTTATGACTGCTTCCATTATGGTAAGAGCGAGGATTAAAGCCTCTCTGGCGCCATTCATTGTGCCATTGACTGCCTCTACGATCTGCCTGTTTGTTCCAACGGCCATGAACCTGGGAAGACTTGCCGCAGCTGTGGCGGCATGCTCTGCAGCCTTGCAGCTAATGAGCAAATTGTCCTTGGCATCTGAGACTGCGTCCTCGGCAGAAGCAAGAGAGAGCTGGAGACGGAAGGCAACGAAGAGGAGTGAAAGTATCGGATACGCGAGCCAGGTGAGGCTGTGAAAGATAGAATATCAGTGCGTCGAGCTTCACGACCGACATGAGCAGGCATACCTAAGAATATATGGGAGAGTGAGGTATGGCCTGAGAGACGTGGTGAATGCAGCTGGGTGCTCGTAAACTGGAGGTGGTGTTTGCCATCGTGGGGCTGGTGAAGACATTGTAAAGGGTGACTGCAGGTCGTTCCTGCGACGAGCCGTAAGATGTGTGGTAAGCGTGAAGAAGACGAGAAACCGTAGCAGGCGTGAGAGTGAGAGTGGGAGTCCTCACAAGACGCCATTTTGGTTTTCTTTGCTACCTTTTGACCATGGCACAATAAGGATGCTTGGGCCATTGTCCTCTTCGAGAAGCGGAGTGTACCGGAGTGTCGGGGCCCCTTCAGGGGTTTAGACGCTCATATCCGAGCACCGAGCCTCTTTGTCTCTCCATTGTTGTTGTTCTTTGCTTCGCTGGCTGCCATCATGGCTATACATACGTCAATATTGTATGCTGTATCCTCTAGCCCTTGTGATCACTGTGTGGAGGACTGTCGCTGAAGACTCCTGATTCCTGCACCGCATGAACTTATCTATAACTCCCAAGCTCTTTTTGTCTAATCTACTATATCGCTCCTCACCGGGAATGTTCGGAACAACTCCTAGTCATTACAGTAAACTGCGTCAGGTGGAATAAGAAAGGCCGGTGTCCCATGGAGTGGATGAAGTAACATCAGTACGTTTTTTTGAAAGCTGTGTACAGTTTTAATGTCCTCCTTTATACCAAGCATCAATGCATGGCATCACAAGCGGGTCATGCGTACGGACTAGTCGTCTTGGCAACTCCGAGTTCTACTTTTGTTGTTTTTTTCCAACGGGTGATTTTCATACCCTTGAGGAGCACTTCTGTCTGCAGTTCAGTAGTCACCAGGCCTACGTGCCTGAATAAGCAGCAAAACCGGCCGGATCATATCCGGCATACAAGATATCTAGTTTGCCCGGTCCGAGTCCATCGCGATCTTGGGCAGATACTATGCTCACCCTCTTGTCGCTAAAGAGTCGGCAGGCTATGACAAGTAGTTGGGATCCACTTCAAGCAGTCACGTCTTGGTTGATGATCCAGCACTGGTGTTACAGACAAATGGTTGTGAAGTGCACGTCAATTGATGGAACCCCAAGACATGCCTGAACTTACAGAAGTATTGCCGGTCCGCTAGTTTGGCAAGGACCACTCGTACTGTGCTAGCCCTCAAGCAGGTCGCCTAAATTGAGCCGGCGTTGCGACTGACGATAATTACACCGAGCCTGCTGGTCTCCTGGTTCCGACGTATGCGGTCCGAGCCTGCCATCTGATACCTGCTTTGCTCACAGTCGCAATAAGGAGCACCTAGGGCCTTTAGTTACTTATCGGAATCCTACTGACGCTAAGAAATTGCAATATTATTATGTGGATCAGTGAGTGCAGTAAAAGCCAGTAGTCGGTGTTGCTGACTGGGCCCAGGCGACACGCTTCAGTGCACGGCGCGGGGAGGAAGTGGTCGCACAATCTACTACATGGCCACGGAAAGATGTTCCTGAGGAGTAGGATGCGCCGGGGAATAAACCCACTGTTAGCAACCCGAGCCAGTCTGCAGGGTAATTCATAGCCCACACAATATTGGGAGTACCAACGCCTGATATCGACAAGTCATCGCAAGCTTGCTAGAGGCAGCGCAGTGGTTCTAACTGCTTTTAGGCCTTAGGAGTAGAGTGAGTCATACATGGACCTATATCAATGTTATAATCGTATAATAGCATGATGTCTCAAATGCCACAGTGCATTGATTTGCGGTTGTCTGGCAATGGTCCGTATTTTTTATTTCTGTACATTCTCGTGCACTTGTTGGTGTCGCAATAGTGCGGGCTACAAGACGTTAATTACTTTGAAAACTCAATAATTGCGGATGGTTGAGTAGACGCCCAAATCGACGCTACATCGCTCGCTCAGCCTTGTTAATGGCGTTGGTCACACTCACAGGCTTCCCTGCCTCAGGGAAGAGCAGAAGAGCTCAGCAGCTCATATCACACCTGGAAAAACGTCTCAAATCTCCCCAATTCACAGGCTCCAAATACAAGGTTGTCCTCATCTCCGACGAAGCACTCAACGTCTCCAGGAACGCATACAATGGCTAGTGTGCACTTCAGGTCGAGAATCCCTCATGCAGCGTGTATGACTGATGCAATGTACCACCCAGATAGATAGTCGCTCGGAGAAACCAGCACGTTCGGCACTCTTCACCGCCACACAACGTAGCATAAACAAGGACACTATCGTTATCCTCGATAGTCTAAACTACATTAAAGGCTTCCGATATCAACTTTACTGCGCCGCGAAAGAGGCCGGTGTCCGTGTGTGCACTGTCAGTGCCCCAGCTCGATTGTCCTCATGCTTGACCTGGCTGGCTTATGCAGACTCGGAACTAGATGTTCATTGTAGCTACGCCTGACAAGTGCAAAGAATGGAATTCGATACGGGACCCAAGCCAATCCTATGCACCCGAAACGTACGATAAGATTTCATCACACTCCGAGGTTCCCGCAATATAAATCCAGTTCTAATCATCTCTTTCCTCTTTTAGGTTAGATAACCTCCTTATGAGGTACGAAGAACCATCCTCAATGGTACGATGGGACTCTCCACTCTTCACCATCCCTTGGGATGAACACGACATCCCTTCCGAAGACATCTGGCAAGCTATCACCAAGGGCGATCTCAAACCCGCCAATGCAGGCACTCGAGCCGTGAGCCCACGATCTAACATATATGTTCAGGCCCGTGATTAACGGGAATCAAAAACCCATAGGCTTCTCATGTACCCGTGGACGCACTGCAAACCTTAGAAAATACAACCGCTACCATGGTCTCGATGATCATGTCCGAGCAAGCCTCATCCGGAGGCGCCGGCGGCACCATCACTCTCGCCCCATCAGCGTCCTCTCGTTTCCAACTACAGCTTCCCAGTCGCAACGTTGCATTGTCCGAACTGCAGCGACTCAAGCGCGCATTTGTCGGGATACATAAGAAAGCAATCACTCTAGGTGCGACAGAGAAGGGCTCGGTGGATTTTTCGGAGCAACGCGTTGGCGACAAATTTGTAGAGTATCTTCAACAAATTTTACGACAGTGATTCCACCGCGTAATTCGTAGAACACAATACCCTGCTATTCGAGAACAGAAACGTTCCGAGGTAAATTACATTGCCATATCAGATCATTCGATACGTGCACAAGAAAGCCATTGCCTCAACGGTCCTGGATGTTGTTCAGAACACGCAAGATGCTGAGGACTGACACCGAACAAATGTAAGTGTGTGAGAATCTACACAGGTCAAGTAAGACATACAGAGATTGATGAAGCTGAACAGCGTTGTTGACGGGTCAGCACAACATCAAAAATGCAAGCTAAACACTTACTCAAGGTACAAGCTGATGGCGCCCAAGATGTACTCATCTGGAGAGAGTCGCTTGTTGATGTTGAACGTCTATATAGAGGGTGAGGGGTGTCTAATGCACAAGTAAGGCATCCTCACGTCGAACACAATATAAGCACTGAACAGCAGTGATCCTCCAACACCATAGACAAGGTCCATAGTCTTTGAAAAAGGGAAGAACGTCCCGACCAGTCCTGCCACGATTAGAGCAAGAATCCCTCCGAACAAGAATGGAGCCATTCCTGAGAAGTCCCACTGCAAGTATATGAACATCGTGCGCTGCCATAAGCATCGTAACACGTACTTTGGATTGAAAGGTAAAGAGGGTGAGTCCGAGAAAGATCCCCAACGTGATCAACCTGCGTCCCAATATGGATCAGTGTAAAGAGAGAACAAGCAGTGGGACGTACAATGCTTGGAGAACAATCTGGGTGTCATAGAACGCAATAGCGACACCAAGAGTAAGGGCCTCCAAAACGGTAAATGAGGAGAGAAAGACCAGGTTGAGAGGATGACTGTGTCTCTTCCAGAAGAGAACCAAAAGGTTGACTAGGGTTGCAACGAAGGCGATGATGAGAGTCCATGAGCTACACAGATATGTTAGTAATAGCTATAAACCATGTGTGATATAATCACTGAGTCTGGACCCAACCGATGGCAGATGTGCTTTGCGAGATGGTGCCACCAACGATACAGGTGGCAAGCTTCAGACAATGACGTTAGACCATGTCTTACATATATACAGTTTCCTCACAATCTGGAAGACTGTGGATTTGTTAAGACATATCAAATAAGAGATGAATAGAGCGGGACACACAGAGGATAGTGTACACTTTTCTCACGAACGCAGCGCGAATCTCAGGCGCACTTTCGGAGACAGACACACCATACTACATCATGCAAGTGAGAATTCAACAATTTACACCATGTTGAACAGAACCAACCTTGAAGTCATCTGGTAAGTCACCACTAGGACAGATATCAGTGGCAAGTTTTCATAGTGCGAATTCCTTCACGCTCACTCGTCCGGTTGATTAAATATGCCGCCGCTACTTGGTCCAGCATTGCTGGTAAGGAGAGGCTCAGCAGATGGATCTTGGTACTGAGGAGGTGAAGTGGGCATTTGGCGAAGGTACAGAGAAGAAGAAGATGGGCTGTGGCGAGATCGCAGCTCCTAGGTAGTGACGCCGCTGACTAAGATAGTTTCGTAATCGCTTTGTAGACGCCCAACTTCATCCTCCCTCGTCAATCTTGACGACTTCAAGGCTCTCTCCAAGACGTGAGTATCTTTCAAGTCCTTGGATCGTTGCCATACTGCAGGATACCTCTTGCACCTGCTCTGGATGGTCATTGAGTCTATATGCCCTCGTTAGTTGATGGATGACCAGCTGTGCTTCTGGATGTACTTTGTGCAGGAACTGCAGAATTATATCACGAACTCATGGGACTGATTAATTATTATTAGACAGTAACTTCTTTGTATCATCCCAATGGCTGAAGCTGGACGCGGACGTGGTGGATTTGGACGCGGGCGTGGTGATCGAGGACGCGGTGGTCGTCGTGGTCCCCGCCGCGGCGGCCGCAAAGACGAAGAAAAGGAATGGTGAGCTGCACCTGACATTGCCTGCTATAGCGCAGTAGAACTAATTGTTTCTAGGGTTCCTGTCACCAAACTCGGTCGGCTTGTTCAGGATGGCAAAATTAAGTCGATGGAGGAAATCTACCTCTTTTCTCTTCCCGTGAAAGAGTACCAAATCGTCGACATGTTTCTACCCAAACTCAAGGACGAGGTTATGAAGATCATGCCAGTGCAAAAGCAGACCCGTGCCGGTCAGCGGACACGTTTCAAGGCGTTCGTTGCTGTTGGTGATTTCGACGGTCATGTCGGCCTCGGCGTAAAGTGCGCAAAGGAAGTCGCCACAGCCATCCGTGGTGCCATTATCCTTGCCAAACTCTCCGTCATTCCCGTACGAAGAGGCTACTGGGGTGCGGCACTCGGAGAGCCACACACTGTACCTTCGAAAGTCAGCGGCAAGGTTGGTTCTGTCATGTGCCGGCTGATTCCTGCACCACGAGGAACGGGTATTGTTGCCGCCCCCGCTTCTAAGCGTTTGCTGCAACTTGCTGGTGTGGAGGATTGTTACACACAATCCAAGGGTAGCACAGCTACCATGGGTAACTTCTTAAAGGCTACATTTGCCGCAGTGCGTACCCTTATTTCGATGGTTTTCTTCCACCTCTCACAGAATGGTATTAGATCACAAAAACCTATGCATTCCTTACCCCGGATCTATGGCGGGAGATTCCTGTATCGAAGGTGCCTTATGACGAGCATAGCGCGCATCTACAGCTCGCCGCGAAGAATGCGTTCTAACTTACGTTTGTATCTCTCACAAAAGCCCCACTATACGCCACGCATGATTCTTTTCATATTGTCACGTTTGTGATTTGAACCTTTCGTTGTCACTATCGCATCAGGGTCATCAAAGTGATAAGTACATATTTCGAAGATGACCTGAGTCAACGATGTTGCGCAGAGCCGTCAAAGTGGCATTCGCAGTCATTTGGAGGCTCCACAAGCTGACTGTCTTGAGTCTGCGGTTGAGATTGGCATGTGTGACATGATGCGCGAGAGCATTATACGTCTGTTTAAACATTACTATGTGCATGAGAGGAATGGCCGGCTGAGTGGTCGTACCTTGTATGAAATATCGTCCATTAAACCAGCTGCCAAAGATAATTAGTCCCTCAGCAGATCGCAGAAAGATGTCTGAAAACTGACTCTCCCACATCTGGCATCTGCATATTAGCGTGGAGTTGATGTGTTCAATAGAAGTCTTCTTACAGTCCATGCTCCATCAAAAGCCTCCAAGTCTTTCAAAATGCGACAATGGATGGGGACCAAGGTCCGGTTCGCACTGTGCTCCATTACTTTCTAGAGTGATGATATAAAAGCAGGATATGCGTACTTGATAAAGGCCACAATTGGCCTAATCAATGCGTTGTTGACGTAGGATAGTTCACTCGTGAAAATAGGAACAGCCGCTTTGAGGTCTCGGAACCGTAGATCAATATCAACCGACATCAATTTTGGGACATGCAACTCGTCTGGTTCTTCAGGCGGCGGCCGTAGCGGCGGTTTCGCCAGCTCTCGTTGGCCGGGAATTCGCTCTGCCACAGAGGATGTAATGGTCGCGACTTGGGAAGACGCAGCATTGGAAATATTAGTCGCGATCTCGGAGATGATAGCATTGATATCAACATCGTCCGCAGGATTGCGAGGGAATTTGATGTCCACGACTGCATCGAGCTTTCCGGACGTGATCCAGGATATAGGACCATCAGTACCAGACATTGCTTGGATGTGATCGACATTGACACCATCAATACGAAAACGCGACTGCATCAAGATGAATCATTCGTACTTCCCAGACAAAACGCATTTACATACCATTCGCTTCCATTGACCGTCTTTAAGGTCCTCCTCTGTGGTACGGCCCATGCTCTGGGGTTTGTGCAAGCTAAATAAACAGTTGTCAAACTGGCCGACTATGTTCTCTGCAGACAAAAAGTCATAAAAAAACCATTGCTTGCGTAGGCGTTTGAACTCTCCGCGAAAGATAGAAGCGGTATAGGGACGAAACTGTGCCGGCTGATACACAGTGATTAGAATGTCCTCGAGCTGTAAAGACTCCAGCTCAAAATCTCCCAGCTGCGGAGTGTGACGGAAATCTGCGGGGTTAAGAGAAGGGTCCCATTCCACGGAACGTCGGTCTACAAGATGTCATAAGTAAGAAACATACGAGTCTGCTACCTCACATACCTAATACGCCGCGAACGCCCTTCACAGTAGCATCCTTCACCAGACCTTTACCATCTAGCCACCGCCAGAGGGACAATGTAACGTCGATCGAGTCCACATCCAAATCGAATAGCGAATAATCAAGCTCCTTTAGTTGGAAATTGTCGGATGAAGCTGCCACAGCGTCATCTTCCTCTTCAACATCATGGTATGCGGGATGATTTCCAACATCAAGACGAGCCGCTGCCCTGTGGATACCATCCCGGAGACTTGTTTGAGCATCGTGGATAGCCGCACCGTGTGGTCTACGGGAAATATAGACATTTTTGAAAGATATGCGGGAATCTTTCCATTTAGGAACAATGGCAGATTCAAACGCGATGGTTACCCCTGTCTCCGAGGTTAAGTACCTGCTAATCGCGCGAGCAATATATTCTATAGAAAGTGAGTTTAGTTGACGTAAGTAGGCAAGTAGGCAAATACGGTGTACCTTGCAACCTAAGACTGTTGGCTGTAGCAAAGACAACTGAAAAAAATGTCGTTCTGAAGATGCCATCTTGCTCAGTTGCTACTCGGAAATTTAGTAGAGCAACTTACGTGCCAACCAGTATCCAAACAGTCTGAGTCATTAGAAACCAAGTAAAAAAAGCCGACATATCATCCGCGTTCCATCTACGGAACGATTTAATCGTAAACCACTTGAAACGAACGCGTGCACGCTGCCAAAAGCCCGTTGTTACATTCAGGAGATCGTCTTTTGTGGGCCGATGCAAGTGTGGGACAGACAGTGCAAGCCGCCTGAAAAAATTGGAGTAGTTTTCCAAGTTTGGGTTGGACTCTGCCTGCAGCTTTTGTGATGAGGCTTGCTCATCGTGTGAAGGTTGTGATTTATCCTCAGTTGGTCGATGGCTGGTCGCGTGAAATGCCATTGAAAGTGTTTCCGATGCTGGGTAATACTGGTATCGTAGTGAGATGGCGCGCACGGTACACATTGCATGTCTAGGACTAGAAGTTTGGTTTGACGGAAGATGCAAGTTCTGCTTCCTGAAGTAGTTACGGATCGTCGTATACCGATCCAAGGTAGCAGAAGCAGAGTGAGGACATTTTGATACAGCCAGCGAGGCCAAAGAAAGTCTAGTGGAAAGAGAGGGTGCTCCCGTTGATACCCTGCACACGACCGACATTCTAAGGCTCATTCCATCTCCGCAACGCGCTTTACGTAACACCCGTAGCATGGTTGTCACACCTACGTTGAATACCACCAGGATTTGCACATCTGATGTCAATGTCTTGACATAGGCCGTCTGTCTACAGGACAGCTGGACCCCTGTGCAGTGTCGAGCGATCAAAAAGAAGACGCTAAGAACTTGATCAGAACTGACAGCAGTAGGATGTATTATCCTATTCAGCAGCAACTGGCATCTCTTTATCTGTGGTTGTGACATTGGGAAACTTACTACCATTCAGTAGCTTAGCACATCATCATGCACCACGCAGAACTCAGTAACCCATCTAGTTTTGGTTACAATCGTACACGGAGAATTACAATAGCTCTCACTATGCGGCCTTTCAGCTTTCGTACAAAGTAGGTTGACGACTTACAGGAGAACACTGTTTTGACGGCAGTGAGTAAGAGCCCGGTTTGCAGCGTGAAGCTTGTGAACCACCCGAGCTTAACTGTGAGAGCCGCTAATAAGATAAATTCTCCATAACGGCTTTTTCACTGGCATTGGTTCTGCGAGGGACATGAGGCAACGCCCTACTAACATATATACAAATAGTAGAGAGTATTTGTTACTAATAATTATTAGGTTGGATAATGAAATTTTGTAAATTCATAATATAAGCGCCAAAGCTACTAATAATTCTCACAGGAACTATGAGTGTTACATCCTGTAACACCAAGTCCGATCTCCAGACTCCATCTCCATCTACTCCACCTCTGTCAACTCCACCTCCATCAACCCCAAACTCCACTTATTGTTCTCCTTATAAGTAGTTTCTTCTTATGGATTACAACAAACTGCTACCTTTTATATTGCTTAGTATTAGTTCAGTGTTATAACTATATTCATTAACACCCAGATCCCCATCTGATCCACTCAGATCCCTGCGCATATGAAATCTATACTCCATTTGGAAACCACCATGTCTCCATTTACCTGTCCGATTGTCACCGCCGATTCCGCCCATCTGTCTCCGGTTCTGATTGATGCATCAGCATCACCATAGGAACCTGGACATCCGTCCCCGTCAGACTTGGACATACTCATGTAAGGCCATCGGCCTTGGAGAACCATCACCGAGTAATTATTATTAGATTTCAAATATGTATTTAAGTTGTCCGACTGGGGACTTCATTCCCAGTTCAATATCGAATCACGCCTAGTTTCTAAGTCTGATCCTAACTCTCTAAGTCGCACTCCGTCCAAAATCTTTGACACCGGTATTAGTGAGGGCACAGCACATAAGCTGAAGCCAAGTCTGTTCCGACCCCATGACATACCCAACTCCTTCTCCTTCTCTGACCCAACCTCTGACCCCGAATCGGACCTAGTGCGTAACAGTATATTCGAACTGCCATACTCACTCCTACCAATGCCATGATCCACTGCCAATTCCGAACGCGCACGAACCGTCAAGGTGCCCACTCCCAGCATCAACACCATCCCCGAGGTCATCAAAGAACTGACGGACCACATAGAGGCCGTCAATGAAGAGGATGACACTCCGCCCTCTCCAAATCTGGTGCAAGCCATATCCCTGCTTGCCAGCAGCATCCATACCCCACAAGCCCCTAAGTCCTGGACCAAGGTCCAAGAACCCGACCCATTTGATGGCTCCGATCCATGAAAGCTCCGGCCGTTCTTGGTGCAATGCTGGTTGAATTTCCATGACTGCCCCGATGCATTCACATCCAATCAGGCAAAGGTCACCTTCACCATGTCCTATCTCAAGTGTTTTGGAACCCGCAAAATTATGGTGTTAGGGCAAACTCTAAATCACCACAATTCCGTGAATGAACAGCTGAGAAGAATATCAAACCCTGCTGCAGCACAACTCCAGAAACGATTTAACGTTTGTACTTTGGTTACAATCCTTTGTATTGGTCAATGCAGACTATACGCAGAAAGGTAATACGTTTCTTAGCAGCAAGAAATGAATAAGACTTCCAGAGTCTAGAGTTCACGGACGCTTAGGGGTCCAGATATTCCAAAAAGAGGGGAATGCACTTAGAGGCTAAAGGAAGTAGGTGGATGAATCCAACCGTCCAACCAGTGGCACTCAGAAGCGGTAACAGCGATGTGTGAAGTAGTCTAGCAACTGCTTCACACGAGTTCAAGCTTCTAATGCTCTGCAAAGGCAGTACACACTAGTTACTTAAACAAGAGCACTAATGGCAGGACTATCGACAGACAATCTCACCCTGTAGATTCGTAGTCACGTGAGGCAGATACTACACTCATGCCCAAAGCAGGAATATCACTACTTGAAGTGCAATCAAGTACAGTTACACAACTGTAAAAGATCCTTGAACTGGTAATCAACAGTTACTGAGATAGAGGATGACACTGTATGTCACTCTAGTCACACTGGTGTGCAGAAGATGGGTAGAATATGATGATATGTTATTCTTTCAGAGGCAGAATGGCCTCCTTATATATTGTATTTACAGGGGCTGACTAATGGTTCTGGAATATTCTACCTATTAATAGATGGAAACTACTGGAAGGTTGTGGAAGGTGGAAGAAAGGGGTAGAATATTCCAAGCCAATCACAGGATCTGATCACAGCACTAACACTGATCAGGAGCTGAATAATGGTTCTGGAAAGTTCTATCTAATAATAGAAGGAAACAGCTAGAATGTTATGGAAAGGGGTAGAATATTCCAAGGCAATCACCTGATTTGATCACCCATCAGCTGATCTGATCCCTGAGCTAGGCACTGATCAGGCAAAAAGAAGGGTGTCCACCCTGTTTTCTGCACTGGTTTGCACAGCCATGGATAGCCACATGTCATGTGATGATCTCCACGGAAAATAGTGCCCTGAGAGGCTGTGGTTGTTAAGTTACAGAATATTTATTGATCAGAGACATCTGAGCTTGAATTGAGGCCAAATGCCTGGTCCAAAAGGGGAGAGCCGGCTGCGCGAAGGTTTGTGGGCGCCTATGGGTCCACAACTGTAGCACAGCAGAAATAAATGATTCTGGGCCGAGTTCTGCATGGAATATTCCCAGAAAAATATGGAAAATAGAGAATATTTGAATAAGTCCATTCCAGGTACAAGCATCAAATATATGCTGATATTTAGGAATGGAAAAGCAAAGAATAGCACATTGGTGCTGCATAAATGGAATTTGATAGGGAAAAGGTGATTCCCATACATCAAGGGTACTGCACTGGACTACTTTGAGCCAGCACTCATGGACGACTCCGATGACCTGATATGGTCAGCCGACTTCATCTCCAAGCTTCGGACCAATTTCGGTCCTTACAATCCCGAGGCTGATGCCAAGAATGAACTCGATCAACTTCGGATGAAGGAAAATCACAAAATTGCAAAATACATTGTGAGTTTCCAGCAGCTAGCCCCAAAAGTCCAATGGGGTGACGCCACACTCCGACGCCAATTTTACATTGGACTCCCATCCTGCATCAAGGACGAAATATCACACGTCAGTAAGCCGGATACTTTGGCTACCCTCCACAAGCTTGCCCAATCCATCGACGCCCGTTATTGGGAATGTCAATCCGAGGTCTCCTGTGAAAATTCGGCCAACAACAAATCGGACAAATCATCGGACAAGACCCCAAAGTCCAACAAGGGGTCCGATAAGCGGGCCACCGCCAACTCAGGCCAGAAGTCAAACACTGGTAACGCTGCTGCTTCCAGTTCCGGTCAGAACAACTCCGGCACCAACAATAACTCCGGAGCTTGCAAGAGTACTCCGGACCTCTCCACCAAGCTGGGGAAGGATGGGAAACTTACCCAGCAGGAACGCCAGCGCCGCATGGACAACAACCTCTGTCTGTTCTGTGGAAAGCCTGGTCACCAAGCCAAGGATTGCAACAAGGCAACCTCATCCGCAGCAAAGGCAAAGGGCCACGCCGCCAACGCCACGACAGACCAAAAAAAATAGTAAGCAGTCCTATAGACTCTGTATGGGCTGAGGGCTGCGTTGGTACTCCCCGTACAACAGACGAGGTCTGCCTGAACACATCCACTCTTTTCCACTCCAACTCCCTTACCCTCCTCGTCCACTCCGACTCCATTCCCGATACCACTATTCAAGCATTAATTGACTCTGGTTCTACTCACTGTTTCCTTGATTCCTCTTTTTCTGATTTACATAAACTCCATACATACACCATAACCCTGATACCACTCCAATTATTTGATGGCACTACTAATGCTGTTATTTCACGAGCTATAGATCTGTCTATCCGTTTTTCTGTTGGAGAAATCCAGAACCTTACATTCTATGTTACTCTGCTTGACTCCAGCTGTTCTGTGGTTCTTGGACATAACTGGCTCACCCACTACAATCCATTGATTGACTGGGCATTGGGCCATATCACATTCCATTCTCCAGCACAGGCTGTGTCATCCCCAACGTCACCAGCAACTATAGGTGCGAAATTATCTTCCGCCTCCACTGACTCCACTCCGATAGATACTCTGTCTACCCCTCCGTTTATATCGATGGTGGATGCTATGGTCTTTGCCAGACTAAGCAAGCTGGATGGTTCTCACACATTCCAGGTCCACCTCTCCGACCCGATATTCCTCGCCGCTCATTCTGCCCGATCCACTCCACCGGACCTCTCTATGGTTCCCAAGGAGTATCATGAATTCGCCGACGTGTTCAGCAAGTCTAAAGCCGACTCCCTAGCAGAACACCGACCATATGATCTCAAGATTGAACTGGATGACAACTCCACCCCTCCGCTTGGCCCTATCTACTAGCTATCACAAAAAGAGCTACTGGCTCTCCAAACATTCATAGACGAGAACTTGGCCATGGGCTTCATCCGCCCATCCCTATCTCCTCATGGAGCTCCAGTCCTATTTGTCTGCAAAAAAGACAGATCACTCCGTCTATGCGTTGACTTCCATGGACTCAACAAGATCACCAAGAAAGACCGATACCCGATACCCTGCACTGCGGACCTACTCAAGAGTCCTCAAAAGGCTAAGATCTACTCCAAAATAGATCTCCGACATGCCTACCATCTAGTCTGTATCCAAGAAGCGACAAATGGAAAATGACCTTCCGCACACGATATGGATCTTTCAAGTGGTGCGTCATGCCCTTCGGTCTAACCAATGCTCCGGCCACCTTCCAGAGGTTCATGAATGATACCTTCGCCGACCTTCTCAATGTGACTGTCCTCGTTTACTTAGACGACATTCTGGTATATTTGGACAACGAAGAAGGACATCGGACACATGTCCGAGAGGTACTCTGCCGTCTCCGAAAACATGGCCTCTTCACCTGCGCTGACAAATGCGAATTCCACTCCGACTCGGTCGAATACCTAGGCTATATCCTCTCCCCGGCAGGATTGACAATGTCCGATGACAAAATCAAAGCCATACAGGAATGGCCAGAACCCCGGAAAGTCAAGGACGCACAGTCCTTCCTCGTGTTCGCCAACTTCTACTGCTGCTTTATTCACGGCTACTCTGATATCACTGTTCCGCTCACCCGACTCACTAGGAAGGGTACCCAATGGAATTTCACTGATGAATGTAGACAGAGCTTTGAGACCTTGAAAAAGGCCTTTACTTCTCTCAGCGGAGCCAGTCGCTGTATGGGAACTGGTTTTCCCTTAAAAAAGATCTTGTTTAAAGTCCCGAAACTGTACAATTTTGCTTCATGGCCTTAAAATATCAGCATATATCTGCTGCTTTCTCTGGATTCAGGGCCATTCAAATATTCTCTATTTTTTCATATTTTTTCGGGAATTTTCCATGCAGAAATGAGTCTACAAACTTATTGTTCTGCTGGGCAAAGTTTTGGGATCCACATGGACCCACAAACCTTCGCAGATGTCAGCAGCCTCAAAGTCAGCCGGAGTCACCCGGACAACTGACTCATTTTCATTCACATGACTCATTTCAATCTCCGACTCAATCTGGTCACCACTGCCAGTAAATGCTCAATATCTTCCCAACCACTGCACCTTCTGACTCCATTTTCAGTGGAGAGTTCAACAGAAGCCATGCCTACCCATAGCTGTGCTAATCAGCCTGGGAAACGAAGTATTGACCGAGTTATTTGAGTAATGGTGACTCATGCAATGACTCCTGCCATGACCCATGCTATGACTCCTTCCATGACTCATACCATGACTCCTGTGATTACTCATACTATGACTCCTGCTCTGAGTCACACTATGACTCCATCCATGACTCATGCCATGAGTCAGAGCAAATCCAAGCAGCTCATTGGCTAGGAAACTTCCACCCCCTTCTCACATATTCCACTAGCTTCCAGTAGTTTCCATCTATTAATAGGTAGAAGTTTCCAGTAGTATTAGTCAGCTCCTGTAAATACAATATAAAAGGAGCCCATTCTGCCTCTGAAATAAATAACCATTTCTACCCCATCATTTGCACATCAGTGTGACTAGAGTGACATACAGTGTCATCCTCTATATCTCAGTAACTGTTGATTGTCCAGTTCAAGGGTCGCTAACAGTTGTGTAACTGTATTCGATTGCACTCAAAGTAGTGATTGTCCTGCTTTGGGCGTGAGTGTAGTATCTACCTCACGTGACTACGAATCTACAGGGTGAGATTGTCTGTCAATAGTCCTGCCATTAGTGCTCTTGTTTAAGTTACTAGTGTGTACTGCCTTTGCAGAGCATTAGAATCTTGAACTCGTGTGAAGCAGTTGCTAGACTACTTCACACATCGCTGTTACCCGCTTCAGAGTGTCACTGGTTGGACGGTTGGATTCATCCACCTACTTCCTCTAGCCTCTAAGTGCATTCCCCTCTTTTTGGAATATCTGGACCCCTAAGCGTCCGTGAACTCTAGACTCTGGAAGTCTTATTCATTCCCTACTGCTAAGAAACGAATTACCTTTCTGCGATCGCCTGCATTGACCATTACAACGGATTGTAACCAAAGTACAAACGTTAAATTGTTTCTGGAGTTGTGCTGCAGTAGGATTTGATATTCTTCTCAGCTGTTCATTCACGGAATTGTGGTGATTTAGAGTTTGCCCTAACACCATAATTTTGCGGGTTCCAAAACACACCCCCAAGTGCTGGCCGTCCCTACCATAAGATGTTAAACCATACGAGAGAAATTCCTACAAATATGACTTCACCGGTGAGAACCAAGAAGTCATAATTGACTGGCATGATGCTTACATTTTGACATAGCACACATCATCAGCCAAAAAGGACAATGCCCCAGAGAGTAAACACAAAAAGGATCGTGATTGATTGGATAAGGGGACGGAAAAAGCTGAATCTACTGTGGTTTGTGACAATGACGACTCCCCTTCTGAATGGGTGGTAGCCAAGAAGAAGAAGGATAGGGACTGGGGTAAATGGAAACTGAGGGACAGTGATGATGGTACACACGTCCAATCCTCAAGCCGAAAGCGAAGCAAACCGACAGAGATGGCAAGCGCGGTGAACATCGCTGATCTCAACCACTCAGAGGATGAAAGCATATCTGCCGTCATTCTCGCGAGCGAGACGACTGGGAAGAGGAAAGTGTGAAGGGTTGCAGATGCCAAAACCAAGCCAGCTGGAAATGGTGGAGGTGACTGAACTTGATCCCAACCCCTCCAACCAGGCCACCCGCACCATCTTCATATCTTTGAACACGAAGGAAGTTGAGCAGAGTGGACTGAAATGTCCCCGAATTCAAAGAGCTGCACTTGAGCAACCGGTGAGGCAAACACGAGGGTTGGAAGGAAAGGGCGCAAGCAATGACGAGGACATCCGCAATCACATCCCGAAAGAGCTGCTAGAAGGGTTTAAGATAGTACCTGATGGCATCTATGAGGCATTGGCTGAGAAGCACCTTCGAGATCCAAATGGAGCAGACAGACTCTGGCTTGTCAGAGAACGTCTCTTCATTGCAACGATCTACGGTGCACGACGTTTAGGACGAAGCTATGGTAGGGGTCACGTGACAAGGTTTATAACCAAGTCAATAAAGGAAAATAACTGAAAATCACCCAGAAAGGAAACTGGAAGGTGATTGGAACGACCTAACCATTGAAGAGATCAACCCGGTCTCATCAAAGGCAGGCCCTCCTCCAGGAGCTGTCTGGATTCAAGTTATACTACCAGAAAGGATCTCGAACAAGATCTTCCTACAGAAAAACTGTCGTATGAGCGGCAATTTCGGTGGAACGGTATTCCTTTATAAACCTGTACCTTGGACGCTCCCCAAGCTACAAACCTACAAAATAGCCCATGTTCCAAGTACATACGTGCACCACGAAGTAAGGCGGATAGTCAAAGAGAAACTGAGTAACAGAATCTCTGCCATTACAAAGATGCTATCTACGGTAGACAAGGCTTCAAGAAGGGTATGGGAATTCGAGGCCGCATTCGAAGAGACTCGGGCAAGCCCCGACTCAGATGAGATGGTAATGGACATGATAGGAAAAGGGGAAAGACATTGGAAGGTGGAGAACAATGAATGGATAATAAGAGATGGGGATCACTGTACAGGCTGTCATGGGAGAGGGCACTTCATAGAAAAATGTGAACTGCGCCGCTATATCTCTCCTTATGACAGGTTTGAAGATCCAGAAAAAGAAGGTTCTAAAGAGTGGCCGATTGAAAAGTATCTTAGAGACAACCCTGGCACTAAAAGTACGGTTACGAGAAAGATGAAGCCCCCCGCTGAATAGAATTACCTGTAATTCGTCAAAAGTAGCATAAAATCCTAATGTATTCCTCTTCTGATTTTGATGATCTAATTTTTTCTTCTACCTTGTAAATTGTATTCCTTATAGTAGCCGTGCTAGCAGTACAAGAAACAAGGATAACAGATGAAATAGCAAAAGAAATAGAAGCAGAAAACCCAGGAATAAAAATAATAAACAACGGAGAACACACAAACAAATTAGGAGTAGCATACACAATAAACAAAAGGATCATAAAAACAGAAAAAGAAAAAATAGAACACAAAAAATTGATAGTAAACAGAGCATCTAAATTAACAATGACATGGGGAGAAGATCAAAAAATACAAATAATAAACGTATACGCTCCAAACGATAATCAGGAAAAAGTCGAATTCCTAAAAAAGCTAAAAGAAACAAACATATGCACTGAAGAAATCACATGTATAACAGGAGACTGGAATATGGTAGAAGAAAGCATGGACAGAAGTCCAGAACATGAAGACAACAAAAACGTAACAGAAGAGTTTCAAAAACTAAAAGAAAAAACCAAAATAAAGGACATATGGAGGATACAAAATCCCTTTGAAAAAGAATTCACCTTCTTTCAAAAAGGAACAAACTCAGCTGCAAGTATAGACCAAATATATCTAAATGATAAAGCAAACAAACTATGCTACAAAACAAAAATCGAAACCACATTTAACATAAGTGACCATGCAATGATAACAACCAAAATAATGAAAGACAAACAACCATTCCTAGGAGAAGGAATATGGAGATTACAGAATCAGATAATAGAAAATAAAAGATTCAAACAAGAAATAAGAGAAACATTAAAGGAATACCAAGAATGGTTTAAAAAATATAAAGAAGAAATAGAAAAGACAAAAGAGAAAGAAGAGAAAAGAAAAATAAGAGAAAAAGGAAACCCGCAAACCAAATGGACAGAACTAAAAGAAAAAATAAGAGCAACCGCAATACACATAGCAAAGGAAGAAAAAAACAAAAAACAAAAAGAAAACAAAGATATAAAAAAAGAAATAAAAAAACTAAGAGAAATAGAAAGGAACAACAGCAATACCAAAAAAGAAAAAGAAGAAGCACGAAAGAAAGCAATGCTAATGCAAAATAAAATAAACTGCAAGGAAGAGGAAAGAATAGAAAAAGCAAAAAGGGCAGCAGAAGCAAGATACATCAATGAAGGAGAGAGAAATACAAAATATTGGTTCAATCTCAACAGAGAAATAAAGACAGACAATACAATAATGGGATTACAAGATAAAGAAGGCATACTAAGGAAGAAAACAAGGGAAATGGCAAAAATAGCAACAGACTATCACGAAAAACTACAAGAAAAGCCAGAAATGAATGAAACAAGAAAAAAAGAAATCAATAAAATGAAAGAAACAATAAAAACAAAAATAACTGAAACACAAAAAGAAGAAATAGAAAAGGAAATAACAGAGAACGAAATAGAAGAAGCAATAAAAAACACAAAGAATAACAAATGCCCAGGATATAGTGGAATAACATATGAATTCTGGAAGGAATGGATGATGGAAGAAAAACAAAAAGAAAAAAGAGGAGTAGAAACAGAATTTAAAATATCCAGCTTACTAAAAATGTATTATGAAGACATAGAACAATATGGCATAGAAAGAGAGGAATCAACAAAAGGAATAATGTATCTACTGTACAAAAAAAAGGATAAAACAAAAATAGAAAACTACAGGCCAATAACACTCCTGGAAACAGATTACAAAATCCTAACAAAGATAATAGCAAAAAGACTAGGAAAGATAGCACCTACAATAGTACATGAAGACCAAGCAGGATTCATACCAGGAAGAAACCTATATGACCACACAAAATTAGCACAACTGATACCAAGCTATGCAGAAACAGAAGGAAAAAATGGACTAATAGTAAGTCTAGACCAGGAAAAGGCATACGACAAGATAGATCACGATTATCTATGGACAATACTAGAAGAATTTGGATTCCCAAACCGATTCATTGAATTAATAAAAAAACTATACGAAAAAGCAAAAACATCAATAATGGTTAACGGAGTAATACCAAAACCAATAAAAGTATCAAGAGGAGTCAGACAAGGAGACCCAATGTCTTGTCTGTTATACAACATAGCAATAGAACCACTAGCAATAGCAATAAGAAACTCAAAGTTAAAAGGAATACAAATCAACAAAAAAATAAAAATAGTAACCAAACTGTTTGCAGACGATACACTAATATACATGAATGAAAAAGACAAGATGAGTGTATTAGAAAAAACAATAGGAAGATTCTGCAGAGCATCAACTGCAGTCTTCAACATGGAAAAAACAGAAGTACTACCAATAGGATCAGAAGAATACAGAAAAGAAGTGATAGAAACAAGACAGATAGGAAAGAACAAAACAAAATACCCAATCATATAAGAATAATAAAAGACGGAGAAACAATGAGGACCTTAGGATCATGGACAGGAAACAAAATAACAATAAAAGAAAGATGGGACACAGTAAAAAACAATCAGAAACAAATAATGGAAAAATGGTCAAAGTCAAGACCATCTCTAAGAGGAAAAGAACTGATACTAAAAGCACTAATAACATCTAAAGCATGGTTCCTAGCCACTGTAAATGGAATGCCAGAAGAAATAGAAAAAGAGATGACATCCAACATAAAAAGCTTTCTATGGGGAGGAAAAGAAAGAGGACTAATTACAATGAATAACGCATCAAAAACAAGAAAGAAAGGAGGTCTAGGAATACCAGACATAAAAGCAAGAAATGAAGCAATACAGATAATGTGGATAAAAAAATACTTAGCATCTGAAGAAACAAGACCAACATGGACATGGGTGGCAGACAAACTAATATACAATGACATCAACCCAAAAACAGCACCAAGAGTAGATGAAGAATCAAAAATAAGTTGGATAAAACAATCATGGAAAACCAGAAGAGGAAACAACTCAAACCTACCAGAACAATTGAAACAAATGATAAGAATAGCAGAAAAGTACAACACAAGGATACAGGTAAGAAAAACAGACAAAGAACTAAAAAATGAAATGGTGATATGGCATCATAAAATGATAGAAGGAGAAGACTACAAATGGAACAAAAAAGCATCTGTATGCCTAAGAAAAACACATCAAATAAGAACAGTAAGAGAACTACAAGAATATATAAACACAGAAAAAGATCACAAAGCTGAGACGAACTCAAGATAATCACAAAACTAGGACAAATAATAAAAAACCTAACAGAAAACAAAAAAAGGAACGAAGACAGAGGATGGAAGGATATAAAAAACTCAGATGCATACAGAAAATTAGTATACGAACTAAACAAGAGAGGAAACAAGACATATCTAAAAAAAGAGAAAAAAAGAACAGAAGGAAATAAAAAAGCAGAAAAAAAGACAGAAGAAGGACTAAGAAAAGAAGAAGGAGAAGAAACAATAAATCTAGAAATACCCCAAAGATATGACATACATCAATAAGATTAAACACAAAAAGCTAGCATATGAATTCATAAAAGAGAAACAAGAAGAACCATATACCAGAAAAACAGAAAAAATAATAAGGGAAACAAAGCAAGAAATAGAAGAAAGATTTAATATATACCCTGAAGACAAAAACATATGGCTGGGATTAAAGAAAACAAGCATAAAAAGAAACATAGCAGACTTCCTATGGAAACAATTAAATGGAAGATTAAAAATTGGAAACTACTGGCTAAACATACCTGGATACAAAGAAAGAGCAAGATGCAAAAAATGTAATGAAATAGAAAAAATACAACACATTATATTTGAGTGTAAAGAAACAAAAGGAAAAGAAATATAGGAAGAAGCAAAAAGCCTTTGGAATAAAACAACAGATACTAGAGAAAAGAATATATGGATAGAACCAAATGAAAAAATACTAAGAGGAATACAAAGCATCAAAATGACTGAAAAAGTAAAAAATGAAAATATAATGAACAAATACAGAGATATAATACTAGAAGCAGCATGGACCATATGGAAGATAAGAAATGAAATAGTAATAGGAGAAAAGAAAATAAAAACAGAAGAAGCTAAAATAAGGTGGAGAGCACAAGCAAACCACTTGATAGAAATGAAATATGAAACAACAATAAAACAAAAAGACATTAAAAAGAGAAACAAAAAACTAAAAGAATTCACAGAAGCATGGATTGAAACAGGAGAAATAGTTAAAATAGAAAAAGGAAAAATAAAAATAAAAGACTGGAAAGAGTAAAGGAGACCAACAGCCAAAGCTGGGTGATTCCAAACCACAACAACCTAACAATAAGTAATATAAACTTATAGTGTAGGCCGGTCACTCATCTACGAAAAGTAGAAACGAGAAGGGGGGGTTTAGTGGGTTGTATCAAAAGATATAACCCCACACGTAAGGTCAATGGAACCTATAAGAAGCGTCCGGAAAACGGATTCCCCTCCTTGGCAAAAAAAAAAAAAAAAAAAAAAAAAAAAAAGGCCTTTACTTCCGCTCCGATACTGATTCATTGGGTTCCAGACGTTCCCATCCTATTAGAGACCGACACCTCCGACTATGCACTTGCCGCGATCCTGTCCATCATCTCTCCGGATGACGGACAAGTCCACCCAATCGCTTTTCACTCGCGTACATTCACACCCCCCGAACTGAACTATGACATCCATGACAAAGAGCTCCTTGCCATATATGAAGCCTTCCAGATATGGAGACACTACCTTGAGGGTCCCTCTGATCCGGTGGACATCATAACAGACCACAAGAACTTGGAATCCTTCTCCACAACAAAACTGCTCACCCGGAGACAAGTCTGATGGTCCAAATACCTATCTCAGTTCAATCTCATTATCCATTTCCGTCCTGGTTGACTCAGAGCAAAGCCCAACGTGTTAACTAGACGATGGGACATCTACCCTAAAGAGGGGAATAGTGACTATACCACTGTAAACCCCCACAACTTTCATCCTGTGTTTACTAACGAGCAGCTGGCATCGTCCCTACGAGCATCCACCCTCATGACTCCCACTCTCCGAGCTGTCACCATTATGGACATCGACCAACTCCACTCCGACATCCGCTCATCACTCCAATCCAATCCTGTTGCGGTTAAACACTTGTACAACCCTTCCAATCCGAAATGGTCACTTGACCCCAAAGGACACCTCCGACACAACAACTGGATATACGTCCCCGACACCAACAGCCTCCAACTCCAAGTTTTGCAGTATTACCATGATCACCCGATCTCCGGCCACTTCAGGCAAAATCGCACACAAGGATTAATCCGACGAGACTATGTATGGCCAAAAATGCGGGAATACATTCAACACTACTGTAACTCCTGCACCACATGTATGCGCAAAATCGCAAAGGCACAAACCCTACGGAACGCTCAAACAACTTCCGATCCCAGAGCAACCATGGAACTCCATCTCCATGGACTTCATAGAGAAGCTCCCCCCATCACTCGGATATGACACCATACTCATGATTGTCAACAGGTTCACCAAACATTCACTATTCATTCTGACGCACGACACCATCACCTCCGCCTCACTAGCTAAATTGTTCGTTCTCCACGTATTCTCTAAACACAGAGTCCCATCGCATGTCACGTCCAATCGGGGTTTGGAGTTCATGTCCTCCTTCTTCCACACATTAGGAAAGGCTCTTGACATGAAGCTCCATTTCACCTCTGGATACCACCCTGAAGGAGACGGACAAACAGAACGAATGAATCAGTCCCTGGAACAATATCTCCGAATCTATTGTAACTATCAACAAGACAACTGGGCTGATCTACTTCCGATCGCAGAGTTTGCCTACAACAACGCTCCAAACGCAACTACCGGCATCTCTCCGTTCTTTGCTAATAAAGGCTACCATCCGAACATCTCCGTCCACCCCGAGAAAGAACTTGCCTCCACCAAAGCCCACCAATTCGTAACCGACCTCGATCAACTACACCAACATCTCCAAGAGACTGATGCTCAGAAACAATATCAAGTCTCCGCAGACCAACGCCGCATCCCAGCTCTGGACCTGCAAATTGGAGACCAAGTATTTGTTAAGGCCGAACACTTCTGGACCACCCGCCCATCGAAGAAACTCTCCGAGAAATACTTAGGTCCTTATGAGGTCATTGCTCACGCTGGCAGCAGGTCTTTCACCCTCCACCTCCCAGACCACTTCCGAGCAGTTCATCCGGTCTTCCATATATCAATGCTCGAACCCGCTACCATGAACGAGATCTCCAGTCGCACGCAACCTCCACCTCCCCCGATCATCATCGAAGGAGACAATGAATATGAGATATCCGAGATCCTGGACTCGAAGATCGACCGCCGATACAAGTGCAAGCTCCAGTACTTAGTCAAATGGACTGGATACGAAGGCACCGATGAAGAGTCTTCATGGATCTCCACATCCGAACTTGATCACGCATCCGAATCCGTCTCTGATTTTCACTCTGCTTATCCAGACAAACCTGGCCCTCTTATGAATCTTCAAGTTTGATTACTAATGCTAATCCTATTATTTCGCATCACCATTTTATTACAAGTCAAGGGAAATTACCAGCCTGCTCAAAAAACTCTGAAGGAATATCACTCCGCCTCATTCTTTCTCCATTCCAAAATTTATAATCATTTTCATCTTTATTTTATACATCGCGTTTCCTTTTCCCCTTTCCCTTATCTACCTCAGGCTCCGACTCCGACTCCTCATCACTCTCTACATCCAACATCCAATCCTTCTCATCTCCCATGTCTGAATCCTCGTCCAACAGGGCCATGAACTTCCACAACCAATGTAACTCGGCTGTCCGATGACCCTCCAGAACCTCCTTCCGCTTCATTGTCTTCACCAAGTCCACTAACAACCCCTCCATCTGCCAGAGGTGCTCCGACTGCAGGTTAACCAGCCTGATAAGCTGGCCCACGGTGCTATTGGGCGCAGAGACGCACCCCGTACCTGCACCGGTCATTGCCCCTTCCGATCCGATGCTGCTACCCCCAGCTGCCATAGCACCCGTCTCAGTCTGCCTCTTTTTGGTCGGACAACCCTCCGATTCCTTCTCTGCCCCTCCTTGTACCACTAGTCGGTGACGAGCCAGGACGCATCGAGGACGAATATCGAACCACTCTGACAGTCCAACTCCGCTAGCGCCTTTTCAGATCAACTTTTAAATAGCGCCGCAACTCCCTCTCCACCTCAGTCTCTAATTCTAGCCATCGATCGTCACTAGTGTTTCATCGCCATCGATCATTATCAGCCTTCTATTCACACCGATCCTTTCATCATCATTCACATGGCTTCCCATTCTATTCCCCTCTCCAACATCACTTCTAATAATGCGTCACACTGGTCTCTGGACACAGAGGACTATCAAAAATACGCCGAGCTCCACAGGCATGTTAAGCCACCTCCACGTGTCAAAATACTTCCAAAACTCTTTCAACGCCCAAGATCCCCACCATGTCTCTCTTATGCCATTGGCGATCCCATATTCTTTCACAATTCCGCTGAACCATATACATTCCTCGACATTTCACCTCTATATCGTAACACGGATAGAAGAGTCGAACGTGAGGTAGAATTTCAGTCGCCATTGCCGACCTATCCTCCCACTTCAATCCGACTCAGGTTACATCGTGTCAGGCAAAGGGACCAAATACTCTTGGAGCGGGATACCATATGGAGACGGATCACTAAGACAATAAGGAGTATTTGTTGTGGATGCTGACTGAAGTCCTCATGTGACTCAGGGTCAATTAACCTTCGGAGCCGAAGGGAAGATGGTATTGGTGGACGTTTCTATTGTTCATTTATATGACTCACCCCTGTTTCATCTTTTTAATTCATTCATACACGACTTACTCATCCTTGTTCTATTTTTGGTTCTTTTTATTACTCATCACCCCTATTCTTACAAAGATTACCCCTATCTGTCGTTTCATTTCTCCATGATTTCCCCTTTAGTAGTTCAACTTCACACGCTTCGTCAGCTGGCTTGATCAGCATTTCTTGCATCATATTGCATCATTTGCTCCTCATATTGTGTCAATGTGCCCTGGGGATTTGTATATAAAGGGCGCTAGTTTTCGCCTTTGGAATCAATCAACAAGTTTTCAGCCAACGCTCTAAAGTCAAAGTCCACGCTCTAAGTCTACGCACTACGCTCTACATCACAATCCATCATCTCTACACTAAGGTAAAGCACCTTGGTTCCACGATCAGATTTCCCTCCTCCACCGAGAGGTTGCTTCTCTTGAAACCAGCTTTCATGTACCTCCCAACCGGGCTCCGCATTGTCATCCAGTCACAGAGCACGATCAGCCATCGGGACTGACCTTTTGCTCCCATCCTCATCCAACCACAGAGCACTATCCCACTTCCCTGTTACGTACACCTCGCCCTGATTGATCTTTTGAGTGCTGAACAACTGCGTTACACACCGCCTGCTTGCTAGGACCGTTGCGCGCAGGCTTATAGGATCTATTCCTTGAGCAAACCGACATCGGGCTTGACGCTCCGACTCCAGGGATCAAACTTTCCATCGATCCTACACCCTCCTTTCCGACCCCAACAACGATCGCAGGACCAAAGGCGGCAAGTTGGGCCGGTAGGCCACACGCACTCCACACCCACATCATGACATAAGTCGCAAGTTATGCCGGGTCCGCCAAATGGCTCCATTGGAGCCAGAGCCTTGGGTGGTCCGCCCCTCCTCGCTGCAGCCTCCAAGTGTTCCCTCTCCTCCTCCTTGTCCTGCTGTTCTGTGGCCGCCTTCTCCATCTCACGCTTGTGAAGCTGGATCGCCGACCTCGCGACACGCAGCTCCTTCTTACAGGTCGCCAACACGCGACTCTCCACCTTGCACCATATGACCCTCCGGTCCGCCTCCCGCTTCTCCATATCAGCACTAGGGTAGGCCTTCAGTGAAAAGACCGCGACATCGAGGTTCTTCTTGGTGGTAGCAGCATAGAGCTCCGCTATTTTGCGAGCCTCGACCGCAGCTACCCAAGCCATCTCCTTGTAGGAATTCGAAGTAGGATCCGGCTCCGCATCCATCCCAACATCCACGCCCACCTCAGGCTCCGCATTTGCATCGAGCCCCATATTGGCATCGGGATCCGCCTCCACCTCCACCCTCTCCATCTCCACCGCATCATCTTCCTCAGCTGCCCCCAATTCAAATAAGGGCCGTGCCCACGGACGTAACGGCGAGTCCTCCGCAGTGACAGTCCTCGAACGAGTCGTCTCCGTCCGTGTAATGGAGATGATGGCGACTTCCGGGGTCCCTGGCCATATGGGCACGCTTGGACTTCCTGGGTGGCTGTTTTCCCCTGCCCCGGTCACCTCCTCCTCTACCTCCATGGCCGCCTCTAACTCATGCGCCTGCTCCTCCACTTCCTTCAGTCTTGCGGCCTCCATCGCTGCCGCAAGTTCCTTCACCATGTGGGCCCTCTCTGCCTTCACTTCCTCCTCTTTCCTTCTCCATTCCGTCTTCACCGCCTCTTTCCATCACTGCTCCTCCTCCTCCTTCCGCCTCCGCTCTGCCTCCTCCTCCTCCTTCCGCCTCCGCTCTGTCTCCTCCTCCTCCTTCCATCTCCGCTCTGTCTCCTCCTCCTCCTTCCGCTCCGCTCTGCCTCCTCCTCCTCCTCCTCCTTCCGCCTCCGTTCCACCACCTCCTCCACCTTCCGCTTCCGCTCCTCTTCCTCTTCCTTATGTCAGGCCAAGAGCAACTGCTCAAGCTCAGCCACGCTCATGCTTGCCAAAGGTTTTGACATCATTGAGGATAAGACCTCAATCATGCCCCTCCTTTTATATGTCTCCAGACCCCCAGTATAACTCCGACCGCGCCCAATCATCTCACCTATTCAATCCACGGACATGAGGCCTCAGGGGCTCGGCCCTAAATGGAGAGATACTGTTATGACTATATTCATTAACGCCCAGATCCCCATCCGATCCCCTCAGATCCCCAAGCATATGAAATCTATACTCCATTTGGAAACCGCTACATCTCCATTTACCTGTCCGATTGTCACCGCCGATTCCACCCATCTGTCTCCGGTTCTGATTGATGCATCAGCATCACCATAGGAACCTGACATCCGTCCCTGTCAGACTCGGACATACTCACATAAGGCCGCCGGCCTTGGAGACCCATCACCGAGTAATTATTATTAGATTTCAATATGTATTTGCTGTCCGACTGGGGACTTCATTCCCAGTTCAAATATTGAATCACACCTAGTTCCTAAGTCTGATCCTAACTCTTTAAGTCGCACTGCCTCTGAAATCTTGGACACCGGTATTAGTGAGGGCGCAGCACATAAGCTGAAGCCAAGTCCGCTCCGACCCCATGACGTACCCCAACTCCCTCTCCGACTCCAACCCAACCTCCGACCCAACCTCCGATCCAATCTCCGACCACAAATCAGACCTAGTGCATAACAATAGAGGTGATTGTCAATCTCAATGGCCTTCTTCTCCAAGGCTTTGAGCATAGTTGGCTTTCCAATAGTAACCAGAGCATCTTTGACATCATCCTTAAGACCTTTATAAAAGTCCTCTCACACAGAGAACTCAGAAAGGTCAAGTGCAACTACTATCTCACAGAAACAAGCAGCATACTGCACACAAGAGCCTGTCTGATGGAGTGCAGACAGTTTATGAAGGGCCATAGACTTGTAATCAGGATCACCAAAATGGCTCTTGAACACCTGTACAAAGGCGGAGAAGTCATTAAGAAGTCTGATCAAGTGCTTTTGCATGCCGGTAAGCCAGGCCTTAGGTGTGTGTTCCAATAGGTAGCTTCCCATGTACATTACCCTTTCCTCATCATTCACAAATGTGTCTCTTTGAATTGATACCATCATCCTGGACTGCAAACAAAAACCCATCAACCCCGTCGGGTTTACCTTTGAACATAGGCAGCTCCTTAAACATAGGAGCAAAGACGATATAAATGAGAGCTTGAATAGATCGTCGCGTTCGACGTGCGCAATATGAATGGGGGGACAGAACCAAACTGTGAGAGCGGCTAATAAGATAAATTCTCAATAACGGTGCGTTGGTTCTGCGAGGAACGTGAGGCACGCCCTACTAACATATATACAAATAGTGAGCCCCTATAACATCTGAGACCTCCTTACTCATCATATGGCCCGTGCGTAGCCCGTACTCCGATCCGCGCTCTGACATCAGCCAACCGAGATACTCGTCACGTGACGACGGTTAGCTTGATCCTGTTCGCTGCTCATCCTCTCATGGCAATGTCTGATATCGATCAATTGAGCGACGACGAGTATGATCCGGAGCTGGATGATGATGAGGGTCAAAGCAGCGGTTTTCGCATTCGTGACCCTCTCCCGCCCCCGCATGCAAAACAAATGTCTACAGCAGACTTGCATGGTGAGTCCCCGATATATTTGGCGAGCCTATACAATTTAATGCACTAGTAGCTTTCATACATCAGGGGATCATTGAATTGAACCCCCCGTACCAGAGAGGTCAAGAAGACTTTCTATTCCGTGACTAAACGATGGCATTCATATGTTTCAAAAGATATTGTGTGGCCTGAATCCAAGCAAATCGGGTTGATTGACTCGATCTTCAGAAACTTCTACATACCACCCGTTATTTTCGCCTTGCAGAAGAATGAAGACGGCGACGAGAGTCGTGTGTGTGTGGATGGGAAGCAGCGTCTCACTTCAATATCAAAATTTATGGATGGTGTGTATATCTATGATTCTCCTAGTTATGCATATTGTCCTGACATGTATGTTAGGACAAGTATGTAATATTTTTAAGTCTTGGATGACACTGATACCACTCGTATGTTGTATAGATTCCACGTATTAAAATTGTTTCTGGCTTGGTGCTATATTATTAACCTGGTATTTTTTCAGATCGGGATCCAGTTACAAAGGTGCGTTCCATTTCAGGATCAAAAGGCGAGTATTGAAAGCGAAGCTGAAGAAAAAGTATTGGTATACTCGCTCCGAGACACAATCAAAATCGCGATTGGAATTGCCCGAACCGTACAAAAAGCAATTTCAGCGCAAACAATTAACATGCGGTGAGGTTTATTCTCACAATACATATTTATTGACCGACTCGCATCATGCAGTGGAGTATAGTGGCCTTGTTCCTGGGACAGAACGAGAGTGCGATACAATAGTCTAGGCATAGTTGTACTTGTCTTGCTCACTCAACGTCTCAGCATCTTTCAAAGGGTTCAATTAGGTGGGTTATTATATTAAATCAAACCGTTTGACTGGAGATCCACGGAACTTTTAGGGATGTCATTGACGGCCGCTGAAAAGCTGCAAGCTATACCATCACCACTGGCACAATGGGTATCGCATCTACAGGCGATGTATGTTAATGCAAATGGTGGTTTGACTGATCATATCAAATGGGATATAACAAGAGGTATTGTGACCTATACCTCATGGGTGATTCCCAATTCTAATATGACCAAGGGCGAGACTTTCAAGGAGTTGCACAACTGTGTTACTGCTGTACGTCACATACAGACCCCCGAACTTGTGTAATCGCGTAATTATGATAAGGCTGTTGTTAGGCTGGCACCTCCCCAATTATGCTTTTCCATCTCTAACAAAGATCGAAAGATGGCTCATGGCAGGAGAGAAGCCGAGCAACAAATTCAAAAACCAGGTTGCCTCTATACTTCAAAGTTTTCTGTATATAGGTGTGTCTCTTGCCTTGGGACACTGGGGCTAACTACAAGGTACTTTTAGCCACCCAGGAAGAGTACCAGCAAGGGTTCACGCGCATTGAGAAACGTGTGGCTCCGGTTGAATTTGTTTTCATAGGTAGGTATTATCGTGACTGAGATCTAACCGATAACCAGATCATGCATTTGCAGGTATACTACTCGCAAAGTTGAGGGGTTCTTCCTGGGAAGACCGCGCCGAGGCAGTGCTTGCCTTGCGGAAATACACACGTGAAGAACATAAGGATGTCCGGTCCAACGACCGTGTCATGAAGACAATGTGGCAGTTTGTGGAGGGGGTCAAGACAGAGTCCCCAGATCCATTTGAAGGGTGGGAAGCACCTGGAGCGGAGGATGATGATGATTCCCCTCCTAAGAAGAAAATTGTACAAAAACGGAAGCGCGACAACGGTGCAGATGAGACCCCTCGTCGTGCTCCACGCACTCCAAGATCGCGTTTCAAGCAGGAGCAGACGTCGAATGGAGTTCCTTTTGTGGCTTAGAGTATTCATAGTGTTTCTTTAGTATTGTGTTGTGACCGCTTTGTATCGCGTTGATGAAGGACACATGCATGTACTGTTGCCAACTTGAGGCTAAGTGACTCTTGAAAGAAAAGCAAAGGTCACGGTCCGACCAAGTCTGATACAGGGATACATACCCACCCAAGGGTCATACCATCAAGATGCGTGCTACCGCATCGTTTACGACTGAATTAAAGGTCAATGTATGACAAAATTGGAGCAATCTCATTTCTTCAGGTTGCTGTGAGATGGGTTCTCCGATAAGCTATATACATGTGACATGCTCCAAACAGAAAAAAAATCGGCAAAATTGTACCATATTGCTAGTACACAAATTATGATATGAATGAAAATAGCAAGTTCTTGAGGATGCCTGTGCACCTCACCTGGGGGCTTCGGGATAAGTGCTCATGGTTACGTAATCCCATTTGAGGCTGTTTTAGGAAACAAAGGAAAGGCGGGATCAAATCCGTGACCTATGGGCGCGCGTCTTCTTCCGCCAGCTCTTTCACGTACCACCATCTTCCTCAATGCCACTCCCAATCAAGGACTCAGTCGCATTCAGAGGCGTGCCCTCTCTGGGCGCGGAGAAGAAGTTGGCTCTTTCAATGACACTCACTCAAAAGCAGGTAGAGGCAATGTTTGCCAGGCAGTCTGCTCTTCGAGAGTTAGGCTCCACCTCGTATCCTCTTGAAATCGATTTTGACGAAAACGTGCGCATGTCTCTCTTGGACTCATAATCCTTACCCATATCCTCATAGAAAATATACATTGGTGACATCGCTACCCCCTTCACCCGCTACAAGGAAGATGGCACTCGCGAGATTTGCCAACGGAGTCCCACAGTTTCAAAACCCTTAGCGCCCATATCTTTCTCTGGGAATGTAATTGGAAAACTTAGCATATTTCGAGACTTCGATCAGGACGTGGCTGACAATGTTCGCAAAGCCACCGAGGCTGAACATTCCAAGCGCAATGAACGAACCATTGTTGTCCTCGACAACCCCCCAGCTATAACCAGCACGAAGAAGAACAGGTCTGGATCCGGGGTGTCGACTCTTGCTAAGAAGGCAATGTCAAATAGAGTCTCCGCACAAGCCACTGCAAATCGCTCGTCAATTCCCGCCACAACTAGTCGAACATCTACCTCTGTTGCATCCTCCCCCGCTGTTCCCCGGCCTAAGCCACCAACATCCGCCAGTAAACCCACTCCTTCCCCCCGATCAGTTAGCGCTTCAATCGTTTCACCATCATCTAGTTCTGCCACTCCAAAGAGACCCGACCTAACTTCTCTTCGTGCCCGCCTCACCCATCTTCTGGCTCTTGATCCCCGAACTACCCAGCAGGTTCTTTTAGATGTAGGGGGCCGCAGTCCGAGCCCCGAAACTGTGCGCGAGATTGAGGACGCATTGACTGCTGTGGCCCAGGAGATCCAGCCCCCCAAGAAAGGGCCGCAAGGCCCTGTGAAGTGGGAGCTTCAGTCGCGTTCGTGGGAGCAAGTTCGGCCCTACGAGTGGCCGGACCTCACACCCGACCAACGAATTCGCATGGCTCGTAAAGGCCGACTAGCTTTCGGTCTGATGAATCTACCGTCTACAGATCCATTATGGGAACATTTCGTGACTCAAACTTCGGATCTCGGTGCTTTGCCCCCACCAGTAAAGGGTAAGGCGAAGGCAGTTGCTTCTGGAGCGACAGTTTTGAAGAATACAGAATTTAGAGGTGGGATGTTTCCTAAGGAGAAGAAGCCGAGTACCAAAGGAGGAGGCGTAGCGAGTGGTGGCGTCACGAAGTCAAAGACGGCAACCGCCAAGGCTAAATCCAAGAAAGATCAAGGGGATGAGGTTGAAGCGAAGGTGCGCAAGGTCCTCGCGGCCGATGCAAAGGAAAAGGAAAAGGCAAACTCTGCTTCCTCAAGTATCAGCTCTATACCCGCCGCGCGGATTCCGAAAAAGAAGAAGCAAGAGGAAGAAGTGATACCTCCGAGTACCAAAGCTCGGACGTTGGTGGGAAAGGTCAGGAGGGAGTTGTCACCTCCTACAAAGTCTGTTCGTGTACATGACGAGGGCATCAGCAAGAGAAAGCATCCTGACGTCGACACAGATGGGACTTCGGAAATGGAGGAAGGCGAGGTGGTCGTGGAACCAGATGCCAAGAGACGCAGAACTATCGGCATTGGAGAATCTATCAAACCACGAATCTCTGGCACTCAGAGTGGAAGCCGTGACCCTGCCATGAAGAAGAACATCAAGGAGCAGGTCAGAGTGCCTGTTAAAGAAGAGAGTGTACCGCCGAAATTGGGCAAGGACGTTGCTATCTCGAGAGTTAGCGCGGGTACGTCTTCATCAAAGTCTGTTGCTGCTGGCAGCAAGCCCCAGAGACTGGAAGAGAGAGAGCAAGATACCGAACGCTTGTCGGAACGTGAGCGCGAGAAACGTCGGTCGAGTGGCAAACGTGGTCGACGAGCTACTCCTTCCTTTTCCTCCGACGAAGAGGAAGAGGAGCCAAAGAAGCCGCCCACATCTGCGTGTGCCCCGGTTTCAGCTGTTTCGAAGCCAAAGCCGGCCTCACATCCACCTTCATCGAAACTCGCTTCTCAGACCTCAAAGTCTGGGCCATCCCGAGCGCCTGCGCCATCTCCCGTGCTCCCTACCGACAAAGACGCCCTACGACGACGATATCATATGTGCTATGCTCGTTACATGGGAGTCACGTCCAAGATCTACGAGCAGCTCGCCAAGGTCGAAACATTACTCGCTGCAGATCCTGATACTGACGATGACATCGAGGTGATGGAGACGGATGAGTTGGTGCAGCTGCGCGGAGAGCATGACCGACTACGAGACGAGCTTCAGCGGATCCTGCATGCGCACGCGAGTACTTTCTAGACATCGGCTACTTCGTTTAAATGCGTATTTTATATTATCCTCCACCTTATATCCTATATCACATGTTCTGTATTATTCGTATATCCCAGCGATATCCTTTCCAACTACTCAGCTGTGTAACTGCAATGCATGTATTCTCTTACTAAATCACAGATTAGGATTTTCGCTTGAGCAGGTACTGTCCGATCCCCCATCTGCAAGGATAATGGTTTTACTAAAGCTAATCCCTTCAAAAGGATACTATGAAACTTACTCCTCGCCGCCATTTAGAGCAAAAAACTCTGCGCAAGCGAGGAAGAATAGCCGGAATCTGGAAAAGTCGTGAGAAGGATGTGGACAGTTATCAAGACTTGAAAGCTTTACCCACCTATAAAAGGCTTTACGACCTTCTTTTTTCCCCATACCTTTGGCATCTGCATCCCGCTCAAGCTCTGCTAATCCCTGTTTCGCATGTTTGTCTTGAAGTTGAAGCCATGCCTCAAGGGTCCGAGCATAGTGCTTTCCATCAAGCCACCAGCTCTTTAGTAACGTTGCATCAGACTGGAAGTGAAGCAGAAGGTCGTGCGAGGGCATGGTCCCTCCTGTTCGAGTGAGTTCTATCAGTGCCTTGAAACTACGGCACAAATATACTCCCTTACCCGAGAAAAATGTTCGTGCCATCCAAGAGTCGTCGTCATCAAAATGATAAGGAGTGGTTCTATGACAGAAGATGTGTATGAAAAGTAATGCATCAGATCCATCCTGTGTTTCAGAAGGAGCCTTTAACCAGGTGGAGACCTTGTGCAAGAGAAGTTCATAATTCTTCATATGTTCGAACATCTGGAAGAGGCATGTTAACAAGAGGTGAGAACGGACAAGTGGAACTTACTTCGATTGACAGAATTCTGTCGAATCGCGGTCGACTATCAAATTCATGCGAGTTGACGTCTGCAGTAATAACCTGAGTCAGTTATCAGGTCAGTGGTTTGCATCATGATAGATGCGTTTTGATGCACCTCAAGATTGTGCAAGTTCTTCTCTTTTGCTACGGCGTCAATGTGGGCTTTCTGTGTTGCCGAATTGGAAAGGCCTGTAATACGGGAATTGGGATATTTCTGGAAGAAATGAGGCGCTGATATATGGAGCAATGGCATGCTTTACTTCTGCTAAATACAATGAAAGGCTTCCCCAGCCTATGAAGGTTTCAGAAATAAGTTGTCCATTTTCCGTGCACTCGCGATCAATCACTAACCACATCCAAGGTCCAACACATCCATTCCGTCACTCAGGGAAGCTCTGGCACAATAAAGGTCCATCATGGCCTCTTCTGCCTCAGCTAGGGTCTTCACTGTATTCCCAGGTCCATCCCTCTCCCACAAGCACGCTGAATATTTCGCACGAGGTCCAAGACAGCTCAGAATAAACGCAGTGCTGACTTCGTAGTGCTGATTATTGGCTTTGCTTGTGGATCCTGGCGCGGTTATCGACGAAAAACTTTTGAGAGCTGAAACAAAGGAAGATTTATAATACGCGTGCGATGTGTAGGAAGATTCAGGCAGCGGCAAAGAAGAGAGTCGGACTTGGCAAAGATAACGAACAGCCGGGCGGAGAATCCAGTCGGGTATTGCACCTTTGTCTATGAGGTCGTACCCAAACGTAGTGACTTTTCCCAACATAGAATTCATAGCCCAAGTCAGACTGGGGATATAATTGAGACTTCCAAGATTTCGACGAGACTGAGCAGGTGTGATAAACGTACCAGCGCGCAGAGGCAACGGCGATCGGTCGGACGGTGTAAGTCGTAATTCGCCGGGGTATCGGTAGAGGGTTGATCACGTGACTGATACGTCGAACTTGGCTCCAGATCTCAGATCTCAGATCTCAGCGCCGATAATCACCTTTCGAGATGAAAGCATTCAATAGAGTACGTTGTGACCTCAAATTCAGTGGCTCAGCATGCCAGAACCAAGAAATCAATAACTCAAGGTTTATGGCCTAAGGGACACAGTTACTTGGTCATGGGCATATAGCCATGCCTCCTGCACAGCGTCAGCACCTCCCCTAGGTTCGAAGTCCTCCAACCACGCTGCTACAAACTCAATTTCCGCATCGTGAATCGCTTGAATCTCAGGCGGCTCATCAGCAGGGTTTGCCAAGCCATTCTCGTCCCAATGATGAACACCACCTATAGCACTCATTCCATAATTGAAATACACGGAGAAGGAATAAGATTATCTTACCGGGGATAAGCTTAAAGGGTCTTGTTGTAGTATCTTCACGTGGAGGAAGGTTTTCATAAGTACTATGGGGCGTCGCAGGCCTCCATGGATCAACTGGCATGAAGTTCGATGAACGCTGCTAGAAGACCCAGTAAGCGATTTAACAACTCACGTTCTCCATCTATAATAGCTAGACGATCGGCTGCAATGCGGAAATCACCCAAGGCATTAACCGAAGCGACGTCTGGTTCTTTTGGAACTGTAAAGAATTTCCCAGGGGGATAAGCCTATTCGTTGATGTATTTAAAACTGCATTATCGCTATCAAGGTAGAACGCCACACACCTGCTTACAAATCTTTGACAGATAAGGTATAGTCACCGGGTTTGCCACAATCGGGGGTATACTAGGCGGTGGTGCATCCTAAGCCACAATTGAGTCATTGGTGCTACCAATAACATAACATACACACCATGAAGTATCCCCAAGTGGTGCAAACTAGGTATGTCATCAATAGATCTCCTTGATATATAGGAATACGCCAGTCATACCTTGAAATTGCCATAGCCGCCAGGTCTGCGATAGGTCATCGACCTGGAATTCTGTATCATTTGCCGTAGAAAAACACTGAGAATACGGTCAACCTCATGCCATGACTTGAGGGGACACTTACGTCGGCAATAGTCAAGTTCGATTGCAAACAGGGCTTGGAAAAGTGCTTGGATGTCGTTCTGAGCCATGGAAATCGCAGAGTAGCACAGTAAGACTTACATTTTGGGTAAAATTTGCGTAATTCAGTATGCCATAACCCACAGTTAGGTTACCAATCTGACCGGTCTGCTTTGATGGGTCAATAGGCTTCGTAGCAATAGCCTCACAGAATGGTGTCCATCCATCGTAATCTATGGACGGGTCCCAATTATGACCCTGCCAGCCAAAGGGTGCCTATATGATATACTAGTTTATTCCATGTGGCACTCACTCACGGCTCAGTTGCAAGTCACTCACAGTTAACAATGAAGCAAAATCATCGTCCGCAAGCCCTTCGAGACCGAATAACCGCTTAAGGGAAGTGTTAAGATCAGAGCGGGATAGCGCAACGTTGACTGTCTTGATAGCATCCACGATGACAGATGAACATTGGGGAGCTGCTTTCCGTACCACATCAAAGTACTGCCAAAGCGAAACGGACGCGTGGGTAACACCACTCGATGCAATGGCGCCGTATGTAAGCTCAGGATACAAGACCTTCATGTGCGCCGCTCGTGCCCCAGCGTACGACCCTCCATAATATATGTACGGTGTATGAGGCGCAGTGAGGTCGCCTTTGATCCCCGTCGTCGCAGTGAAATTAATCTTAGCCATGAAGTTCGCCGAGTCAGCCAAAGCCTGCTCGTTAGTGAGCCACCTCAAAGCGTCGGTGGAGAAATTGACCACAGGAACTGAGTCCCCATAGTATCGATGCTCCAGCACTAACCCAAGACCTCCGGTAGCGTTCGCAAGCTTTGCAGCTATACCCGTGCTAAGATATGGGAGTCGATCCACTCCAGAAGTTTCCCCACCATCCAGAAGAATAACGGGTCCTCCAGGTTCATAATACTGCGCATTAACCCAGTATCGTTGCTCGAACGTGAAGGTGTTCTCTTTATCGAAATGATCGAGCGGCTGAGTAAATGTGCCGGCAACAATGCCATAAGGCAGTGGTGCTGTAGCTGCTAGTTTATTCGTCCCGGCATCTGACTGCAAGCTTGGTGGACTTAATCAGACAGAAAATACGCGTCGTACTTGAGACGCGTCTCACCGCTGCTCAAGTTTCCAAAGCTTTACCGCTTGCGGACCGAGCAGTGGGAATACATGGGGGGAAAGAGCGTGGACAATGGGCAGAGCGGTAAACACCAGTGGGACAAGCATTGTGCGCGACTCTGGCAGTGGGAAGTGAACCCGTGTAACTCATGACTTTTATTTGTCGCTTATGTACACACAAACTTGTACAAATGTTCCGCACACGACTGATGCGTGATACCTCCGGCTGCGTTGACATGTTTTCCTCTACAATGTTGAATTGTTCTAGTCTTTCCGCCACACGTCACTACCACTCTATCGTAACATGTTCCATGCTCTACGTTGCCACTATTGCCTCCTTGGGGGACTGCTGTAGGAAACAACACTCCAAGCTGATCCCTCCGAGTCTCTCGCTGGATCGATGAGTAGTCCAACACGGCCTTTGCCCTGCCCGACGATATAAGCCAACCTGGAGTGGACAAAGCGAGCGACTATGTGCATCTCTAGTCTTATGTCATCAAAGCAGGTCCGGTATATAGATGCTCGTGCCATGCGTTCGCAGTAAGTATTTGTACT